>CM053622.1:252456078-252477290 GCA_028646595.1 Phalanger gymnotis | reverse complement strand
AAGCCAAACTCCTCAAGGGCTAAGGAGCCCACTCTGTCTTAACCACACAACTTCGCTTCCAGTTTTCTTACACCTTCACCCTTCCTCCCAATCACACTCTTCGATCCAGTGACGATGGTTTCCCATCTGTTCCTTGAACAAGACACTTCCAGGCATTTTCTCTGGCTGTCTCTCTTACCTGTAATGCTCTTCTTCTTTATTGCCTCCTTATTCCTTATTGCCAAAGCTTCCACCTTCTACAGGAAGCTTTTCCCAATCCCTCTTAATTCTGCTGCCTTCTCCATTAATTATTTCCTATTTATCCTGCATTCTTGCATATATTTGTTTGCCTGTTGTCACTCCCATTAGAATGTGAGCTCCTCTACAGCGGGGACCACATTCTGCCTGTATTTGTATCCCTGTGCTTAGCACAACGACTGGTATATAGCATAGTGACCAATATGTAGTGGATACTTAATAAATGCTTATAGGTTGACTGACTGATTATCATGGCCTACAAGAAATCAATGAAAGAATCTGTTTCTCTTCCATGAGAAGCAAAGAAACACACTGGTGTTCCTGCAAATACACCAACAAAATATTAATGATTCATCTTCATCTTCAAAAATCTTCACATTTAAAATACTTTAATTTTTCTATATTATCATCATAAAACTACATATTGAGTTTTGTAGGGGGAAGAACATTGAATTAGAAGCTGAAGATCTGGGTTCTTGTGCTGATTCTGGCAAAAAAAAAAATTGCTGAATGACCCTGTCCAAGTCACCTAACATTTCTAGAACTCAAGTTCTTCACCTTTACATAAAGTGAGAGATTTACTAAATCAGAGGTGTCAAATATGCCACATGAAGCCCCCAACATTTCCTAGCACAACTTGAACCAGATTAAAATGTAATTGGAAAATACTTAACAAAATAAAAATATAATAAAACATAAATAATGAGAATATTTGTTTTTCTAATATGTGACTTCAAGGATCCTTATGGGAGTTTAATGGCCTTCATTTCTACTTGTTTGACACCACTATACTAAATGGTTTCTAAGATCTCCTAAAAACTCTAAAATTCAATGATTATAACCAATCAAGCAAAGCACTATGGTCAGATGACCATGGCAACATGGAGTCCTTTCCTCCATCCAATTTTAAAAGGATTTGCACTTCTTAAAAAATAATTTTAACTGAAAAAGCCTGGAGAATTATACTTAATCTGGGATCCATAATGTGAACTAAAAAAATCAAAAAGGAAAGTCTGGATGGCCTACATGCTAAAAATAAAGTTTATAATATAATAAAAGTTGGAAACTTTGCATAGACACGTATGGCAAAACCTGCTTGTTGTAGCTAACACAAGGGCAAGATTTATGTTAAATAAATGTCCTTTCACAGAACTCAAAGGTATATTGACTTATATTGCTCATGTATTAAATTGTACAAAGCATTGAACAATAGTGCAAATATCCCAGCCCTCTGAGAAAGGCCTGTGGAAGAACTCTGCCATACTAAAAAGGAAACACCCACTTGCATTGGGCAGGACAAAGTACACATTTGAAGACAATTAAAATGATTTTAAAGGTCCATTTGGAAATTTGAAGAAAAAAAAAGGATTAGCTGAGTCTTCATAGTAATTCAAGTTTTACTGGACTATACATTTTCCAAAGTGCCTGCCAATGGTTTAATTGTATCATTTCACAGCTCTAATTTTATATTGAAAATCTAACTGGAAGTATAAATCTTACTTCAGTTGAAATGAGAAGGTGATGCTGAATTTTGCATTTTACATTAAGCCATTAACTTTAAAAGCAGAGGTCTCCATTCTTCTCCAGAACTGCTGTTTCTTCTTTCTTTCTTTCTTTCTTTCTTTCTTTCTTTCTTTCTTTCTTTCTTTCTTTCTTTCTTTCTTTCTTTCCTTTTCTCCCTTGCTTCCTTCCTTCTTTCCTTCCTTCCTTCCTTCCTTGGTTCCTTCTTTCCTTCCTTTCTTCCTTGCTTCCTTCCTTCCTTCTTTCCTCCTAGCTTCCTTCCTTCTCTTCTTCTCTCCTTTCCTTCTTCTTTCCCCCTTCCTTCTTCTCCTTCTCCTCCCATTTTTCCTTTTCCTTTCCTCTCTTGTCCACTTCCTTCTCTTTTCTTCCTTCCTTAGCTTTTCTCCTTTCTTCTAGACTTCCTTTCTCTTCCTCCTTTTTTCTTCTTTTATTCTATGAGTATTACATACTTAATGATCATTATCCCCAGACCAACAACATGTTTCAAACCCTAAATCCATTTGGGAAGCACTATTCTAAAGCATTAAGATACTAAGTTCAGATCCTAAAATTTGCACCTGATATTTTGCCACTCATTTGAGATGAAAGTTCTATATTGTTAGATAGAACTTATTCAAGAGAACTTTAGTCAGTAAATATTTTATGAGTGAATCAACCTTATTTTACCTCCTCTCTACTTTTGCTTTCTTTTGGCAGAGCAGTAACTCTGGTGAGGTCTTTTCCTCAGAATACTAATACATCCACTTCTACACACAGACCCTTTACCTTGTATCCCTCCACCGTCCACACTCCATATGGAAGTGACCACCTCTACATTCCTCACCTCAGCCCTAGACTGCCATTCCCAGAATCCCATCACTTGTTCCAGGGAATGCCTTACCTCACACCATTGTCATATTCTTCTCCATGCTGGTTGTCTTACCTCAGCCTCCTCCCAAGGTTTTTAGGGGTGGGGAAGGGAGTTCATTCGTAATAAGTTACCAATTTTGCCATGGGTTTTCAATTATAGACTTTCAAGGGGACAGGTTTACCCTTAGTTCCGCATGATTACACCTGACCAAGGTTAGCTACATTCAATAAATTAATCACCAAGCATTTAAAACACCTACCAGGTGGCAGGCATTGTGATAAGCACCAGGAATACAAAGACAAACAAATCAGTCTCTCCCCTTAAGGAGCTTATTGGGACAGACGCATACATATATAAGTACATAGGAAATACATACACGATTCCATTGAACTTGCCAGAGGTGTTGGAATTCCTCGTTACAGCTCTGCTTTTGAGTCATTTCACTGCTTGTTAACACCTCCAACAGAAGATTGTTGGGAAAAGCAGATAACATTTAAGTCACTGCTATTTGCTAAAAAGATTTGCTGAGGCAGATGTCTGAAACGATCTATGATTGAGGGTCTTTTTAGACTTGTCTGTTTACTTCAATTATCCATGATAATTTCATCCTCCCACTGCTGTGGTTCATCAAGCTCAGGCTCGTGCATGTCATAGGCACGGATATAGATACTGATCATGATAAGGTTGGCCATAAGGTGATTAATTTTTCAGTCACAGAAACTGATGGAGATTACAGGCATAGAGAGAGGTTGTGATTTATATCAGTAGAGGACATACCCACATTAATGAAAACAACTATCCTTGAAATACTGAAGCACAAATATGAATGAGACACAATTCAGAATGCAGCTTCTGCCCCTGCCAGAGAACTGTGATAACTAAGAAATGACAACTCTCTTTGCTCCCTCGCCAGTCTTTTTTCATGGCTAGTCAAATACTTTTCTTTGTTCTTCTGTTACTATACATCTTGCGAATGATCTATGAAAGTACAAGTCGGTCCTTTACAAATAATTAAACATATAGCCATGAAGTTTTTTTTTTTGAAAAGCACTAGCAATATTACATCAATCAATCGATTAACAAGCATTTATTAAGCATTTACTACATTGCTAATAAATGAGCTAAGCTCCTGAGCTAAGCACTGGAGATACAAAGAAAAATCAAGAACAGCCCCAAGATTCAAAGAGTTTATGTTCAAATGGAGGAGGGGGAAATAATACATATATACACATACAAATACACACACACACACACACACACACCACTGGGGACATACTGACATTGCTCTCCTGCCTGCAGAAAGGATATTTTATTAGAAAAGCAAAGGCAAAGCATGTCAGCTGTCCAGTTCATCTGAAATGAAATTTACACTTACATATATAGATACTTAATAGAAAAGTCATATAAACTTTCTACAACTATGAAGATGTATAGAAAAGCCTGAGGAAACACAATCTGTTACATACTACTCTCATTTAAATAACAATATAAATTATGATGATAATGATAGCTGACATTTATAGCACTTACTATGGCACTGTGCTGAGACCTTTAAAAATATTATCTCATTTGATTCTCACAATAACTCTGGGAGGTAGGTGCTATTACAATATGTACAGAAGAGTAAACTGAGGTAAACAAAGGTTAAGTGACTTTCCCAGGGCCACACAGCTAGTAAGTGCCTGCGGCTGGCTTTGTTCTCAGGTCTTCCTGACTCCAGGCCCAGCACCCCATCCAAAATGCCACCTAACTGCCTCCATGGTATTAATCCTGATTACTATAAAATGTATAGCACTAACCCAAATCTATGAAGGAACACTTACCACTATTCAAAACCAGAAAGAACATTAAGGGAAAGAAGCCACAGAAATTGTTTCTAAAAACAAGACTAACACACTGACCTATCAAAAGTAACACTTAAAAGAAGGGCAGGAAAGAAGGAAATTCCAGAATATTACTGTATGCTCAATTTTATGATAACTTAAAAAATAAATAGGTGATCACTAAGAGCCAGCATGAATTCAATAAGAAGTTAAACCGAACTAACTTCATTTCCTTTTCTGATAATGGCCTAGAAGTTTCGGAGAATATCATAGACACACTATAGCTTAATTTTAAGAAAGCATTTAATAAATCTTCCAATAAAGTTATATACTCAGATGCTTTATCTTAGTCTGGAGATGATCCTGGATTGCTGAAAGCTATATTAGTTTAATTTAATACAAGCTCTGGCAGCTCCTACCAATCTGGAAAGGCTTTGAATATGTCTCTATATTTGTCATTTGAGTCCCAGCCGAATTTGGAGCTTATAAACTGAAAGGCTTATTACTAAGTAATGATTTTTTTTCAGTTACAGCAACTCAAAAGAACTATCTCTTAAGACAAAGAAAGTTTGCAAACTACATTGCTAGAGGAAATGCCCACACCAACAAAATCATGGATCCTTAGAACAGCTGCTATCTCTTCAAATTGCATGAGAAGGGGGTAAGAACGTCGCCCAGGATTTTTACAATCCTTTTGGATCTCTCCTTCTTTGAGAATTCTTTAGTACCTTTAAAAGTGTCATCTCATTGGGTCCTCTTTATCGAGCCAACTATTTTATGTAAGTTTAATATTGCTAAGAAGTGGTGATGATTGAGTCACCATTTTAAAAATATCTACCTTCCATTTTTCAGTTGACACTTTTTTAAACAAATATAGTATATTCTCAAGTTTATCCTTTCTTCTAAACTAATATTTAATATGCCCTTTGTTCTAACTAGTCAAAGGTCTGTATTTACACAGATTTCTTTTCTGTAAACATTGATATAGATTATTATTAAGAATTTATAGTTTTAAATAGAACTTTTGGGACATCCTGAAAAAGCACATCAATTACTGAGGTAAAAGTGCCAAAATGGTGCTACCATAATAGCTACCAATGAAAATAGATCACTATAAAAATGCTGGCAGATCTGTTCCATATTGCAAAATGCTGTCCACATTTGGGTTTCATTTATCAATATTCTAGTTGTGATCTGACTTTGCTGGATCTTGTGCAAAGTTCTCTGTAGGCTGATTTTTTTTCAACTAATTTTCCGGTTTGTAAAGAAATAACTATTTGCATTCTTCAATCATTGACCAATTTAATTTTTTACAAATTCTAAACCGGCGTTGCTCTTGTCTATCATCCCATTGCCTAAGAATAAAAATTCCTTTGCCTGACATCTGGCAGGAGTCTTCCATTGCAGTTTAACCTCATATTACTCCTTCTACATCCTCTTTTCATCTAACACAATGGACTACTCTCTGCTGCCTCCCAAATTCACTGTGTTTTCCTGCTTCTGGGCCTTTGTTCATTCGGTCCTTCCTTCTTGAAAAACTCACCTTTCCTGTTTATTTTGCTGAATTTCTATCCACCCTTTAAAACCTAATTCAAATGCCAATTCCTCCATGATGCCCACAGTCTTAACAACCTGTCCTCTTAGACTCACGTAACATTTTATTTCAGAACTGTCTGATGAATTTATCATGTAATTCTATCTGTCTTATCACCACGACTGCTACCTCTTCCGCAAAGAAGTGAAAGATTTCATTTTATCTACGTTTATACCTTCTCCAGTGCCCAGTACTAGATTCTCCACACAGCAAGCCTTATAAATGTTCATTAAATGAATTAATAAATTAGATTAAATATTTACTAGCTGAGGCACTTTCTGTGCTCTATCGGGCCTCCTTGTAGCAACTATTTTGCATAGGTTTATTATCTCTAAAAAATGGCCATCTTCCATTTCTTAGAATTGACAGTTTAACAAATGTGTCTTCTTATCTTTATCCTTTTTACAAATCTGTATGTAATTTGTCCTTTGTTCTAACTAGTTAATAAACTGAATATATAGACAACTAATTCAGAAATAACCACTATATCTCTATAACCTGTCATATGCTCTCTGTTAAAATTAACTGATTTTTCTGTTATTGTGTACAGAACCTTCTGTCTCTCTTCTAGTAGAAAGTATTTATGATAGAATGATGTGAGGTTTCTGAGTAGTTTTTACCTTTATCCTTTTTCACTTCTTATTTCCAAATGATATTTCCCAATGTGGATTTCACTACTCTTCCCTGGGCCTATTTGCATTGGAACCACTAAGTATCTAGGTCTTTGTTCAATTAGTTTGGAGAATTTGTCGGTTTTCTCATAGAATTTCCCTACGTCTTGATACCATTCAGGAGATGTTCATACATGAGGTACTATTATTTTCATGTTGATTTGAATGCTTACAGTTGGGAGCAGTGAAATGACAAAGAATTCTCCATGAAATGGAATAGCATAGTATAATAGAACACTAGATTTGGACACAGAAGATCTGGTTTGACTCCTGGCTACCTATGTGTCTTGTGACAAATCTCTTAACTTTCACGAATCTCAATTTTCTCATCTACAAAATGAAGAGGTTGGACTAGATCATCCCTAAAGTACCTTTCTGCTCTAATAGTTTATGAATCTGTTTTTTGTTGCCTTTGTACATATGTTGAAAACAAGTAAGCTTTTTATGTCTTACTGTCACATTTACAGTGAGAAAGTTAATAAAGATGTTTGGTTCCGTCAGTTGTGAGGCAGCTCACTGATCATTGCACAAAGATAGCATATTAAGATTAGCAACAGTTAAATTAATGTTCACAAATTATCTAAGAACTATTTGGTCTTATTCCCTTTTCTGATATCACACCAGCTTCACTATGGAAACAAAAGAAGTTTGCATAGGATTGGGAATAGTTTTATGCTTTTCTGTCAATTTTATGGATTGTTTTAGCCAAAAAAAATCATCAGCTTCTGGTGATGAATCTCTCTATGCTTATTATATCAGTAGACTTGTATTCAAAACCTTGCAACTTGGAAAGAATTTGTGAGAGCATGTTCTCTTGGCATAACTTTCAAGAACCCTGGGTCATCTCCATGCCTGATGATGCATTATAGCAATTTTCATAGAGGAAATATTATTACATAACAGCCAAAAAAATTAATTTTGGAATACATAAATATAAATACCATGTCCACATCAAGGGGAATAATCCATTGTACTTTGTACTTTTCAGACAATCTATGGGATATTCTGGCCAGTTCTGGGATTCATGCTTTAAGAAGGAAAATGACAACACAAAAATGGCCAGGAGAGAGAAAGTTATGGGGCTTTCCTATGGAGACCAGTTGAAAAAACTTTTTTCAAGAGGAAGGATATTTGGAAAAAGAGATTTAGGCGAATTACGAGGAACTACTCACCATGTGATGGAAAGCATACTAGACTCAAATCAAGAGATTTAATCTTTAAAATGGAAAATATCATACATATAGTACCTACCTCACAAGTGGGACAATGAAAGTACTATATAGTTACTATAACAATAATAGCTACTATATAGTTGCTATAATAACAATAGCTAACATTTACATAGTACTTATGTATAGGCACCATGCTAAGTGTTTTACAATTATTATCTCATTTGACTCTCACAACAATCCTGAGACATAGGAGCTATTATTATCATATGAGGAAACTGAAGCAAAGAAAGGTTAAATAACTTGCTCAGGGTCATATAGTTAGTGAGTGTCCAAAATCACATCTAAATTCAGATCTTCCTGACTCCAAGTTCTATGCTTTATACACTGTGTTACCCAGTTGCCTGCTTTCAAATATTCTTACTACTATTAATATTATTATTGCCACAAAACAGCACTCCCTCTGAAATTAGGGGACCTGGGTACAAATCCCCCCTCTCAAGTTGCCTTTTTTGCCTTTCTTTGTCTTCCCAGTACTTACCAGAGTGCCTGGCACATAGTAAGCTCTTAATAAATGCTTTCTGACTGACTGAATTACTACTTGTATGTCCATGGGCAAATCATTTAACATCACTGGGTTTCAGTTTCCTCATCTATAAAATGAGGGGGTTGGATGGCCTCTGAAATTCCTTCCTGCTCTAGCTCTATGATCCTAGGAATACTAAATACTTGAAAAGCTATATGTCTAGAGTCTGCTCCGTCCCAGGGGGCAAAACTAGATTCAATAATGGGCGGAAGCTAGAGAAAGGAAAATTTTAGCTATTCATCATATAAAAATGCCTGACAGAGATGTCCAACAATGGAATGTACCCCGTTACCAGAGATGTTTAGGATGGCATTGTGTAGTCAAGGGGATTGCTGCTTTGGAAAGTCAGACATTGCTGTGTGACTTTGAAGAATCTGCCTTTCCAAATCTATTTCTAAGTAATCAAAGATATGACTCATAAGGGAGCATGCCCAGACCCATTGTACAAAAGATAACATAGCACATGCTGCTGTCATTGATAATTCAAATGACAGTGTCCAGAAGAAGTAGATTATTTAATATGGGAAGTTTGCCATTGCCACAAATCTGTACTCTATGAAAGGCAAGGAAGTCTTTTTTTTGGTATCATCTGAGGAAGCAACATTAAGGGAATCTCTGACCACCTGACATTCTTGAAAAGATTAATAAATCTTATTCCAACTTATCCTTTTTCACATAGGGCAATCCTTTGAATGCAACAGTATAGCACAAGGCAGCTAGTTGGTTAAATGAAAATTACATGTGATTGCCCTTTTAATGATGCTTGATGATCACAACTGTTGCTCTATATGTGAGCATTTACTGCTGACAAAAAGATCAGTCATAAACAACAATCATTTCCATGTTTTGGCCTGGTAATAAGCTCACTCCAAGCCAGAACTTTCTTTATTTCAACAGACTGAATTCAAGTGCATCCTCAGGTTTCAGCTTCCGTAATAAAGAACGCATTCTAGCTATTCCCAATGATCCATTTCTTCCCTTACCATCTCCTTCTAGTAGATGGTCTTGCAAAGTCACTCCCTTGCTAGTCATAGTAACACATGGAGTTAAAGCTCCCCTGATTTGAGGATGCTGCTGTGAAGATGCTGTGCATGGATATGGGGCATTGGATGTGGGGCATGAATATGGGGCATTGGAGGCAGTGTGGTACAATGAAAAGAGTGCTATCTCTGGATTAGAGGACCTGGATTCAAATTCTACCTCTGATATTATTGTCTGTGTGACCTTACTCAAATCATTTAATCTCTCAGACCCTGTTTTCTCCTCCACAAAATGAGGGGTGAACTAGATGGCCTCTAAGGTCTCTTTCAGCTTTAGAGCTATGATCCTATGACAATTGGAGAAGACTAGGATGAGTTTTCTCTAATTTTTGGCTTTAAAAAGTAAGCCTGCAGCTTACTACTTGAAGAAGCAAAAGAAAATTTTGATGAATATCAAAAAAGAATAATAATTTTAGGATATATGAATACATATATACATGTATATAAATACATATATGTATAATCTCGCCATACTTTCTATTTGTCATATCACATATGAATATTCTGTATACTTTTGAGAGTAACACTTTAAGAGAGAAAATGTCCAGGAAAAATAGCCAGGATGGTGACAGCTCTGGAATATATGTCATATAAAGACTGGTTGAAACAATTTGGGGTATTTGAAAAAGAGAAGAGCGCCTACTATACAGTAAGCACTAGAAGTGGTCTCAAAACCCACAGTATTTGCTTTTGAAGGCCTTACAATCCAAGAGAGATCCCTTGCCTCTTCAACATAAAGACCTTTTCAATAATTTAAATGGTCACAGATCTATAAAGAGACAGACAAATGTGTGTATGCATAAGGGATAGGGGAGACTGGAGAATTTTAAGAACACATAACAGCAATATTTGTATTAATATAGGGCAGCTAGGTGGCACAGTGGATAGAGTGCCAGACTTGGAGTCAGAAAGACTCATCTTCCTGGGTTCAAATCTGGCCTTCAGACACTTACTAGCTGTGTGACCCTGGGAAAGTCTCAACCCTATTTGCCTCAGTTTCCTCATCTGTAAAATGAGTTAGAGAAGGAAATGGCAAACCACATCAGTATCTTTGCCAAAGAAACACCAAATGGGGTCACAAAAAATAAGAGAGGACTGAACAATGTATTAATATAGTTATTAATTATTAATGTTAAGAATAGTAATACATACAAACAGCATGTAAGAACCAAGAGAATGCAGAGTAAAGCAATAATCCTTGATATATCATCATTGGTTAATACTGATTTATTGTGGCTCTTTTCTCAGTAAGCTAAGATGGAACTCTTCCTTTTGAACTTACTGCTTTAATGCCTTTCAGTAAATACTGTCACAAACAAAAATAAAATAGAAGCCAACATTACAAGTGCTAAATATGCACCATAATATTGTGACAGCATGGGAGAGTGAAAATAGCATATCATAGAAGAAATGAAGTTTGACCTTAGTGCACGTTCCAGTTCTTATTGCTGTACAGGGCTGGGTAATGGTTACACAGAAACTTCTGGTGTGATTAGCAAATTCCAATGAGAAGGTGCAGTGTTTTCAGATCCGGTCCTATGGGAAAAAACTTGTTCTCCCCCAGCCCTTCCCCCAACAACAACACTTGTATATGACTAGTGGATGTAAGCATGGGGATGCAAACATTAATAGTTTGATGGTGAGAACAGAATTATGTATCACCAGCTCTGTTTCCAGGCCTGCCAGTGCCAAAGAACAGGAATCTAGTAGTTCTAGCTCTCTCAAGATATAAAGTTAGGTTAGTATATGGGTCAAGTAATTTATTTTTTCTGTGCTAGTTTGCCACATCTTAAGAAGCATAAAAAAATTAAAGAAGTTTTAAAAACCAGTATTTACATAAAGAGTCATAAAATCCACTGTCCCTCCCCCTTATAAACAGTTTAGTTTATGTGCTTTGCTACAGTGTTAGATACAATTATATTAAAGAACATGCATTTTTTGTAAAAGTCATAGCATAATTATGAGTCAGTCACATAAAATCCTGCATTTAAAAAAATGTTCAATAGGAATGGAAAACATCTTTGTGTAGAAATCACGAACATACCACTTGCAGAGAAAAGGCAAAAATCACTTGCACCTCTCTGTGAATCTTTTAGCCCTAGTGTATACCAATGTTCTATGGGCCTTGTTTAGACTCCTTTATCACAAAGCATTTATTAAGTACCTCCTCTGTGCCAGGGACTTGTTAGGTACTTGGAATACCAGGAAAGAAGTAAAACAGTCCAATCGAGGTTTGCAAAACACAAAGAACTCAGAATGTGATAGGCATCCTAGGACTTTATAGATTCAGAATTCCCTACAAATTACAAAGGCCAAGCAGGCATAGCCATTTGAAATCCACCACTTCTTGATAACATCTCAACTACAGAAAAGTTGGCTAAAGGGCTCAAAGATGAAAGGTGGATGATAGAGGTACATACAGATCTCACTAAAATATATGCCCCATGCTTTACATGTTTGTATACAATTCCATCTATGGTACAACAGACATACAAGCATGTACAGAATTGCATATATTATACATATACTCAGCTCCTTAGCAGAAAATTGTTTTTATTATTAGGGTAGTCAAAAGTATCTAGAGAGAGGGTTTAAATGAAGTTGTGGCTTGCTCTGACCTCGGGTCCTGAGCTCCGGCCGCCGGCCCCCGGCCCTTGGGGCTTGAAATCCAGAGGTAAAGAGCTGGTCAGAAATGAGGGCAGGTAGCTGCCACGGAGGGATGGGAACCGGGCCCTACCTCGCTTATTGTGCGTCCCGTGCTTCTTGGCCAGGGAGAGTTCCCTCTGGATCCTGGCTTCCAAGTACTCTTGTTTCTTGCCCAGCATCTCCTCCGTCTCCCGGAGCCGGGCCAAGGCCTCCTGGGGGCTGGGAGAGGCCTTGGCCTTGGCCTTGGAGGAGTTTCCCGCTTTAAAAAACTTGCCCAACTTGCTCATGGTGGCGTCTTTGGGGACCCCAAGGCACCGAAGGAGGCGGGGAGACCCGGCAGCCCCCCGGGCCACACCTGAAGGACAGGTAAGATAAGTGCTCTCTCGGCCAGTCTGTGCAGTCTAAGCTCCTAGAAATCAACAAGGTGTCAGGACAAGGAGTGACACACACTCTCGGGCACTTCCTGACCATCGGGTCCCGAGCCCCGCCCCGGCAGTCCTGCGGTGCAGGCTACCTGTGCCGGGTTTAGGGAGTGGGAAGGGCGAGCGAGGAGAGTTTGGGAAGCCAGCGCTGGCTCTTCCGTTTGCTCCTCCGAAGGAAAACAGGTGTTGAAAAGCCCCGAAAGATGGAGGGGGGGGGGGAAGCCGCACACTGGGGACCCTGAGATACCTCCCTTAGAGGCGCATCCCAGGAACTGAGAATGAATTATGTAGAAGGCACCGAAAGAGCGGCGCAGGTATATACGCTTGGGCGTATATATATAGTTGTACCTTCCTTCTTAGATGACCTCTTATTTACACTATGGATGACTTACGTATACGTAGCTGTATGTTGTCTCCTCATTAGGCTGTGTGCTCTCTAAGAGCTCCCCTCTCCTCCTTCTTTGTATCCTCAGTATTTAGCACATAGTAAACAATAGGTGCTTTGGACCGACTGACTGACTGGGACCCCTTCCTGACTTCATAGTTCATATGTATACTGCATATTCACTGAATTAGGAGTCAGAGGATCTGGTTTCAAAAAATATCTCTAACAATCGTGGTGTGACCTGGGGCAAGTCATTTAACCTTTCTGGGCCTCAGTTTCCCTTAACTACAAAATGAGAGAGTGTGGCTAGATGTCTTCTGAGGTGCTTCTAATTCCATATCTATGATCCCACCTATGTATGCAGATGCAGGTGTTTCTGTATATTTATGAAAGCTCAAGGGTGTGTGTGTGTGTGTGTGTGTGTGTGTGTGTGTGTGTGTGTGTGTGTGTAAGTGGCTTACTCTATGTATATATAGTGAAGTTCTGCCTTACCTCAGGGTTCTGTAAGAAAACCCTTACGAATATGGATTTAAAATTGGATGGCAAGCTGTTTTACCTGGTGGCAGAACTTTGGGAAATGTCTAGTTGAGTTCATAAGGATTCTTAAACTTTCTGTGTCATCCTATCTTAAAAAGGCTGCAATTTTCCTGCCAGCTGAAGATGGGTCTATTTTCCATCTATTATGTACATGCAAGTATTAAGAAGGGATAGAAAATCCTAGTAAGAGAGAAATATTATTTTGCTCTTACTATCTGATTCCTATCATCAGAGCCACAAGCAATGTTTGGTAACACGAAAGGCAAATTGACATTATTTACAGACAAGGAAGTGTCTCAGAAAAGTTAAGTGACTTGCCCATCATCACAGAACTAAGCAGTATATGATCTGAGATTCATAGAATCATAGGTGTAGCACAAAAAGGATCCTAAGAGACCATTTACTACAACTTCTTCATTTTTAAGATAAGGAATCTGAGGCCCTGAGAGGTTAAGTGATTTGCCCAAGGTCACATAGATAGTAAATGTGAGACATGGGATTTAGACCCAAATCCTCTGACTCTCAAGTAAGTGCACTGGCCACTGCACCCTTCTTCCTGCTGCCTCCTCAAACCCAGGTCTTCTCTTTATCCAGTATATTATGTTGACTATGAAATAATCACAGCTATCAGGAATCAATGTCCTGCCAGAACTTCACATGCAACATTTCCAAAACTGAACTTATCACCTCTTCCCCTGCTCATCTCCTGCCAGTTCTCTCACCAACATTTCCATTTCTGTTGAGAACACCCGTGTTCCCAGTCACTCGGGCTCATATCCTCAGGGCCGTTTTTGACTCTTCACTATACCTCACTGTATGTGTGAGAGTAGAGTCAAAACCACTCTTCCTATTTTAGCCTCGATATTTTAAATAGGGGAGAACATGTCTCAATCAATGACATAAGCCTTAAACTACATGCTTTTAGCAAAAAAGACCTTCAAACAAAAATGAAAGAAAACATGTTCAGAGAGACCAAGAAAATTTTGGCCGTATCCCAGGGATCATCTACAGCTTATCAGTTTAGTTAGTAGATTTCCAGAAACTGGAGCGTGTGACTTCCTTGGCCAGATCTCCTTCCCATTTCACCCACTTTGGCCCAATGGTAGCTTGCAAGCCTTGAAAGGTCTGAAAGTTTTGGGACTTCCTGTTTTTTCATTGGTGGCCTAGTAGAATCCCAGATCAACTAGGGGCAATGTCTACATTAGGGACCAAGGGCAGATGGATACTGATTCATCATATTTGAGGGGAACTTCTTGAACACCCCACAAATGAGGGAGAAGAAGTTACAGCAACCAGGGGCTATGAGTTACCCCATCATACACTCTAAGCTTAAGCCCACTTTGCCCTGGACTCTGAAAGTATTTGTGGAAGAGTATGTAACTCATTTTGGGGAGGGGAGGGATATTTTGTATTAACTGTTATTACTATACAACCTTGGTAAATACCCCTCCTTAAATGCTAATCAAAACTGGTTAGTTAAAATGATTCTTGGTTCATAATATTGATGAGGAGACACCAGAAGGGGCTCAAGCCAGTGGCAATGGAGAGAGTCACCCCATTTCCCTTCAGAGGGTATGCCTAGACCCCCAGGTGGGAGATATAGCCAAGCTCTGGGGACTTGACTAATCAAAGGTATTTAGAGTGAGATAAGTCAACAAGTCAGACCAACAAATATTTAGTGCTAAGCATTCTGCTGCCTTAGAACTTTTGGGAGCCATACATATAGTTAATCAGTTTCTAAATTCTGTTGATTTAACCTCTTCAATATTTCTTACATTTATGTTCTTCTCTCCACTCCCAATACAGCAATGTTAGGCCCTTATCTCTTCTTACCTAGTCTACTGTAATAGCCTACTAAGTATTCTTTCTCACTCCATTCTATCTTCTATGTCCTCCACATTGACGTTTAAGTAATCTCACCAACACATTCTTCTGATCATATCATTCCACTAAGAAAAAACTTTAATTGATTTCTCATTGCTAAGCAATAGGATTAATCAGAAAAAGTATAATCTCTTGATCCTGGCATTTAAGGCTTTCTACATTTCAGTCAAACTGGTCTTTACTCCATTACCTTTTCTGCTTTTCCTTCTTGCATTAATATCTCTTCTCAAAATTTTCAGAATATTTACCCTGGATCACTCTTTTTGCACTTATATTATTCTCCCTTATGTCACTGTTATTTATTTGTAAGACTTTATCCTATTTGAATTGCAGGCCCCTTGAGATAAGGATTTTGGAGGAATATCTATCTTGAATCCCATTGTCTAGCATGGTGCTTTGTATAGGCTAGGCACTTCATAAATGCTTATACAATTAAATAAGTTGTTGGATTTATGCCTCCAGTGGCTGTGGTGCCGAAATGGAGAATGAAAAGAAAACACGGCCAGGGAGACGAATAAAGAACAGCTCCGTTTATTATGCAGAGGGAAAGGGCTTATATACCTTTTAGGCAAGCTGAATCAATAAATCCACGTGCAAGGTATTTGTTATAATGCATAACTTCCTAGTGCTTAGCTCCCCTTTGCATGACTTCCTTGTGCTTTTGTTCCCCTTTTGCCATAAACAATATTATCTCAAGAGCCCACAGGTAGTGTTTAGCACATGGTGCCCTGGGAGCCTTGGAGAAATCACGTGTATACCGAGGAGGCTTGGAGAGCTTTCATCCTAAACAGCACATGTATGCCTAGGTGGGGTTTGGAGAGCCCACGCGCCCAGTTATCAGCCCAAGGGCAAGAACAGGCCTCAGGGAAAACCTGGCCTGTACCTATATCCCAGAATGGACTTTCTCAGAGCTGGCCCTCTACAGATTTTTAAACATTAAACCACAGGGGTTAGAATCATAAGGAAACATGGTAAGCGTCTCGTCCAAACCTTTAATTTTACAGATGAGGAAACTGAGACCAACAGAAGTTGTCACATTCCCAAGATCACATATGTAGTAAATAGTAGGTCATTGCTTTGAATCCAGACCCTCTGACTCCAAATCCAGTTCTTTCTCATCTATATGACAATGTGGGTATGGATAGCCTCAAATATAAATAGTCTTTGTAGCCCCAAGTCCTAGTAGAGTGACTGACACATACAAGATGTTGAAATAAAAGCATATTGAATTGAATTCAGTTCTTCTTGACCACCTAGAGAATTTAATTTAGAATTTGAGTATACTGCCTTGTATTATTTTCTAAAAAATTTATGTTTTTTGGTCCAAGGATATGAATAGGCAGTTTTCAGATGAAGAAATTAAAGCTATTTATAGTCATATGAAAAAATGCTCTAAATCATTATTTACTAGAGAAATGCAAATTAAAACAATTCTGAGGTACCACAACACACCTATCAGATTGGCTAACATAACAGAAAAATGATAAATGTTGGAGAAGACATGGGAAAATTGGAACACTAATGCATTGTTGGTGGCATTGTGAACTGATCCAACCATAATAGATAACAATTTGGAACTATGCCCAAAGGGCTATAAAACTGTGCATACCCTTTGACCCAACAGTACCACTTCTAGGTCTGTATCCCAAAGAGATCATAAAAAAGGAAAAGGACCCACATATACAAAAATATTTATATCCATCTTTTTGTGATGACAAAGAATTGGAAATTGAGAGGATGTCCATCAATTGGGGAATGGCTAAACAAGTTGTGGTATATGTGTTGCAACAATTTGGCTAGCAGCTGTTGTGGGGGTGAAAGACCAACTTGATAGCCCAACAACAAGAATGCTGCCAGCACAGGTTCTTTTGATCTGCTTTAGTAAAGAAAGTAATATTAAGGGGTTAACAATCTTATGTCAATCCAACATACAAATATCATTCACTTAGCTCAGGAGAAAAAGCCAGCACCCTGAACTTCAGAGCAAATACAAGCAAATTACAAACATACATTATAAACAGATCAAATACAATTCATAATTACCAAGAAGGCATCAACATCTGGGTTCACAAGCTGGAGGGCTCTTAACTACAGCTGCCCAGAGTCTCCACATCAACACTCCTCCAAGAGTGAGAGCCCCAAGCAAATAGCTCTGTTCTCTCTTTCATAGTCTTTGGACGTAATCAAACATCATCTGAGCAACCAGAACTTAGGTGCCTTCTATTGGCTAAGCATCTGTCTTGAGGAGAAAGGAATAAAGAGAGGGGGAGGGAATTTAATTTATAACTCAAAATTTTATAAAAGTGAATGTTGAAAACTAAAAATAAATAATTTGTAAAAAAAAAATTGTTTCATATATCTTGTCTTCTCAACTAGATTGTAAGCTCCTTGAGGGCAGAGATTGTCATTTATTTCTATATTTCTCTATCCTTGTCCCAAACTGCTGCCTCACTAGACACAAAGGAGGCACTTGATACTTGTTAGTAGTTAGATACTTTCAGGAGTGGTTATGAGATAGCCTTGCTAGGGCCATTAAAAAAGAAATCATGGATTCAGGGACAGGTTAGATTTTAAAAAGAGCTGTATTAGTAATTCAAGTATATCTTTATAGATCATTATGGGAGGCAGAGCAAGGCCAGAGTAAATAAAAGTTAAAGCATTAGAAGTTTGCCACTTGAATAGCAACTGTAAATGAAAATTAAAAAGGTCTATGAAATTAAAATGAGTGAAAAAATTCAACTCCAGCCTTCTCACACATAAGCATCAACAGACAAAAGATCATACTTGGAAGTCAGCAAACAAATGAAATATATTTCATTGCTATTCCAGTAATGGAGGTGTAGAAACTAAACTTTTTTTTTAAATCAAGTGATTTACAGACTGAAAATGTCCCATTAATCTTCATTCAATAGTATAAACCACAAATGTGGTTTCATAAAGAGTTCTCAGCAGCCAGTATATTTTTCAATTTCTAATCTCAATTGATCTCAGCTAATAAGGAGGCCATTGTTTAGAAGAATGATCATTCTTGGTTTGATTTAGCATAGTTAAGATGGCAGGGAAATTAGAAAATTATAGATCTAATAAGAGACAACAGAAGTCAGGCTAATTGATACATTTATGCTGCCCTTTGAAATTGCATCCATTTTTAGAATGTCAAATGAACTCTAACCAAGTGAAGAAGAATCATTCTTTAAGCATGCCACAGGATTGTCATCTAATAGTGATTTATCAAGCAGCTAAATACGTATGGGCACATTCTTCAGGCATGCATTTTTCAGTCTAAACCAAACCTCCATGGAATTCACATAATTGATCACCATAATGAGGGAAGAAGCAACAATTTTGGAAAAAAATAACTTTATAGCAACCAAGTATGACAGATTAAAATTGTTTTTCAAATTTAAAAAAAAAGCATCCATTGCTTTGACCCATAATAAAGAAATATTTAACATGCATCTGAGTGTCCATCACGTTTTTTCGTGAAGCTTAAAAAGTCGAAGAATCTACTATCAGTGAAAATAATACTAAGTACTTGTCTCTGTCACTTCGTAGTTTTTTAGTCCTGTTTGACTCTTTATGACCCCATTTGAGGTTTTCTTGGCAAAGATACTGGAGTGGTTTGCCATTTCCTTCTCCAGTTCATTTTTCTAATGTGGAACTGAGGAAAATAGGGTTAAGTGACTTGCCCAGGGTCACATAGCTATTAACTGTTTCAGTCCAGATTTGAAATCATGAAGATGTCCTCCTGACTCCAAGCCTGGCACTCTATCCCTTGTACTACTTTACTGCCCACATTCTATATTTGGATAACCCTAATTATTAGCAAGCTTTTCCTTGTAGCAAAATAAACCATAACTGTAATTTCTTTACACTGGTCTCTGGGACCAAACAAAAAAAAAATCAAATTCTTCCATGTGAGAGTCCTTCAAATACTTGTAGGTAGTTATCATGTCCATTCTAAGTATTCTCAGTTCCAGGCTAAAGAGCTTCTGTTCATTATTTGATTCTCATATGACACAAAAGCAAGGCTTAGCATAGTATCCGGCATATGTTGTTGTTCAGTTGTATTTGACTCTTTGTGACCCCATGCACTCCAATAGCATCCATGGCATTTTCTTGGCAAAGATACTAGAATGGTTTTCCATTTCCTTCTCCAGTGGATTAAGTCGAACAGAGGTTAAGTGACTTGCCTAGGGTAACACAACTAGTAAGCATCTGAGGCCAACTTTGAACTCAGATCTTCCTTACTCCAGTGCTCTATCCACTGAGCCACACTAGCTGCCTCCAATCTGGCACACAGTAGATACTTAATAAATGCTTGTTGATCGTTTAATCGATTGGTGCAGTGAAAAAGTACTGGATTTTGAATCAGTAGACCCATATTCGATTCTCGGCATTGCCCCTTATATCCTTGGAAAAGTCATTTAACATATCCAGGCCTCAATTTCCTCACATGTGATTTGAGGGGAGTTGCATTAGATTAGCTATATAATCTGTACCCATTCTAAGTCTATGACCCCCTACTAAATCTTTTCTAGGCTAAACTTTGCAATATTCTTCCTTTAAAAATGGTACCTTACTGAATGCAATGTTTCGGCTATTCCAAGTATCTAGGTGAAAAGTGATAAGGTTCTGAACTACAGTAATGGCAATCAGAATGGAAAGGAGGAGAAAGATAGGAAAGACGTTCTGGAAACAGATTTAGAAAGAAAGAATAATGACGACTTTGCTCTTTTGAGCCGAGTGACTGGGAAGATAGTGGTGTCAACATCAGAAACAGGGAAACTAGAAGAGCTGGGAAGTACAACAAGGGAAAGAGCCAAGTATTAGAGGGCAAGAAAAGGAAGGAAATAAACATTTATATAGCACCTACTATATGTCAGCTACTATGCTAAGCACTTTACAAATATCTCATTTAATTGATCCTTACAACAACCCTTTGAGGTAGGTGCTATAATTATTCCCATTTTATATCTGAGGAAACTGAGGCAAGCAGATGTCAAGTGACTTGCCCAAGGTCACACAGCTAGTAAGGGTTTGAGGCCATATTTGAATTCAGGTTTTCCTGATTCCTAGTCCAGTGATCTATCTTTGCCACTTAGCTGTGTCTTAGAAATCAGAGGGTCTGAGTTCAAATGCCAGCTCTACTACTTGAACAAGCCACTGACCCTCTTTATACCTTAGTTTACTTGTCTATAAAATGAAGGGGTTGAGCTAGACAGACTCTAGGGACCCTTCTAGCTTTAAACCTATAATCCCAAGTAGAATTGTGGTAATGTTGAGTTTGAGGTATCAAGAGGACATATAGGTAAAAGTGTCCATCAGGCAGTTGGAAATTTGGAACTAGAGATCAGAGCAGAGGTTGGTGCAAAGGATAAAGATTTGGAAATCTTCATAAAATCATATTTTAAGCAAAGGGAATGGTTAAGGGTGCCACAGGACAGGGAGAAAAAAGAAAAAAGACCATGCACACTAGCAGAATAGGAAATGTTGAAGAAGATTACAACAGATAAGTAGGAAAGATAAAGGTAAAGCAATGTCACAGATTTAAGCAATGGTGATAAATGGTGCTGCAAAAAGGTCAAGGAGAAGAGGAATTTAGGAGAACCTATCAGATTTGAAAATGAAAGTCATTAGTGACCTTGAACATAGTAGTTTAGTAATGATAGGAATAGAAGTCAAGTTACAGGAGATTGAGAAATGAGTGAATGGTGAGGAAATAGAAGCAGAGTCTAGACTACTATAAATTTTTTGATAGATTTAGAGCTGGAAAGGATATTACAGATCTTATATTACAACTCTTTTTATAAATGAAGAAACTGGGGCCCAGACAGACTATGTAAC
>CM053622.1:252433986-252455578 GCA_028646595.1 Phalanger gymnotis | reverse complement strand
AAATCAGAGAGATGTAAAGTCTGTAAATGTACTGCATATAATACCTGCCATTATCTCAATTTCACTGAAATTTCTATAATTGGTGTTGCTGAACCGATTTAGAATCTAAAAATCACAATTATGATGTTATGCATTAACATTACTATCAAACGTACCAAAACAGGTTAAGATATTTTTATGCGTAACTTCAGAAAAAAAAAACAATCAAATAATCACGATCAGAAGATAGAATACTCCCATATTAAATGGCTAACTGGAAGATGCTCATTGATTTAGCAACGTTTATTGAACACTAGTATCCAGAAGATTTTGCAAACTAAGAATAATTACATAAAGGAAAAGGAAAACTTCAGAACAACCTGGAGATTTTGTCAAAGAAGCACAGTCTTTAAAAGACTCCAAAATCTTGGTGATAGACTGGGGATCTTTTATGTGTGGATCCGCCTAATTAACTTCTGAGAGGCTCATCTCCAAAAAGTAGGTCACCATGTGATTTTTTGTTTGTTTTTTTTTACCTAAAGCACAGATCTGATCGTGTTAGTTCTCTACTCAATAAAGTCCAGTGGCTTCCTATTGCCTCAAGTATCAAAACCAACATGCTCCATTTGGCTCTTCACAACCTAACTCCCCTTACCTTTTTAGTATATTTACACTTCAGTGACAGGGGCCTCCTTGTTGTTTCGTGAACAAGAGGCTACATGTCTCAGCTCCTTGCATTTTCTCTGGCTGTCCTCCATGCTTGGAATGCTCTCTCTCTTCTGACTGCTGACTTCTCTGTCTTTCTTTAAGGCCCAACTAAAATCTTATCTTTTACCTGGAAGCCTTCCCCAACCTTTCTTACTTCTAGTGCCTTCTTTTTTAATTATTTCCTATTTTTTCTAGATGTAGCTTGCTTTGTATATATTTGTTTGCATTTTCTCTTCCCCATTAGACTCTAAGCTCCTTGAAGGCAGGAACTCTTTTACCTCTTTCGTATCTCCATCATATAGCACATTGCTTAGGACATAGATGGCACTTAATAAATGGTCACTGATTGAGTGGTTAAAAGAACCTCACAAAGACTAAGTACTAAGGCACTAAGGGAATAAGGAGATGATAGTCTTGTCGTCCTTGGCCTTGGTCAGACCACATCTGGCTAATTATTTTCAGTTCTGGGCATCACACTTTAGAAATAACATTGATAAACTGTAGAGTGTCTAGAGGAGGACAATGAGGATGGTAAAGACCCTCAACTCCATGCCATATGAGAATTACTTGTAGAGGAATTAAGTTGTAAAGGAACGAAGAGAGGCCTGAAGAGAAGGAGGGAAATAACACTCTCTCAAAAGCTGGTCATGTGAGATACTAGATTTGTTCCATTTGGCCTCAGAGAGCAGACCTAGGAGCAATTAGAAGAAATTGGAAAGAAGTAAATTTAGGTTTAACCTACGAAAAAATTTCCTAACAATGGGAGCCATCCAAAAATAGAATTTAGGATGTAGTTATTTCCCTCTTGCTGGTGGTCTTCAAAGACTGGACGACCACTGGTTGGGTCTGCTATAGTGGGGGTTTTTTGCTGTTGTCATTTTGGGTTAGATCAAATCAATCTGTCAATCAACACATATTCTGTGACAAACAAATGGTGATTTTTGATAATTTCACTTGGTTGACAACCTTGGCACTGGCTGTAGTTACATTTATTAAACATCTTCTAAAATACCCAGCTTAGTTTCTTTATGTTGTTGTTGTTCAGTCATTCAATCATGTCCAGTTCTTTGTGACCCTGTGGACCAACTGTCCACAGAGTTTTCTTGGCAAAGATACCCAAGTGGTTTCCCATTTTCTTCTCCAGTTTTATGCAGGAAGAGGTTAAGTGACTTGCCCAGGGTCACACAGCAAGAAAGTGTATGAAGTCATATTTGAACTCTGGTCTTTCTGACTCTAGGCCCAGTGCTCTATCCATTGTGCCACCTAGGGTTTCATACCTTTCATCTAATTGAACTGGACAGTGAAATACAGTGAAAGGCACAAATCAAGAAACAATCTCACATTTCCTACTCATCTATGTCATTTTGGCCCCCCCAAAAAGGATCACATTTAGTAAAACACATTTACTGATTTATTTTTACAGATTTATTTATTACTGACTTATTTTACTGATTATCTACCTTAAATTACAAAATCAGCATCCAAAGCAGGCTTGAATTAAGATAACTCTAAATGGATGAAAAGTTATGGGTATAAATGCAAAGGCCCACACTTAGGCTCAAAAAATCAACTGTACAACTACAGAATTGAGATGTAGCTAGACAGTAGTCATGTGAAAAGGACTAGGGGGGTTTAGTGTACTGAAAGCTCATAAGAATCAATTCTGTGAAATGGTAGCCCCAAAATGACCATCTTAGGCTTCTGCAGTAATATCTAATGTCCATAATGAGAGATCATAGTCCTGCTGTATTCTGCCCTAGTCAGACCACATCTGCCTTGGGTTTTGTGTTTAGATTAAGGTTCCCACATATTAGGAAGGATATTGATATACTTGGATGTATACAGAGAGGTAAGGATAGGGACTGAAACTGTGATTTCAAGGGAACTTCCAAATGAGGAAATTCCCCTTACCAGTACAGGTCAACCCCTTCCCTGTAACTTAGAATTATTTCCTGCACTAAGAGCTTAAATGACTAACCTGAAGTCGAACAGCCAATACGTGTCAGAGATGATATAAAGAGGAAGAGGATTATGGTGAGGGTTCCAAAAGCCATTTGAAAGAACTGAAGATGTTTAGCCTTAAAGACTAAACACAAGACTTAAGGCTTAAATGAATTAGAATCAGAAGAGATCATGATCATTTTCCTGAAACACCATAAGGGACCTCAAATTTAAACACCCTTTAATTCTTCCTCTTTGATGTACAGAATAGCATGAGTTCCTCTGTCCCTGGTCCTCACCTTTCATCCTATTCACATTACTATTATTTGAGGTTTGATGAGGAATGTATTGGCTAAAACTGTAATTCTATTTGAAGGAGAAACAGCCAACAGAAAATGTGAATGATCAAGAAGGTTCCTGCGGTTCCTGTCTGCTTCTGAAGGGTCTGTCTCTCTCCTCAAATATTCCTGGACCATTACCGTAGTTTCTCCATCTTTGCTCCTTATTAGCTCACCATCTTGCAAGATCCCATCAGCCTTGGTAGCCCCAACTCATCTCTACACCCGAATGGAGGTCCGGGAAGCCATATACTCCAAACCCTTAAGGAGGGAGCTGTGTTCGAACTTGGCTGCTTTACTTAGGACTTTCCTAACTTCTCCACGCCTCGAATATCTGCCTGTCTCCTCCTTCTCCCTCCTTTCGGCTTCATTTTGTGTGTTGTGTCCCCCACGTTAAATTATAAGTTCCTCGAAGTCAAGGATTGTAAAACAACCCTAACGCTATTCCTTCCAACTCTGGAATTCTATTTGTCTGTATCCTAGATAGGATTGCAAACCTTTTAAGGTCGGAGTAGCTTACATGGCTGATCATAGATTTACAGCTGGACAGCACCTCGGAAAGCTATCTAGTCCATGTCGTTCGTTTTAAGGGTGAGGTGGCATTAGAATCCAGGTCCTGAGTCGGTCTGACTCTAAAGCCAGTGCTTTTTTTCCTTTATACCGCAGGTGATGGTCCCCACCCCATCTGTTTGCAGTGAAGGAGGGCAGGGTCCTAAGGTTTCAGGTAGGATGGGTGACACGCAATAAGAGTCACTTCACCTTATGAGGTCATATTAAATGCCGGCGCAAACCCAGGCTTCCACAACCCCAAAGTCGGCCCGAAGGGGGCGTTCTCCGACAGCGCCAGGCCGTCCCGCACATGCGCATCGCCTAGATTCAGGAGCCACTCCCTTCTCCTACTTCCAACCCCGGAAGCGCGCCCACCCTTTACCCATTCCCTACCCGCCTCCCGCAACAATGTCTCAAGTTCTTCCAGCTGCGACTGTAGCTGCCGGAAAATGTCACGATCCCAGAGAGCACCGCGCGCCTCAGCACTTCCGGCCTTCCTCTCAGTCCTTTGAGCTTAGCAGGCAGCCTAGAGCGTAAAGATGGCTGAGTTGGACATCGGAAAGCACTGCCAGGTGGAGCACTGCCGGCAGAAAGGTGATCCGGGAGGGTTTTAGGAAGCAGCGGACGCCGCCTCTTGGCGACCCAAAGTAGTTGGAAAGGAAGAGAAAGGAGGCAGTCGGAGAGCTAGGAAGGCCTAGCTGGGCAGATGGGGCAGGGTCTCCGGAGAGGGTGGGGCATGGCCGGAGGGGAGGGGCTAAGCTGCCTTGTGGGCGGGGCCGGAGAGGACGGGACAGACGCGCCGCAGGCTCTTGAGACTCAGGAAGCCTATGGACTTCTCAGAATCAGAAATTTAAATGCATAGAACAAGATACGTAACATTACAAAGGAAGCCATTTATATTGAAATACTTCTATCAAAATATGCACGTTTTAAAAATTCATGTACCTTAGATTAAGAATCCTGGGCTGGATGATCTCTAGGGTTCTTCTAAGTGACATTCTTTGTGTCTGTGCATGGGACCTGCTGGGCATTTGTAGAGCTTTAGTACTTGGAAGTAGTAGGGCTAGCTTTATGAGACCATGGTTCATAGCATGTGATGAGCAATTTGAATAACATACTCACATTTTTGTAGTATATTTATCTATTTTAATAATATCTAGTGTTTCTGTAGTTACTGCATTAAAGTTTTAAAAAGCACTTTGCAAATATAATTTCATTTTATCTTCACAGCAGCCCTGAGAGGTAGGTGCTAATTATCCCCATTTTACAGATGAGGAAATTGAGGCAGACAAGGTTCGGTGACTTGTCCAGGGTTACATAGCTTTATCCCTTTAAAATTGCCGTAGCTCAAGCAGCTTTTGGTCTAGAAGAGATAGCGACCTAAATGTTACATATCAAAATTTCATCATCACAACACTGCCTGCTGAGGGACAGGTTTTCTTGTTAAGAGAAGATTCACAACCAACTAATGCTGAATTCTTCCCATTGCGCTATAATGAAGAGGGCTAAGTGAAGTGACTTAATGAAAAGTTTTGTTCCAGGAATTAGAACTTGTATTGATCTCAAATGATGGGACCATCAAAGTTACAAAGAGCTACATGATATTTTTGCCAGTCACAATCCTTCTTTGATCTTTGGGGAAATCACACTTATCAAGAACTAGGACCCCGGTTTTTTTCCCTGGTTGCAGGCATGTCTATATCTCTTATTTATTCCATAGGTTAATCTAAAATCTAATCTATAGATTAATCTAAAATTAACACTGTTTTTGAGTATACCTTTTCCTGTCTTTCCTAGGAGATTCTTCAAAGAATCACAGGATGTTAAAAATAGAAGGGACCTTAGAGATCATGTGGCCCAACCCCCTCATTTTCCAGGTGAGGAATCTGAAGCCTGGAGAAGTGAAGTACCTAAGGTACAGCTAGTAAGTGGGAGAGCTGGGACTGTAAATCCAGATCTTTAAAATTTACTGCTCTTTCCACAGTAGCATAGGACCATTATATCACTTCTCCGTATTTGACATAATGATAACTATTAGCCAACAACTACAGGCAACAATAGCATTTAAATCCAATCTACTCCTATTTCCATTCCCATTTTACATAAAAACTATTTCAACTAAGTTTTGTTGTTCTCTTTATGGGGCAGTTCCTTGAAAAAGACTAATGTGGCTGGAGATATGTGAGTACTTATTTCTGTTCATTGATTTTTTTGACCAAGTGGTAATCAGTACTCTACTTTTTAATCTGTTGGCTACACTGTAGGATGAGCTCCTTTTTTGGGTAAATTTCTTTACTTTACAGTTACATACAAAATGAGAAAAAAAACATTGCCATGTACACAGCAGACCATAAGAGAGGATTCAATATAAAACAATAAATTTCCATTTTAAGAAACCCATATAATAAATATTACATGTTTTCAAACTTGCCCAGCTTTTCTTTGCTTCCTTGTCAGTTTTCTTTTGTTCTCCACTGTGTGCTTTTTACTTTATTTTTTTCCCTTCCCTTCTAAACAAGGCTACAATTAATCGTGGAGGGTGTGTGTGTGTGTGTGTGTGTGTGTGTGTGTGTGTGTGTGTGTATGTGTATGTATACACACACATAAATATCTATAAACACATAGGCACATATACATTCATACACATATATGTAAGATCATGCTATGCTTATTACCTCCTATCATCTATTTCTTTGAAGGTGGATAGCATCTTCCTTCATAAGTCTAAGTCTTTTCATGTTTTTCTAAATCAACCAACTCATCATTTCCTACACCACAGCAATATTCCTTTCTGGATTCAAGTATTATCTTCATTCATAGGATTTTTGAGATTAATTTAGGTATTTATAATAGCCAATATTATTATAATAATAATGACTTGGTTACTCAAAATTGTTTTTAAAACAGTACTGCTTTACTGTATACAGTGTTATCTTCATTCTGCTCGTCTTGCTATTCATTATTTTGTAAATGTCCCTCCGTGCTTTTCTAAAATCATTGAGCTCATCATTTCTTATGGCATGAACCTATACCACAATTTGTTTAGCCATTTCCTAATTGACAGGATCCTCATAATTTCCAGTTCCTTGCCAACACAAACAGAGCTGCTACAAATATTTTTGAGTATGTAGATTTTTTTCCATTTTCCCTGATCCTCTTGGGGAACAAACCTGATGGTGGTATGGCTAGGTCAGAGGGTATAGGCAGTCTAATAACTCTTTGAGCATAATTCCAAATCTCTTTCCAGAATGGTTGGATCAACTCACAGATCCAACAACAATGAGTTAAGGTGCCAGTTTTTCCACATCCCTTCCAACATTTGTCACTTTCCCCTTCTATCATTTTAGTTAGTCTATAATATGATATCTCAAAGTTGTTTTAATTTTCATTTCTCTAATCAGTAATAATTTAGACCATTTTTTCATATGACTATAAATTATTTTGATTACTTCATTGCAAAACTGCTTGTTCATATCCTTTGACCATTTATCGATTGGGGAATGACTCACATTTTTATAGATTTATGAAAGTTCTTTATGTATTTGAGATATGAGACCTTTCTCTGAAGAACTGTCTATAAATATTTTTTCCCAGTTTTCTGCTTTCCTCCTGATCTTGGCTACATTGATTTTATTTGTACAAAAGCTTTTCATTTAATATAATCAAAATTATCCATTTTACATCTCACAACACTCTCTATCTGTTGTTTGTTCATAAATTGTTCACCTATCCATTAGTCTGATAAGTAATATGCTCCATGTTGTTCAAATTTTCTTGTAATATCTCTTTTTATATCTGGATCATGTATTCATTATGACCTTATTTGGTAAATGGTGTAAGATACTGGTCTGTGCCCAATTTCTGCTATATTGCTTTCCAACTTTTATCAAATAATGAGTTCTTATCTGAAAAGCTTAAGTCTTTGCACTTGTCAAACACTGGCTAACTATATCCATTTGCTGCTTTAGATCATATGTCTACTGTATTCCACTGAGCTACCTTTCTGTGTCCTAGTACCAGATAGTTTTGATAATTACTGCCTTATAATGTAGTTTAAGATCTGGTACTGCTAAACCTTCCTTTACATTTTTTTCATTAGTTCCTTTGATATTCTTGACCTTTTGATCATCTAGATGAATTTTGTTATTTTTTCTAGCTCTGTAAAATAGGGTTTTTTTTGTAATTTAATTAGGATGGCATTAAATTTATAGATTAATTTTGTAAAATTGTCATTTTTGCTATATTGGCCCTGCCTACCTGAATGAGGTCCTTTCAAATAAGTCGTAACTAATTCTACCTCTCAAATGAAGTACATCAGTACCTTCCTTTTGTGAATATATCTGGAATTATTTGTCATAATCCTAATTAAATATGTGGCACAGGAAAAGTATTTGTTGTAGACAAGGAAACATCATTAATTGTCTATTGCATAATCTTGGAATAGACACTTGTCTTGTATGGAATTGCAAAACTTCACCTCATATCTCTGTTCATGAAGTAGTTCTCAATGTCAAGAAAATGTGTAATATGTGTCTAAAATAAATGTCTTAAGAATCAGCTCTATAGACTGCCCGTCCAACTACACATCATTGTCTGACAATAGGCAGAGAAGCATGGCGGCTTCGGGGCGCTGCCATTCTCCTTAGTAGGAGCCGAAGGGGGCTCAAAGTTTCCATTGTTTCGCTTGTAAGAGTGGTTATCTCAGCCTCTGCCCTATTGAAGGACAGAATCTGAAGCCCTTCTTGCATAGAACCTTCTGTCCTGGAACCAACATCACCCAGCAGCTATACCAACTGACTTTAACCACCACAGCAGTATCAGAGCCTTGTATTACAGCTCCTAGCCCAGGCAGGTGTGGGCCTTTGTTGACTCCAGTGTTCTTGTCCTTTACCTGCTTTTCTCTGGACTCTCCATCACTGTACTTGCTGAGACAGTGAGACTTCTGCACTCAGCCTGATGAACTGTATTTGGAGGTTTATTTGCCCTTTAACCTACTGCCTGGTTTACAGGCTGATTCTACCCTCACGAGGCAAGCCAGGGGTATCTCTTGTCCTTATCCCAAGTCCCATGGTCACTATAGTTCCTTCTTCACTCTTTATAAGGAGAGAACAGATAGATGGCAGCCTCAGACATCATGGATTTCATGGATATGGAAGCCCCAGTCAACTGGCACTGCCCCTGTCCTATGACTAGTAAATTTTTACTTCTTCTTCATCCATCAGCCACAGCAAGCCCTACTCTTCCCCTACCACTCCACTCTTTCATCTCCAGATGTACCTTTAATATTCTTTACTCTCCTTACATTGTACCTTTTGCAACATCTATCAGTTACAATATTTCCTGCATCCTAACCTCTTCTTTTCACATTCTTTCCATCTTCTTGCACTCACAGAAAGCTGGCTCCCTCTAGAGGGCACTGCATTCCTGACCTGTCCTTTCCAGTGCTGAATATATATATATATTTTCCTTTTCCCCCACACTGAACCAGAAATAGACATACTCCCTGTTCCTCATTGCCATTTCTAGGCTCTTTCCTACTGCCATCACTTAGCAACATTTCATTTGAGGTTTATTTCATGTCTCTCAATGGTATTATCAGTTTAATTGTTGTCATCTAGAGGCCTTCAAATTTTTCTCTTTGTTTAAATTGCATGCCATATCTTTTCATTTCCATTTTTATAATTTTTTATGATTATACTTTGGTAATTTTGACCTTTGCTCCAGCAAGTTGATGCTGTTTCTCTACCTCATAACTCATTAAGAAATTACTATCAATCTTAGAAATCAGTTCCCTAAGAAAATATCCATTTTTCTTTTTGTGATGTTGTGTGGTGCCTATTCCTTTCGTGAAGGTATTCATGAAACAAATCAGTAAGCATTTATTAAGCACCTACTATATCGTAGGCATTGTACTAGGTGATAGGGATACAGGAAAAAGGAAAAAAAGTCCCTACATTCAAAAAGCTCACAGTCTCATGGGGGAGACAACATGAAAATAACTATGTTCAAACACGGCATATAGGATAAGTTGAAGATCATTTCAGAGGAAAGGCCATAAGGATATGGACGACTGGGAAAAGCTTCTTGTAGAAAATAGGACTTCAGCTGAGGTTTCTAGGAAGCCAGGAGAGGGAGATGAGAGAGAGACTTCTAAGTAGTCTCTAACCTCTTGGCCTCTTGTTTCTTAGTGTTGTGCTACTTAATAAAATATGTTTGATGATACTTTCTGTAATTTTGCCTAGAATAAAAGTTAAGAATCCTGACCTATAACTTGCAGACTCTGTTCTCATCACTTTTTCTCTTCTAATCTTGCAAAGGTTACTGTTTGTTTTCAGTCCAAAGGCTATTTCCCTTGGCAGAGAAAAAAAGAAAAAAAGAAGAGTCAAGTAGCTCATCCTTGTCTCTAGTGTGCTAATCATCTCAGCCTACAAAACAGCAGTCCTAGCCCTTCACTAGTTCTCTTTTCCCTAATGTAGCTCAAAACAAAACAAAAAAGCTTTTTATTATCCTTAGCAATTCTCATCTGCCACTCATACTGAGCTTCAGCATTCCTAGTGCCATTCTCGCTAGACTAGGCCATGCTTTTGTATTCTGTCTCTTACTTGCCCTTGCTTTAACTTTTTCAGATTTTTTTCTCCCTGTACGTCTTAGTTTATCATAACAGTATCTGTAAAGTGAGTAAGAGATTCATAATTATTATTTCCATTTTATAATTGAGGCTTGTAGTATTTTATTGAATATAAAGAAAAGCAGATCAGGAAATAAAATTTAGAACATCTGACTTCTAATTCATCTTTCTTAGCAGAAAAGATGCTTAATTCCTAATAGTTCCAATTCCATTATCCTCCTCACAGTTTCATATGATTGTGTTATATGTAGCATGGTGTACCTGCAAAGAAATAGTACTTTTAAAAAAGTTTTCTTCAGAAAAAATAAAATCACATTCTGAGAAGTAAATATCTTTTGTTTTAATTTTAGATTTTCTTCCGTTTGTGTGTGATGGCTGTTCAGGAATATTCTGGTAAGACATATTAGCAGTATTGTATATAAAATGGAGGATTAGTATCAAAGTCTCTACTAGGCTATTTCTTATGGAAAAAATGGAGACAATTCTTGTTTCATATACTAGTTATACTCTGTGGCTATTATTTAATATTTATTAGAGTATTCACTGGAATAAAACTTACTCATGGATGTGTACCACACATTAGAATTCCTTGTCCTCCACATATGAGATTCAAACACCAGTTAAATGTGTGAATTGCAGTCACACAGAGAGTCAATGATAATTAATAGTCCTTACATTGTACAAGACAGATAGCCAAAGATGGGCGGTTTGTGATGATTGCTTATTAAGATCAGAACAAAACCTGGGCTATCTAATCTCTCAAGTGGTATCAAGAACATATTTTGGGGTACAAAGCAAAACTTGAGAATTGACTGAATATTTTGGAAAATATTTTCCAGTTACGTTGTCACATTATGTAGCATTTAATAATACTGAGTAAGACCTTGAAAGAACTTAGTTTTCAGGAAATTCAGAAAGGATTATTAGAAAGCAAAAACCAGTTTGGTGGACAAACTGTTTCCTGATGAAATTTCCTTAATCCGAGATTGGCATCAGTATAGAAGTAGCATATCTTGTCAAATGCTTTAGTAACTAGTGAGTTTGATATTTTTCTGTCAGTGCTCTTTTCAAAATGACAGGAGTTAGAAGCTTTCTGATAACTGTAAACCATTCTTAACTATTGAGTGGTATGAATGTTCTTTTACTCCCCTGCAACTTTCTCTCCGTGATTATATTATAGATTTTTGGATCAAAGTATTAAAATGTAAAGCAGAGCATGTGCTAGTGGAACCAATACAAGAGGATATTTACAAAGTTCAGACTCCCAAAGTAAAATACTGTATGGCATAAAACTAAAAAGTGATATTCAGTGGTCAGTTTTTGCTGTTGATATTGAGAGGCATGGTGCTGACTTTGAAGCCTGGAGGATCTGAGGTCAAATCCTGCCTCTCACATGTACTGGCTTTGTGACCCTGGGCAAACCACTTAACCTCTTAATGCTCTCGATAATTCTAAAAGACTAGAAGTTGCAAGGAAGGTACTGATCTGCTTTAGTTAGAGGGTGTTCTGTTTCCTAGTAAAATCATAGATCTAGTCCTTAGCCCTGTTAAGATAGTATTGTTCTCAATTAAAAAAAAAATAGGCAAATCAGGAGAATTGGATCTCTATTAACTCACATTTAATTATATAATAGAGAATATATTTCATGTAGAAAGTTACTATAAATTATACAGTATGAATTATATAATCATCATAGCCTCAAGAATACTGTACATCAGAGGTAGCAAACTTGCACCAGCAAAAATCCAAAATGGGGCCAAACCAGATTAAAATATAATTGATAAATGTTTAACAAAATAAATAAAAATACGATACAACATAAATAATGTTCATTTGTGGTTTTCTAAGTCATTATGCAGCTGTAAGGAATTGTTTCTATTTGAGTTTGACACTACTGTACATGATAAAAGAGCAAAATGCAAAATATCTAAAAATAATATTGTATTAAATGGTTAAAATTTTGTTTTCTGATTTTGTTTTGTTTTTGTTTTAAGTCTTGAGCACAGAAGCAGGGAGTCTCATGGCTGTTCTGAGGTATGAATAAGTATGTTAACTCTTTTCCCATAATCATTTAAAAACATTCTTTTGTGTTTCTGTTTAAGGTATGATCATCACTGTCTTTTTCTTTTATAAAGAGGTTGAGTAATAGAAATTAGGAATTGTAGTTTCTTTTTTTTCCTAACATCAGATAAAATTTGACCAGATAAAGGAATATGTGAAAAACTGATTTTCTCACCCATTTATTTTTTTTTCCACTGAGGTTCATTTTAAGAAAACTTTATCTTTCATATGTTGGTTGTGTGCATACAGGTTTTTTTTGTGGTTGTACTTTTTGTGCGTGTACAAATTAAAAAGTCACACCTTGAAATTATAGGATTTCAAAGTTGGAAAGAACCTTAGATACCATCTAGTGAAACCCATCATTTTCAGATGAGGAAACTGAGGCTTAGGTGACTTGACTTAGCCAAGGTCTCATAGTGGCAGAGTTGATCAGAACCCAAGTGATCAGACTTTGTTCAGAACTTTTTATTCTGTGCCATGCTGCATGTCTACTTAAAGATTTGGGCCCTCTGTTTACTTTTGACAAGGTCCACGGTAAAGCAAATGGCTTTTTAATTGACCTTGATCTATACAGATTTATTTTTTTTCACTGGAGCCCAACAGCAGGATACTCTGAGAAAGTACACATAAGTAAATTTTTAGAAACCGATTTAATCTTTGTATAGCACAATATGAAAACAGATAAACAATGAGAAACAAAATTTTTGATCTGGATATTCTGTGTGTATATAATACCACATGAGTACAGATTTTAGAAACGTCCTTATATTTGATTGAGTTTTTCACTGTATAATCTATCTCTCAACAGACATTTATTGAGGCCTTCTGTGTACAAAACAGCATGCTAGATGTTCTGGGCAGTACCAAAAAGTCTTAAGGTTTTAGTTCTTACCTGCAAGAAGCTTATAGTCTAGTGGAGAAGAAAAGACAAGTTCTTTTTCATAAGAGGAAACAGCAACAGTGTAGGCAGATGAGGGATCCCACAGACTCTGGGACCTGACACAGGATTCTTTCAGGTCCACTGGAGGAAAAGCAGAACAAGATGTCCAGAACAAGGTGACTGAGTTAATATGTATTATATACATACCAAAAAAAAAAACTGTAAGAAGACAAAACACTCACAAATGCTAAGTGAATGGTATAGTCAGCAAAAGCCTATATGAATAAGTGTTTTTCTTTGAATGTGCAGCATTATTTAGACAGCAAAAGTGCAACAATATGTGTCATGTACGGATTTCATTTATATAAAATGAAGGATAGATAGGTCAAAATTTGACCCTTAAAAGTTTAGAGGTAGCTCTTTCTATGGAATATAAGCATTAGCTATTTACTGCAGTCATGAAGTTTTCACAGCAGTGATATTCATTTAGAATTTTAAAACATTTAAAGAATAAAAATAAAACATCACTTTATTAAATACATTTAGAGTATTCAGTGTGGGAAGAATACAATTCATATATATTTCCTAAGCCCCTTATAAATCATTCTGTTGATCTGTTTTCCCTCACACAGTTTATCTATAGACTCTGTGAATCCAAATATTCAGTAATGAAGGCAGAATATATGTCGGTAGAACCACCATGGAAGGATGTTAAGAAGTCCAGAGCACAAGGTGGAAGCATTGAGATGGAAAAAGGCTCTTTGGTTATTCACTTTTTCAGCCAGTGTTTTCCTAAATTCATTTTAGAGACTTGACCAATGCCTAGTTTTGAGCCAGAGCAGGAGGGTGCTTCTTGTGTCCTATAACCCCTTGTATTTCTATGATGGGATAGCCTAATATATGGGATATTATATTAAGTTCATTATACAACGTAGTAGAGTTTTATAGTGGTCTTTAATTTCATGTTTCATATAATTATGTAATTTTTTTAAAATTATGTAATTAAAAAAATTAGACACTAGGTTTAATCTGAGTGGAATAGAACAAACCAGTACAGCTAATTTCTTATTTGGTGTCCATATTTTTGAGATTGATGGGATGTCACCTGATCATATTCTTTGAATCCCTTGGGAGTAGCTCCCAATGAGTGAGTATATAATAAAACAAAAGAGAAGGTAATATAAAATTGAACTGAATATTTTGTTTAGCTTCATTATTGTATATATGCATATGCAATAGCTGGTTATTGTATATTTATTTTAGTTTTTGTTGAGAGAACTTGAGAAAGTTTAGTGTACCAAGCTAGTTAGTCATTCATTACACAAACATGTATGGAGTGTCTCTTCAAAAACATTCTCCTGGTTGCTTCAATTTAGTAGAAGTTTATTAAGCATCTGTGGGGTGTGTAGTAATTTAACTTATTAGATCTAAAAAGATATAGTATCTGTCTTCCAAGGACTGAAGTCTAAAATGTGAAATAAGCATACAGATACGATGCTGACAAAAAGACATTTATGAAAATAATAAAGCCATTGCTCTAATTAATGCAGTATTAAAACTATTTCTTCAAAATAAATTTAACGTCTAATTTCCTGTCATTGTGAATTACAAGGACATTTTTCCCTCTCTGTATTTCTAGGTGAACATAAAAAGTGAGAAATTAAAGACTGATGACCATTCATCTTACCCATGTTCGTACAAGGACTGCAATGAAAGAGAGCTTGTGCCAGTGTTATGTTCCTTCTGTGAGAAGAATTTTTGCCTGAGGTGATGATTGGACCTTTCAAAGATTGTAGGTATTTTTAGATTCTGTGCAAGTTTGTGAACCAACCAGTGTCTATTCTGATGTTCTGTGTAGACACCGGCACCAGTCAGACCATGAATGTGAAAAACTGGAAGTTCCTCAGGCTCGAATGGCTGCCACACAGCAGCTTGTTAAAGATATCATAGGTAAGGTCTAAAGTATTTGGTTATGCTGATTTCTTTTACTTTGTACACTCTGCTAGTTCCAAAGCTCTTGCCTGCTTCCTGAACCTGCTCACGGTTAATCAAAAAACCTTTGTTAAACGCTAGCAGAAAAGCAGAAGCGTGGTTCATGCTGTCATGGAGCTAACATTCTAGTGTGGAAAACAGCATGAAAATAAGTTAGGTATAAACAGGATATACATTATAAGTGGAAGATGATTTCAGGAGGAGAAGGACTGGGGAAGGCCTGCTGCCAACGGTGGAATTTGAGCGAAGCCTTGAACAAAGGAAGCCAGGAGGCAGAGATGAAGAGGGAGAGAACTCTAGGCATAGGGGAACCCAGTGAAAATGTACTGAGTTGGGAAATGAAATGTCTTGTTTAAGGAACAACAAGGAGATGGGAGGGGGAGAAAGGGGAAGTGTTAAGGAGAGTATAGGAAGATTAGAAAGTGGGAAGGGACTAGGTCGTGGAAGGCTTTACAAGCCAGAGGTGTTTGTATCTGATCCTAGAGGTACTAGGGAACCACTAGAGTTTACCGAATAGGTGATGCACACGTGTGCTTTGTGAGGATAACTGGCATCTGAATGGAGGGTGAACTAGAGTGCAGAGACAGGAGGCAGGGTGACCAACCAGCCTGCTATTTTAGTAGTCCAAGTGGGAAGCGATAAGGGCTTACTACACAAGGGTAACAGCTGTGTCATAGGAGAGAAGGGGGTATATATGAGAGATTTGGCTCAAATGCCACCTGCCTGAGCCCTTTCCTGGTCACTTCATTTGCTAGTGCCTTTCCTTTGAGGTTACCTTGTATCTTTTTTATATATATCTATATATGTGCATGACTCCCGCTATAATGGGAGCTTCCTGTTAAGCTGTCTTTTTTGTATCGCCATCATCTAGTGAAATACCTGGCACTTAGTGGGTGCTTAATTAAATGCTTGTTGACTTATGGGTGCTTCCTAGAGGTGGGACTTCTGCTTGATTCAGAATTGCTTGGAATCATCTTTTTCATCTTATCCTTTGTGAGCTGCTTAGTTTGTTTAAAATTTCACAGTCACAGAATTTGAGAGTTGGCAGGATCTCAGTGTATTAGATGGCTGCTGAAGTTCCTTACAGCTTTCAAGTCATGTTAAATGGGGCTAAAGATGGTATTGTGGAAAAAGACTGGATTTAGAATCAGAAAACCAGGCTTCAAATCGCAGCTCTGCCATTTAGGTCCTGTGTGACCTTGGATAAGTCATGTAGCCTCCAAAAGCCTCATTTTTTCATCCCTAAAATGAGAGGGTTAGAATAGATGACCTTTGAGGCTCGTCCCAGTTCTGAACATCTAATCCTGTCATCTATGTTTTGGGATGCCATTCTGAAGACCATACAACCCTGACTCACCAGATGCCTTCCAGAATCTATTGCTCAGAAATGGAAGTAGGTGAGAAGTATGGATGAGTAAATATAACCTGTCCTTGAGGATAATGATGATGATAATCATCATGATACCTAGTAGCATCTACATAGTGCTTTAAAGTTTGCAAAACACTTTAAAATATTATTTCATTTTATCCTCGCAATAATCCTGAGAGGTAAGTGCTGTTATTATGTCCTTTTTACAGGTGAGGAAACTGAGATACAGTGAGGTTAAGTGACTGACCCAGGATCACACAGCTATAAGTGTCTGAGGCCATATTTGAACTCGGGTCTTCCTGAGTCCAGGTCTAGCACTTTTTATATACTGCAAAGGCATAGTATATATTTTCTTTGTTTAATAAGTAAAGTATGTTTTTTTATATATTTCTCATTTTGCTGAAAATGGGTCATACTTTTCAGAAATGAAAAAAGACACATTAGGGTTCATCCAGCCCCCTCATTTTATGGGTAAGGAAACTGAGACTCAAAGAGATTAAGTAATTTTCCCGAAAGCAGATGGGCAGTAAATTAGCCAAGTCAGAATTTGAACCCCGTTCCTCAGGCTCCAAATCCATTGGACTTTCCACTATAGGAGATTATGCGGAAATGCAAAGTCTCTGCTTTTTACAAACTCTCCAGTTATTCCTGTGCAAGAGAGAGAAGACTTCAATAGAAATTTTCCTCAGTGGTTGGTTAATGGCCTCACCACCTTGCCCAGTAAGTGCAGAATCTTTATTCTTTAAAAAGGTATTATGGACTGTATTTGTGGATGATTCTTAGTGTTTTAATTTATCATTAAGCACTTGTAATGAAACTAGAAAATGTAGCCTATGATAATTTCATCAGGGGCTAATTTTCCTATTTTTCAGATTCTAAGAGAGGAACAACAATGAGCAAAGGTCGCCGAGGTGCAAAGAACAGTGAAACTGCAGCAAAAGTTGCACTGATGAAATTAAAAATGCATGCTGATGGAGATAAATCTTTGCCACAGGTTGGGCTTAGGTGTTTTAAAAATGTGTGTTACTCCATTATAGCAAATCTTATAATCTATTAAACTTCAAAGCTCTGTGTGTGTGTGTACACATATGTGCGTGGGCAATGAAGGGGGAAAGTGTTCATATTTAACCACATTGGAATTTTATTTTATCTGTTGTTTAAACTAAATGGTCCTTTGTTAAATGGATTTTTGTTGTAGCAGTAATTAATTTTATGTATAGACATTTCTTTAATGCAAAGTTCTTTTCTTTTTAATCTAAGTTGAATTATCTAGCAGTATGATTAGAAGTCATGAGACCTGGGTTCTGTTTATAATACCTACTGTAGACGAAGGAGCCAGCAGGGGTGTATAGGTGGCCTGGGAATCAAGAGTTTGAATCTGAGGGGCAGCTAGGTGGTGCAGTGAGTAAAGCACTGGCCCTGGAATCAGGAGGACCTGAGTTCAAATCTAGCCTCAGACACTTGACACACTGTGTGACCTTGGGCAAGTCACTTAACCTCAATGGCTTTGCCTTTCCTCCTCAGAAAAAAAAAAGAAAGAGTATGAATCTGAGTTTTGCTCTTAATTCTCTCTGTATTTGGGCAGATCATGAAACTTCTCTAGACTTCATTTACCCCCCCTAAAAAAAAGTAGGGGGCTGTATTTTGACTTCTAAGGTTCTTTTCAGCACTAATATTCTATGGCTCTCTGTTCCTTCCCCTAGGTGTAGGTACATTCCCACAGAGTTAGTTACAAAATGAATTTCTATAAAGTGAACCCTACTTATCAACTCTGGTATCCTTTATAGAATCAAAGATGAGCTCTAACATAAATCATTATTCATTGAATGAACTGAAAGTTGTTGGCTTAGATTTTCTTTTTTGCTTTTGCTCTGGAAAGAGAGATGTCACCTTTTTTTCCAGAGTAACTTTAATAAGTCATTAAAAGCCTAGAGGAAAGGCACCTTGATGCCCATTATTTCTCTGTTCAACAGTTGATAATCACTAACAAAAACCTGTCATAGGTTATTTATCATCTTCCTCTTATCATTTGTATTGGTGTTCACCGAGTTGTTATACTCTCTCTTTTTTCCCCCTCTTCTTGGCTCCAGACCACTACTGCCTCTTACTTAAAAAGAAGGATTCTCTTGGCCAAGGGAAATGCATAATGTGTATTTTTTTAACTTTATTTTTGCAGACAGAAAGAATTTACTTTCAAGTATTCTTACCTAAGGGGAGCAAGGAGAAAAGCAAGCCCATGTTCTTTTGTTGTAAATGGAGTATTGGCAAGGTGGTGGATTTTGCAGCTTCATTGGCCAACCTTAAAAATGAGAACAACAAAGTAACGGCCAAGGTAGTATTAACTAATTTGTAGTAATTGTCATGTGAAAATTGGTAGATTACTTTCTTCAAAGTGCAATTACTAATTGCGGTCCTCTTGTCTTTTTACAGAAATTAAGATTGTGTAATATTGCAACAGGAGAAGCCTTACCTTCAGATCAGTCTTTGGACATATGGATTACTAAAGAAGATTGCCCTTTATATAATGGTGGAAATATTATCTTAGAATATCTTAATAATGAAGAACAATTTTTGGAAAATGCTGATTCTTACTTAAAGTAGCCATTCAAGGACAACCCACAATTATTAGGAAAACAACACATTTTGAAATTGATTTATTAAATATTAACACTATATACTCTTCAAAGAAAGGTGCTTTTCAGCTTAGTTCCACTGTGACAATGCCACATTGTTTAATGAGTTTTTATATAAAATATTTTTGTAATCATGCTGAAAATGATGATGAAAGTAAATTTGGGCTGAAAACCAAGTATCACCAAATTCAAGTTTTAAGCATCACTGTATACATGTACACACAGCACATAGGTCATGTTCTGTGGTGGATAGTAGTTCTTTGTCTAAAACTTCATTACAAGAAGTGATAATAAAAGAGACATAGGAATAATAGTAATAACTGTTATAAAGTTTGCAAAGTCCTTTAAGATATATTACTTCGTTTGAGCCTCATTATAGCCCTGTTGGGTCAGGCTAGGGGTGGTAGGAATGCCAAATATTGGGGGTGGGGAAGATGTTCCTGTACAAAATCATCACTAAATATTAAATTTCAATGTGCCAGAAACTGAATGACAATAGTCTTGAGAGAGGGAAGGGGATTGTGGGATAAGGTTAAAGGATGGGAAGAGAAGAGGTAGGAATTCCAGTTTAATATTCCAAGAGGAGAGGGAACAGAAGGGAAAGGTATAGAGAAAGAGAACCTTACAATATTTAAATCCGTGCTAAGAGGTTGGGTTTCAGAAGAAATTTGTGACAAGAGCTTAATAGTTTTTATTAAATTCAATGTAAAAAGATTGATTTAACAAAAATCTGCTTTTACATGCACGTTACATGTACCTACCTGCTTCCAAAAAGCTAGGCATTTAGTCAAAAGAACACTGGTATGAAAATGTGTCCACTTAAGCACTCGAGGAATTGCTATCTCTGCAGCCTTGGGCAAATTATTCAGTCATCATGAGATTCATTTTTCTCATCTGTAAAGTGCGATTGCCCTCTGCCCCGTGCCATTTTAAGGATCCAGTGAAATAGTAGAAAGAGTTATTTTATATTTAACACAGAGTGTTGCATAAGCTGAGGCTACATGGTACAGGGGAAGGTGAGCCAGGCTTGGATTCAGGAAGCACAGATACCTCACTACCAAGCCATGTGGTCTTAGAGGATTATTTACTTGTTGTAGGTCTTACTTTACTAATTTTTAGAATGAGGAGATTGAACCAAATAATCCCTTAGCCCTGTTTCCAGCTCTAGCACTTTAAAGGCAACATTAGCACTGTCTATGGCAGCTTTAGCACAATGCCCCAGGTGGATATGAGGTGATCTTGTTGGGGAACAGGAAGATCGATCATTTTATTTTCCAAACTCTTTGCAACCAAGTCATCTTGAAGGATTTAATGAGATGTGTATGTTCAGGGACAACAGTCAAACACAGAATCTCAAAGGGACCTCAGTTTATCTCATCCAATTCATATATATGGATTCGAATAGAATAGAATCCTTTCAACAATGTCGGTTCAATTCAACAAAAATTGTGCCAAGAATAGTGCTTAGTGCTGGGGCAACAAATACAAAAACAAAACAGTTCAAGTCCTCTTAAGGACCTTAGAAGGCAGATTTTTTTTGAAAATAAAAGCGTCAGAGGTCATTGAGCTTTGATGCTCATCTCTTCCTCAACACCTTCAGTTGCTTCTCCCCTGGTGACTAGAGGGCAGAGCAGTGAACTCCCAAGACCTCCCTTTGTAATGGGTTCAGACTTCCAGGTAGCATCCTTTTCTACCAGCTGCTCTTAATTTGGTTTTAACTCATTGGACCTCATATCCCAGCACCAGGTACCTGCTTGTGGACCCTTTCCTCTCCGTTTTTGAGCTTTTTGTGTGTTTTCCTCTATTAGATTGTAAGCTCCTTAAGTTCAAGGACTATCTGATTAGTACACCCAGTGCTTAGGACAGTGCTTGACACATACAGCAGTCACTTAATAAATGTATATTAACTATTGAGTTCCCTGTCAGTAATAGTATTCAAATGTAGGTTGAATGACCACTTGTCAAAAATGGTACAGTTGGAATTAATGCTTTCAGTAGAGGTTGAACCAGAAAGCTTTGCCCAAGACAGTTCGTAGCAGTGCCCAGTCTACAACATCAGACAACAAAGCTTCCTAGAAAATATGCTGACAACGTAGATGCACTGAGAATTCTAGACTTGCAATGCACGAGAGAGAAATGCATATCCATATGCCACTGGTAAATACACTGCTGCTTTGTCTACCTTTTAAGAAGCTGTGCCAGTAAGGCAAAATGGGCTTAGTTTAACGGGTGCCCTTGAGGAGTTTGGCTTTTGTTTGTGGTGAAAGTACTTTCACCTGTTAAACGCTAAGCCCCAGGCCCAAAGCCCTATCAGGTGTGAAACCCCTGTGGGCGTAGATTAAAGACTTAAAAGGGACCAATTCGGGAACCAGTGGGTCTCTGGACTCTGGTCTCTAGTTGTTGAGGCGGGACTTAAGAACGCCAGAGGCTTGGCTGCGAGGAGAGGCGAGAAAACTATAGCTGGAAAAACTCCGAAGCAGAGCGGACCCCTGTGTGGACCCAGGAGTTCGAGCG
>CM053622.1:252402123-252433886 GCA_028646595.1 Phalanger gymnotis | reverse complement strand
ATATATGCATATATACATAATACATGTGTGTATGTATGCATATAGACACGTTTGTTTCTGATAGCCATCTCTAGGGTGATGGGGAAGGGAAAAAGAAATTTACATGTTAACTTTACTGTATATTTTAAAGGAATAGCAAGTTGCACAAAATAGTTCTGCAGTTGTAACAACAATGCTCCTTGCAGCTGCTGCTGAGGTGTAAGACCCAACAAGACCAGCAACAAGAGCTGCCAGCACAGGTTCTTTGATCTGCTTTTTTAAGGAAAGCAATTTTAAGGGGTTGACAATCTCACTTTAATCAAACATACATATATCATTCACTTAGTTCAGGAGGAAAAGCCAGCACCCTGAACTTCAGAGCAAATACAAACAGAAATCACGAACAGAGCAAATATAAGCGGAGCAAATAACACAATCAACAGATAGGCTTTGTCTGATCAAGACATCACATACACAGTTACCAAAAAGAGAAGCACAAACATCTGGGTTTTCCAAATCCAGAGGGCTCTTAACAATGGCTACCCAGAGTCTCCACACCAACACACTCTCAGTGAGTGAGAGCCCCAAACAAAACATTAACTTCTGAATTTATATATCCTGTTCAGGGTCAAAGGGCTTCACAATCATGCAACTCAAAGCTGTGCGAGTTAGGCTTTCTTGTTTCTTAAGCAGGTCATCAAAAACTCCTGGATTTAACCAAAGAAACAAAGGTACTTGATTATTTCAGTGTTCCAAAAGGGAAAATGGTAAAAAAAAAAAAAAAGTCCCAACTTAATATTACAGCAGTTTCATGTGCAATCATCTTTTTTATTATTATTATTATTTTACTCTGTTAGGGAAATGCTTGTTGTATTGCATAAATTAAAAATAAAATAAAATAAAAAAAGAAAATACAGTCTGAGTGAGGCCTAGGGGACCTTGCCTACAGAGGAAGGCGCTTTGGGCCTTCATAGATTCAGATTCATCCCAAGTTGGTAGGTAAGACTCTAGGTCCAGGGGAATGGATATACTATTTTCACTTTCTGACTTGCCTTTTGTCTGGAGGACTCTGGGGAGATCTTTAAATGAAAGTTTAGTTATAGCTCAGGAATAAGGTCCCTTCCCTAAGAGTGACAAGGCATAGTGACATAGTCAGGAGAACTACAATGTGTCAGTTGTGAATTTAATATATATCTTTATCTAAGCCACTGCTAAAAAAGGGTCCCCCCCCTCCTTTTTTTCCTAGAAGAGAAAAGGGTCCTTTCTGGAAAAGGTACAGTGCTTGCTGGACCTGGAATCATAAGGCCTAGGTTCAAATTCTGACTTTGCTACTTAATGCTCTCTGTGTGATTCCCACCTGACCTAACCACTTAATCTTTCTAGGCCTCAGTTTCCTTAGCTTTTAATTTTTTTTTTACAAATCAGGAGGTTAAACTAAATGACCTCTAAAGCGTCTTCCATCTCTGAATCTTGAACCCTGGAGCCTTGAAGTTATTGATGACTTCTCTCCTGATGAGGGCAAGGATTCTAGCCCAGCAGGGGATGCGCTTGCAGGAAGATAAAGGATAGCTTAGGAGAGAAAAGGAAAGGTGGAGGAGGTCATTGTGATTCTTTAGTACTGGGATGGCATAGGAGAAAGTGGCGAGACAGGGTCATTGTGTGAAAGATGATGATAAAGTTTTCAATAGTACCCGTTAGCAGTGGTGAGTGAACAAAGAAGGGAATTCCCACTGGAAGTAATAGTGAGAAGGCAAGAGGGCATCCTACAGCCATTTCATGTGCCATTTTTGAATATAAATCCTAAGCAGGGGTAGCCATTTATATGAATACCTGGAATTTTTAAGAGGCAATCCCAAGGTGTGAGTGTGCCTGCTCAGGACCGCCTGCCTACGTTTGAAGTGCTTTCTGTTGCTACGGACCTGATCAGGATTCTCACCAGGAGTGAAGCATATGTCTTAATGAAAAATCGCTAAAATTAGCCAATTATGCTGGTTTTCTAGTTTTTTAGTTGCATGCCTAATTTTTTTTTTTTATCTATTCCTCCTCTCTTTTGTTGATGAACATATTTACAGGTCTACATTTTCCTCTAAGGATATGCATTGCTATGTACCTCAAAAAGTTTTGGTATATTATTTTTCTGTTGTCATTTTCATTGGTTAAATTTTCTATTGTTTCCGTGGTTTGTTTTTTGACCCACAAAATCTTTAGGATTACATTTTTTCGTTTCTAATTAAATTTTAATCCTTTCTTCAATAGTCATTTATTGAATATAATTTTTATTTTGTTGTGGTCAATAAAAATATGTTCCATATTTCTGCTTTTATCTGTAAGGTTTTTAAGGTAGTTGTATTTACTAAAATTATTTTACGTTGTAAAAAAACAAGAATTGCGAAAACACTGTTTCTTTTATTTAACAAATGACTTCAGGTTAAACAGGTTATGTCACTAGATATCTTTATGTTTACTCAAAGAGCCCAGGAGGTTATTATCCTCCCATGTGCTGAACTTTGGTCCAGCAAAAACAATTCATTATTCACCTCAACTTAAAGCAACCAGGAACTGGAATACTGGAAAAGATTAAATTCTTTCTAAAATCTGAGCCACTTTTCTTCATCGGAAAGCTACAGAGAATATGTTTTCTAAAATGATTATAGAACTTTTAGTTTTACAAATCCTGGGTATATCGTTGGGTGAAGTACAGAAACCGTTTGTTCGTTTTCTGAATCTAAACAAGACGGAAGTCCTGCTTTACACGAAGACAGAAGAATTCATTGTGAGATCAAACTACAAGAGCAATGAGCCAAACAGGAGCTATCTTTCTGTATATATAAAAGACCTGGAAGTGGCACAAGTCGTAAACGTGACCAAGATGTCCTCGGGGGTTACAAACTTTAAAATAAACCTCCTGACAAAGAAGGCAGGTGAGACAAGTTTAACCATTCAGCTATGGGATTCTGTTCATGGGCAAGATAAACTCATCGAAGAGATAAAAGATATTCGAATCAAGGTGATCTTCAAAAATAAAACTGAGACTCTTCTACAGTCACCTTTGCATTTTGACAGCTATACCATAATGCTGATTTTGCCAATGTTAGTGCTTAATAAATGTGCATTTGGCTGCAAGATTGAAGTGGAGACACTCCAGATTGCATGGAAGAAACCTTTACCAATACTTCTTGGTGGAGTTATACAATTTTTTGTCATGCCATTCTCTGGATTTATTTTGACTAGGATTTTGGCATTATCCAAGGCTCTGTCTTTCGGATTTGTCATGACTTGTACCTGTCCTGGAGGTGCTGGAGGCTATCTCTTTGCCTTGCTTCTGGAAGGTGATATCACTTTGGCCATTGTGATGACTTGTGCTTCAACTTTATTAGCACTGATAATGATGCCTCTAAATTCATATATTTATGGTAGAATGTTGGGGGTGCATGGTTCACTTCATATTCCTGTTTCTAAAATTGTGACAACCCTCCTTTTCATAGTTATACCAGTATCAATAGGCATAGTTATTAAGCAGAAAGTACCTAAATGGGCAAGCAACCTAGAGAAAATAATTAAACCTTTTAGTTTTTTGTTAATGTCTATAGGGATATATTTGAGCTTCAGGATGGGACTAATATTTACAAAAACAATTAAGTTGGAGGTATTTTTCCTGGGACTATTAGTTCCTGCTTTGGGTTTGTTGTTTGGATACTCTTTTTCTAAAATGTTTATGTTGCCTCTTCCAGTTTGCAAAACAGTTGCTATTGAAGGTGGGTCATTAAATAGTTTCTTAGCATTGGCCATTATTCAGCTCTCTTTTCCACAACACAAGGCAGATTTGGCATCAGTTGCTCCTTTTACAGTAGCCATGTGTTCAGGCTGTGAAATGTTGTTTATGATTCTGTTATACAAAGCTAAGAAAATTACTATTCTCAATGTAAAGGATGAAAAACTAAAATCTTTTGTCTAATAAATCTTTATAATCAGTTGACAGGTATTTATTGAGCATCTGTCATGTATTGGGTTCTGGAGGGAATAAAAATTAATATCAGAAACAGTCCTGGCTTTTGAGAATCTTTTAGTCTAGTTAAGAGAAAAAGATAATTAACACTATAGGATCTAAATGATAAATGTCAAATACCTAGAACGCTGGGTAAAGGCTAAAAGAAATCAGAGGAAGATGAGATTCTACAGGAATTCAGAGGCAGAGTAGTCACTTCCAGCTAAATTTACCAGAAAACCAAAAAGGAAAGAAACCAAACAAAAAAAAAAACTGTAAAGTAATATAGTAAGTAACTTAGTAATATACAACTGACCTTGTGATTGAAACACCAGATAATCCAGTTGAATACCAGCCTGAGTAGTAGCTTTTCTTCCAGCTGGGGTGGTCTTGAAAGGAGAGACAGAAATATGGTGTTTAAGATGGACCCTTTTGATTCTCATTCCATCAAAAGAAAGAATATTTTAAAAATTTTGTATAAATGAATCTTTTATCCTCTCATACTAGCCTAAGTATCAACTGTGTAAACATTTATATAGCCCTTTAAAATTTGTAAGGCACTTTGCAAGTATTATTTCATTTTGTCCTTATAACAGCCCTGGGGGGTAGGTGCTATTCTTATTTTCATTTCAAAGAAAACAGGCAGATATGGGTTGACAGATTTGCCCAAGGCAAGTGTCTGAGGCCAGATCTGAACTTAGGCCTCCATGACTCCAGGTACAGCCTATATCCACTGAGTCACATGCCTACCAAATGAAATAATGTGCACCTTGAATTTCAGTGCCTGAATTTCAATGTATCACATACAGAATTATCTTTTGCCTCAAAACCGCCCCCCTTTCTTTATCTTATATCTACAAATGGTGCTGACTATTTTGTTTTTCATCTGGGCCTGCAGTTTTGACATTACTCTTGCTTCTTTCCCCTCCCTCACTATTCTTATATTCAATCTGCCTACAAATCCTGTAGATTTTAGCAATGTGACATTTCTCACAGTCATCTTTTACTTTTGATTTCCATGGTCATCACCACTCTACCTCGTGCCCTCATTAACCCTCATCTGGCTACAATTCAGCAACCTCCTACACATTTCTGCCATGTTAATCTTGCTAAGTTATGATATATGATCATCTTGGACTCCTACGTAAAAACCTTCATTGGGTTCCTCATTGCTTTTCACATTGAACCCTAAATGTTTAGTCTAGCATTCAAAACTCTAAGAACCTTCCTGTCTAGCTGTGTCTCCTTATTTTAATCCAAATTAGACTATTGAATTACTATGGGCTTTTGGGTCTCCACATATTTTTGCTGCTGTCTCCTTTGCTTAGAAGGTATGATGACCTCAATATTTTTTGTTAAAATTCTATCCATCCTTTAAAGCCCAGATCAAATCCCACCTCCTCCATGAAGTCATTCATCTTTCTCAGTATTCCAGTGACTCTTTGTTTTTATTTTTCTTATGGCATTTAATGTAGTGGATAGTGTTGGAGTCAGAAACACCTGGGTTCAAACCTATACTTGCTGAATGAATAAACAGTATTGGTTGCCATACATGAGTAAAAAACAGAATAGCACCATATTAAATAATTTAATTTCCTGTAAAACAGGCTCTGAATTTTTAGTGGGAATAGTTCCTACCTATTTTCAGCTGTCTAGTTTCTTTCAAAGCATTTGGCTTTCAAGGTATGCTCATGCTTAAAACAATTCATATATTCAGTCATAGCCAAAAATGTTACCATTAAATCTCTACTGACGATTAAAAATTTCAATATGACAATCAGGGATCATGTCAAGAACTTAATAATAGTTACTGCCAACATCTTTTACCATCTTACCCATAGTATCATGTGATTTTATTCCTAGTTTTCTTGTCACATGATGAAAGAATCAAATAGTCCTCTTCTTATGCAAGCATGGAACAGAGATTACATATGTGCCCTACTTTAAGTCAGTCAGTCAATAAACTGTGAGCCAGGCTTTGTGCTAAGTGCAGGGGATACAAAGAAAGGTAAAAAAGACAGTCTCTGCCCTCAAGAAGTTCACAGTCTAATCAGGAAAACATCATTTAAACAATTATACACAAAAACTATATACAGGATACATTTGAAATAATATACAGAAGGGAGGCACTAGAAATAAGGGAGATTAGGTAAGGTTTCCTGTAGAAAGTGGAATTTTATCTGGGACTTGAAGCCAGAGAGGCAAAGAGGTAGAGATGATGAGAGAGATCATTCCAGGACACAGGAGACAGTCAACAAAAATATCTAGAATCAGCAGGTGTAGGATCATGCTTGAGGAGCAGCAAGGAGGTCACTAGATCTCAGAGTATGTGGGTGGGGGGGAGTGTTTAAGGTATAAGATGATTAGAAAGAGATAGGGCAGGTAATGAAGAAATGTGAACGCCAAAAAGAGGATTTTATATTAGATCCTGGAAGGGATAGAAAGCTACTGGACTTTATTGAGGAAGGAGAATGACAATCAATCAGTCAGTCAATAAACATTTATTAAGCACCTACTATGTGCCAGGCATTGTGCACTGGGGATACAAAAAAAAAAAAAAAGCAAAATACCGTCCCCACCCTCAAGGAGCTCACAATTTAATGGAGGAACTGTACTCTAGGAAGATTACTTTGACAGCTGAATGGCAGATAGACTGAAGTGGGGAGAGACTTTTGGTAGGCAGACAAACAAGCAAGCTATATAGCAATAGCCAAGTTGTGAGACAACGAGGACTCATACCGGTGTCAAAGTAGAAAAGGGGCCATATTCCAGAGATGCTACGGAGGTAAAATCAACAGGCTTTGGCACATATTGGGTATTGGAAGTGAGGATGAATGAGAAGTAAAGGATGACATACCTAGTTTTTGAGCCTGGGTCACTGGGAGGATGGTGGTATCCTCAAAAGTAACAGAGAAGGTTGGAGGGAAAGGTTTGGGAGAAAAATAATGAATTCAGTTTTGGACATGTTAATTTTAAGATGTCCACAGGATATCCAATTCAAGATGTCTAATAGACAGTCAGAGATAAGAGATATTAGACTGGAGGTCAAGAGTTAGGGCTAGAATAGTAAATCTGAGAGTCATCTGCAAAGAGGTAATAATTGAATGCATAGGAGCTAGTGAGATCACCAAGAGTAGTGTAGAGGGAGAAGAGAAGAGGACATAGGACAAAGACTTAGGGCTTATCCGTATTTAGTGGACATGACCTAGAGGAAGGTATAGCAAAGGAGACTGAGAAAGACTGGTCAGATAGGTTAGGGGGAGAATTGGGAGAGAGTAGTATCATGGAAACCTAGATAGAGTATCAAGGGGAAGAGAATGATCATCAGTGCCAAAAAGGATAAAGGTTGAAAAAAGGCCATGATTTTGTGGTTTTATGGTGTATTGTGGTGGCGCTGTCTCAAAGAATTCAGAGTGAGGCCACTTCTAAACTACCATTCATTGAGGATTGATGCCCCTGTTCTAGGATACATGGCTGAGCCCATTTTGCCTTACCGACACAGCCCCTCAGAAGCAGGCTAGGTTCCAAGAGGAACCAGCAACTTAGTAAGACAACACAGGCAAATTCATAGTGTAATGATGCTGATTACACAACAGAAAATATGAATATTAAAAAGGCAGGAGGGGTTTGTTAAGGGATTAGGTAATAGGGTAGGGGTCTCTTCTTTGGTATGGTGGTCAAACATCCTGGTCATGCTGCTTTCTGACTGGCTAGCTATTGTGGTCCTATTTGGTCAAGACCAATAGGTATTATGGTACTGTCTTAGGCTATATGGATGATGTGATTGTGGTTGAGTAAAAGAACACACCTGTTTAAATATGTGAATTGGATCTGGGGGTAGTAGCTATATTGAGTTTGAGGGCCTGAGGTATGGTTAAAGCCAGATTGTGTGGTTAAATCAGGACACGTCTGCTGTTCAGTGGTGCCATAAAGAAGTTAGAATGTAGGGGCTGGGGGCAGCTTTATTAGGATTCCATCAATTAGATTTGGCAGTTAAGAGATTCTTAAACACTTCGGAGAGAGGAGTTTTGGTTGAATAAGTGCACAAAAATCCAGGTTTATTAAAATATAAGTAAATTAGGAGGTATTCATCTTCCAAAAAGGATTACTAGTTTGCTTTATGGTATTCACCATAAAATTTCTTTATAAGACAAATTCTTTTGTGTAATTCAAATTACATGTAACTTTTTAGAAAAATATTTCATTGGACTGGAACTTGGGAAAATCTAATTACTATTAGGATTAGATAATCTTTAATGTTCCTTTCAACTCTATATTATATTATTTTAGCGTAAAGAACTTATACCCCATACCACACTTTTAACTTCATGTAAACTTGTTAACATGTTGACTTCATTGGCTGTCACCCATATCTGGAATGCTCTCCTTCCTCACCACTGCCTCTTGGCTTCACTCAAGACTCAGCTCAAATCCTATCTTCTGCAGGAGTTTTCCTTGCTCACCCTCAAGCCTAACTCTCCACTGAATTCTCTCTGAGAATACCTTTCATTTACTTTGTGTATACCTTGTATATACATACAGCTGTTTTCATCTTGTCTCTCTCCCCCTCCCCCCTTATAATATGAGCTCTTTTGATGGCAGAGACTGTTTTTGGTTTTTTGTGTGTCCTCAGCCTCTTAACATAGTCTCTGGTACAAAGTAAGTGCTTAATAAATGCTTGTTGACAGCTTGATTATACCAATTTTGGTATAATAGAAAGGCCACTACTAGATTTGGAGCCAGAGGCCTGGATTCCAATTCAGACTCTCCCATACTCAAGTTATGTCTCTGGTCCTGTTTCTTCACTGATGAGGATGGACTAAATGATCATTAATAGTATTCTAAAAGGGTATTGAATGCAGGGTGGCAAATCACTGCTATCATTCTGAGTAGATCAACAAATCAGGTGGTTATTTATGATTATGCACACTATAGCAATTTTCCACTTTAAGAAGCTGTTGAGAATCTAGGGATTGAACTTGAGACTTCAAACCGTTTTATATTCTTTTATTGATGTGTCATAGCACATTACTTATAACAGAGCTATGTGAATTAAATGGGAGTGCCCTTGGTTAGGTCACTATTGATTGTATGCTCACAGATGCATAGAATTTTATCTGAGATATTCTTTGTGATTAATGGCATAAAACAGACTTAATGAATCAATTTTCATGCAGTCTATTTTACATAGCCAAGATTTATGATACAAATGAAGGCAATCATGTGATTTCATGAGGTTCTTTCTGGTATAAGAGCATGATACTATCACATTTACTCTTACACTAGGGTAAAGAACCTATTACAAGTTTTTAGCTGATTAAACAAAGGCCCAAAACCAGTACCTGGAGAAGAGATATCCACATAGATACATCAAATTAGAACTGCTTCAATAAAATTTTAACAAAAGGGTAAACTGAGGCAGAACTCCATTTATTGTCAGGGGCATGATGCCTGTCAACAAAGGGGTCCATGGATTGCCTCCATTTATGCCAAAGACCCTGAACAAGAGGACAGTACCCCTTATGTAAGTTGTACAAAGGACAGATAACATCATGGAATTAAAGGCAACAAGATTGGTGCTGAGGCGCAGGGAACAACATGATTGGTTGGAAGTTTGGTAATGGGGGTTAGCAACACTACCTCCCCCCACACTTCTTTTCTCACGAGACAAAGAAGTGCTCTTCGTTCGAGTTCAGGTGCCCATACTTTTGGACAGCAAACTGGACACCTTTTGAAAGGCACCTTGGTGGAATAAAGATATCAGGCCCAAACTCCCTTGCTTTCTCGCACATTCTCCAAGGTCAGTTAAATTCCTTGAGGTAAGAGAGCTAGATTTTTAAACTTAACCCATTACAGGCCAGTTGAACTCTGAACTAAGTTCTGAGACAAAGAACCATGACTTAAGCAGTTATGGGGCAAAATCCATTACAGTTATCCTTTCCCACATGGAGACTTTCCCCATAATGGTTTCTATATATCGTGGGTTGGCATAAGAAATTAAATGAGAATTTTGGGGGATTTTTGCGGAAGCCACAGATGACATGTGAAGACCAGCAGATGATACAGAAAAAGTTTAGAAACACAGGAATGCATAAAATATATGTATAGTATTGTATAATATAAACATATTTTATCTTTTAAGACAATAATTCAGACTTCTTCTCTGGTATGAAGGGAGGGCCAAAAAATTTTCTGTGGATTTTTCAGATTGAAGAGACACCACACCCCTCACCACTGTGATGTGGAAGGGATAATTGTACTTGTAAATAGGATCAATAAGAAAATGATATAGGATTAATCTTAATCTTTTCAGAATGTTCTTCAAGCTTCCATCTGTAAAAATAACTAAACTACTTTAGAAATCTCAGGGACAATCCTGGGGAAACATATGCACATTTTGTGTTTAAATTAGATTTTCTTTTATGTACTGTATTATATAAAATTGAAATGTGATGTAGTAAAAACAGTGCTGACTTTGGGGTCATAACAGAGTATGGTAGGGTTCAAATTCTTCCTGACACTCAATGCCTATGTGACCATAACCTCTGATGTGTATTCACTACGGATTATGAATGAATTATACCCAGAATTGAATAGAAGGAGGAAGGGCTGAAATAAATTTCAGAAGCCACACAGCACTTTCAATAATGCTATGATGTTCCCTGACACAAATGCACATTTGTTTAATACCAATATATTCCCAGTAATGCTATATCACTATGAATCATTCAGTACCACAATTCCATAAAAATCAAAATCGTAGGTGACATTAAGGGAAATAAGTAGAAAAACATAATGAGTTTGTGAGTAGAGTGAATATAATTAATCATGATTTGGTCTCCAAAAGTTGTATGAAATACATCAAGTATGTATGTAGGTTACGTGGTACAGTGGAAAGATCAATGGATTTGGAATCAGGTGACTTGAATTTCAATCCCTGGCTTTGCCATTCAGTACTTGTGTGACATTGGGCAGGTAAAATAGTTTCAGTTTCTTCTTCTGAAAAATGTTAGTCTTGGGCTAGATCACCTGTAACATCTCTTCCAGGTATAAATTTATGGACCGATGAAAAAAGGAGGTAGACAAATCATGCAACAAATAGGAGAAAAGTCCAAAAGCAACATGAACATCTACAAAATTTAAAAAGATCTAAAAAGACCTTTGTGTGTTGGGAGAATTTTATGTGGGTGACTTACAGAAAGATAGGTAGGGGAAAGCATATGGAATGAGTTGTGTTTTTCCTTTGTTCCTTTTTTGTTTTTTTAATTAAGATTTTTTATTTTTAGTTTACAACATTCAGCTCCGCATGATCCTGAGTTCCAGATTTTTTTCCCTCCCTCTCCCAATTCCTCCCCAAGACAGCACAGAATCCGATATATCTTCTCCATATAACTTCACACTGAAGTTATTTACACAATAGTCAAGTTGTAAAGAATTATTACCAATGGAAGGAATCGTGAGAAAGAAGAAACAAAAAAAAAAAAAACCAAACCAAAAAAAAAAAAGAACCCAAAAGCAAAAGCAAAAGAGAGAAAAAAAAAACAAAAGAAAAAAATTGGAGAGCAGTTTGCCTCAATCTGCATTCAGTCTCCATAGTTCTTTTGTCCTTCTTCTTGAACAGGACCATGATATCAGTGAAATAATGATATGACTTGCACTTGACTTTGATCTGATTGAGAGGGCTGTGCAGGTCACCAGCCTCATTTCTCCTCCAGAGCCATCTGGGTCCAGTGGCCTGATATTCACCAGGATGACTGGAGATGAGAAGGCCCACAATATTAGTGAAAGGAGTATCTACAGAATTAGAACAGAGTTTATAAGGATGACCCAATAGACAACACCCTAGGAGACTTCATCGGGAAAAAAAAAAACAAACCCAATCACATTTGCTACTGTCTCATAGAGCCCTGTTTAAATCTGAAGCTTAGGGCATCAGGCTTTAGGAAAGTAAAGACAAGGGAGACAAGTAAAGACATCTATTAACATATCTCATTGCCTCCAGGAACAGACTGCATTTCCAGCATGCTGGTATAACTAATGACAAAGCTGAATTTAGTTGCTTTTTTTAAAAAAAAAAAAGTCTGGAAGGCAATCACTGGATGAGAGTAAAAGCATTGTTCATTAAAATAAAAATTTCCTGTGCCAGTCACTACTGCTGCTGCATAGCTTATATCTTAAGCTACTAAAGCTAAAATACGCACTGAGACTTTTGGGACACCACACTTTTAACTGCCTGGCTCATTTTTTTGGCCAGAAGATCAAAAAGGTTATCAAAGAAGAGCAACAGTATTTGAATTAAGCAGATGAAACTAACTTTTCAAGGAAGACCATTTCCGTTTTTTTTGCCATATGACACAAAATGTCCCTCAAACACAGCATCTGGTTATTCATAAGCCTAAGACATAACGTGTTGAGCAAATAACTTCTCCCAAGGGACTTATTTTTGTGTTTTATTTGCATCGCCTATCATATTACTATAACTGGCAACTGAATGAATGATTCATCTAAATTTTGGGGTTAATGGAGAGTATTGGGATAATAACAGCGTTTATATTGCGGTTTAAGGTTTGTAAAAAGTCTTTTAAAATATGATCTCATTTTACCCTCACAACCACCATGGGAAGCAGGTACTATCTCCATTTCACAGATGAGGAAACAGGCGGCTAAGGTGAAAGGCCTTGCCCAGGGTCGCAGGGCTGGTAAGGAAATGTCAGGAGCATCTAACAGGGTCTTCAGCGAAGGAAGAGCAAGAGAGACATCTGGGAGAAAGTGAGAGAGGGAGGGGACAAAATAAGGATGGCCAAAGAAGGAACGGAGAAGGGAGGGAAAGGGAGAGGATGGAAGTGGAAGGAGCACCACAGCAGAGGCCTGGCGCGGGGCGCTGCTCGCCCTAAAACTGCCTTTTCCTCGCCTGGGGCCCCTGAAGGCCTCGGGCACATTCCTGAGGGAAGGCGGGACTTCCTGTCCCAAAGATGAACGATTTCCGATCCGGAAGAACGGACTCTAACGGCATCAGGGAGAGCCGGCCGGGAGCTTGAGACTGGAAGGTGAGATTTGGAACTGTCTTCGCCAACCCTCCCCGCCCCTCCCTCTCCCCCCCTCCCAACTCCGCCGTTCGCGGCCTGAGGACTCCCTTACTTCCTCCTCTCCCCCCACCCCCTACGTCTAGCCCAATCCCAGGGGACGAGGATGGGGGGGACGGGACGGGACACCGGTGGGGACGACGGCCTAATTCTGGCGCCTGCGCACTGGGGCTGGGACCCCCCGCGAGGCTGTGCGGGGTGCGCGGAGGAGGGCATGACGTCTGGACCACGACGGGAACGGGTCCAGGCCCGAGGTGATAGAGGGGGCGGGCCACTGGGGGGTGGGCATGAGGTTGGGGGTGGAGGACAGCTAGGAACGCTGCAGGGTGTATGTGTGGGGGTGAGGTGTGGGTAGGCCCGCAATAAATCCAGTCAGCGCCCCGCCCCCCCCTTTGCCTTCTCCTTCCTGCCCTGTCTCTCCTGCCCCCATTCGCCCTAACACTGGTGTTCCACTGCAGCCTTTGCCCTGGTGGGGGTGGACGTGACTGGGACCGCCTTCAAGCCCTTAGCATTCCCGAACCCTCGCCCACCTCACCACCCACTAGGTGATATTGGAGAGGGCTCCCGAGGCAGTACCTTAGGTTATCTTCTTGGTCTGGAACTTTTTTAAACCTGTGTGACCTTACAACAATCCGCTTAATCTCTCTGGGCCCCATTTTTCTGAAGTGCTTAAATTGACCTTAAGGTTTTGTTTTTGTATCCCCCGTTCCTTGCATACAGTAAGCATTTAATAAATGCTTGTTGAATTATTGAATCTTGTGTCCTAATTGAGAAACAGCTGTTTTATTCATTCAACGATATTGGGCATCCCCACTGTTCAAGTGACAGGGCTGAGGGCTGTGGCCTATGACAGCAAAGATAATGAGAGGCAGACCTGGTGACAGCAGCAGAATCCTGATTCCTCTACTTATAACCTGTATACTCTTGGGGAAAACGTCACTGTTTCTCTGACACTCAGGTAAAAAGGTTTGGACTAAATATTTCCTGCTTTAAGTAATGACATTTTGCATCTCATATCTTTTCCCTTATTTTTACTCACAAGACACCACCTTGTTAAGGCCTCACCTGGATATAAAATATCTTTAAAATATCTTTTATTATAAACTTAATAAAAATATCGAACATTTCAGTATACAGAAAAGGGGATTGTATATATGGAACTGTCAACTTATGTTACATAGTTTGTCTTTTAAAGTTTATTAGGCTTAACATGATAGGAACAAAATAACTCTGCTTATCTCTGTTCCCTTCTGAACTAACTTCTGTTCTTTTCCCTGTATTATTTAAGCATTTCAGTGGTACTTTTTAATTTTCTTTCCCTTAGTCCCCCAGCTGTTATCCTCCACTTCCTATGTTTTACCTCTTCCTATGCAGCTTCCAGATTGAACCTCTGGCTTCTAGTCTCTCACATTTTCGGTTCATCCATCCCCACATAATTGCCAAATTGATATTTCTGAAGCACAAGTCTCGCTTCCTTCCTCAGTGACTTCCTTTTGCCTCAAATATAAAATACAGACTTTTTTCAGGTTAGCATTTAAAACCCTTCACAAACTGGCTCCAGCCTATATATCCAGACTTAATGAATGTAACTTCCCTCCGGTGCACTCTACATTCCAGCCAAACTAACTTATTTGCTATTCCCTGAGCTTGGCATTCCATCACTTGCCTTCATCTCTCATACCGCTTGTCTCCTTTGCCTGGAATATACTCTTTCCTCACTTCCATCTCTTCCTGTGAGCAAATGGTCATGTGCTACCTCCTCAAGGATGCCTTACCCGATTCTGTTGATTATTGGTCTTTTGTCCATCCTCAAATTATCATCTATATACTTATTTATTTTCTTGCTGTATTGTCCCAGTAGCTCCCCATGGGCAGGGACTGTTTTTCATTTTTAATTTTCATCTCGAGCACATTACACAGTGAATTTCTTCCTTGTAGTTGGCACTTAACAAACACTTGCTGAATTGTTATTGGAAGTGCAATAGAAGAGGTATATAAAGTACTATGTAGAAGTTGAGAGAAAAAAAAGGTAATTTCTTGCAATGGAGAATCAGGGAAGGCATCAAGAAGAAGTTGTTGTTTGAGCTGGGGATAGGAGAAGATCAAAGTAGCATTTTTTTTGTCCTGATTTCAAATGCAGTTTCAGATTTTGTCCATTATCTACCATTTTTAAGGGAATCACAGTTAAATACTTTTTCAAAAATGAATTTTTGAACAAAACTTTGCTCTTTTAATTCATCTAAAATGTAGCTGTTAATGATTCCAGTTATATTTTTATTGTGAAATATAATATACCTCCTCAATATCCAGCAGTTATAAGTCACTATTCTTGGATTCCATTTTTACTGGTATCTCTTTTCTGTTGTGGAGAGTTTTTTTAATGGAAGTGTGTATATTTTTCATCACCATTGTACCTAGGTTTTCCATGAAGAAATCAAAATATAAACTAAGGGATCTTGAGTCATGTTACTTGGCAATGGTTAATTGACAATTTCTTGGTAATTTTGCCTTGTAGTTTCCCCAAATATTTTTGGTTACTTAAAAAAAGATTTCTGTGTAACTCCTTTAGTTAAATTCAATTATTCCTCAAAATACTTCTTTGATCCCTTTTCTTATTCAAGTCCCCACAGATATCTCTTCTTTGATTTTTAGCTTTAGTTATTCTTGAAATTTTATTTTTTCAGATAAAGAAAACCTTCATTAATTTGATTTTTCACCTTGACAAAAGTTGCATCATTTTTGGTCACTTGACAAATTAAACCAAATATAATGCTCAACAGGAGGGAAAGAACTTTAAAATACTAACTAGTGATTGACTTGTCATACATTTCTTTTCTATAATGAAATATTTCCTTTGAGGTCACTGCAATTGATATTGCCCTCAAATGTAGTGGGGTGGGGGGTTCTTATCTCTACTTACATTCACAAATAAAGGCAGAGTATTTGATATACCTAGTTGTAATCATAGTACAAGTGCATTCTTTTTCAGATCCCCACTATTTATCAGTAATGCCAAAAATAGTTTTTATACTTAATGTTCAGGAGAGGTTCCATGTTTTAAACATTTTAGAGTCTTCTTATGGGAGATTCCATCCTTGTGATCTAGAAGCTAAAAATTGACCTTGATTTTTGAATGAGTTAAAGTCTTGAACAAGGTCCCTTAGGTCTGTTTGAGTTATTAAATGTGTATTTGAGGGTCACCTTATTGATCTCTTATACATCATTGTTACAATCTGAACCATAAGGTTCATCCAAATTTTGAGTTTCTGGTTGTTAAAATCTATCCCAGGTCATGGTAAATTTGGATGTATAACAATATATCTAGATTTGTAGGTAATCTCTAATATACTTTTTAAGAAAAAATAGCAATATGTTGAATTTTTCTTTTCTGTTCTCTCCAGATTATAGGAACTACAAAGAACATGTGAGGAGATCCATGTGTCCAGCCAGTTAGTAGTCTAATCGTACAAATAAGGGGCCCAAGGCTTATAGTGATTACCTGTTTTAAAACCAAAATAGAGTTCATATGTTTTCTTAATTAGATCAGTGAAATTTTGTCTTTGATATTTACAAATTGGATCATAACAAAAAATTATTTAAAAATGGTTGACATACTCAGGAGACACACTGAGAATTTAAGTAATCTCACATTAACATCAACAAAATACAAAACAGTTTGAGAAAATAGAAACAATAAAGATGTTTACCAAATGATACCTGGCATAATAAACTAATAGAAATCTGCTAAATATTGAGTTTCACTATGTCTGAACATCTCAACTTTTTTGCCAACTAGCATATAAACTGGTACTTCACATGGCAAGTAAGAATAAGCCAACTAATTAGTGATTTCTAATTACGTCCCCAACCAAACTATATGCATTTTATTACCACCTCATATTGTATAGTTTATGTAAATATTTACCTGTCACTTAATAATCAGAACTCAAAGAAAAATTCCATTTGCATATTTTGATTCAGCATAAAGAACTATATATAAAGTAACAAAAAATTTCCATGTGACAAAGTATGTGTCTAGTAGCAGTTAAGTAGTCATCTGGGTTCTACTTGAAGACTGGTGACCGGGGATCTACCATTATGAGGCAGGTCATTTCATTTTTGTTTAGCTCTAATTGTTTGGACAGTTTTTTTTTTACATTGAGCCTAAATTGGCTTCTTGGCAACTTTTTCCCATTGTTCCTGGTTCTATACTATAGATCCAAGAAAAAGTTAGTCCTTCTGCTTGACAGACCTACAAATATATGAACGTATCTAACATGTCCCCCTTAAGTCTCATCTCCAGACTAAACATTGTATGTCCTTCAACTGAATCTGATGGCATAATCCCAAGGCCCACCATCACCCTTCTAGTACTCTTCACATTTTCCAGTTTGCTAAAGACCTTCCTAAAATGAAGCAGAACAGATGACAGTAGTCCAGATGTGATCTGATCAGAGCAGATTACAAGGGGATATTAGCCTCCTGCACACTGTACTTCTGTTAATTTACCTAAAGATAACATTAGTTTTTTGGCAGCTGTGTCATGTTGTTGACACATTTTGAACTTATAGTCCACAAAATCCCCAGATTTTCTTTTTTCACACAAATTGTTATACAATCATACCATCCTAATCTTATATTTGTATAGATGATTTTTTAAACCAAGTATAGGATTTTAGGCACATCTCTATTAAATTTCATTTTGCTAGAATCTAAATCTAGTAAACACTTTCTGTATTAGCTTGAGATCTGTTTGAGTACTGGCTCTCATCTATTGCCCTCCCAGTTTTGTGTCATTTGTCAGTTTTTAAAGCTTGCCACCATTATACCTGTTATGGATAAAAATGCTAAATAGAGTAAACCAAGAAAAGAACCCTGGGAGCACCCAGTGATATAAGCTGTCATCTGCCTATTAGTATTTGGTCTTTGGGCCTGATCATAGAACCATTTCTGAATCTACCTAAAAATACTGTAGTTTAGCCCATACTTCTTGTACACGGGATAGTAATGCAGGCACACTTTGTATCCAGAAATTTTGGCAAGATGTTTATTAATGTCTTTGTCATTCCTCTGAACTACCAATCTAACTATCCTGTTAAAAAGGGAATTGGGGTTAGTTTGGCATAAACTGTTCTTGATGCTGTTTCTTCAGGGGAAGCCAGCCCAGGAGGGATGTGAATCTCCCAAAAGTGAAATTCTTTTTTTGAAAATTTATTTTTCATTTTCAGCATTCACTTTTATAAGATTTTGAGTTCTAAATTCCTCCCCCTCCCCGAGATGTCATGTAATCCGACATAGGCTATACATGTGTAATCATATTAAACATTTCTACGTTATCCTGTTGTAAAGAAAAATCAGAACCAAAGTGAAAACTACAAGAAAGAAAAAAAAAAAAGGGAAAGTGGTATTCTTCAATCTGCATTCTGACTCCGTAGGTCCTTCTCTGGATATGGATATCATTTTCCGTCTTTAGTCTTGGAATTGTCTCAGATCATTGCTGAGAAAAGCTAAGCCTGTCAAAGTTAGTCATTGCACAATGTTGCTGTTACAGTGTACGATGTTCTCCTGGTTCTGCCCACCTCACTCAGCATCAGTTCATGTAAGTCTTTCCAGGTTGTTCTGAAATCTGCCCGCTCACCATTTCTTATGGAACAAGATTATTCCATTACATATACCATAACTCCTTCAGCCATTCCCCAATTGCTGGCCATTCCCTCAATTTCCAATTCTTTGCTACCACAAAAAGAGTTACCGTAAATATTTTTGGACATGTGGATGCTTTCTCCATTTATATGATCTCTTTGGGATACAGACCTAGAAGTGTTTTTGCTGGATCGAAGTTTTATAGCCCTTTGGGCGTGGTTCCAAATTGTTCTCCAGAATGGTTGGATCAGTTCACAACTCCAGAAACAATGCATTAGTGTTCTAATTTTCCTATAATTTCAGCATTTATCATTTTCCTGTTTTGTTATGTTAGCCAATCTGATAGGTGTGATGTGGTACCTCAGAGTTGTTTTAATGTGCATTTCTCTAATCATTAGTGATTTAGAGCATTTTTTTCATGACTGTACATAGCTGTAATTTCTTCACCTGAAAACTGCCCATTCGTATCCTTTGAATCAATTGGGGAATGACTTGTATTATAAATTTGATTCAGTTCTCTATATGTTTTAGAAGTAAGGCCTTTATCAGAGACATTGGCTGTAAAAATTGTTTCCCAGCTTTCTGCTTCCCTTCTAATCTTGGTTGCATTGGCTTTGTTTCTTGTTTCTTTGTTTATTTTGCATTTCATAATGTTCTCAATCTCTTGTTTGGTCATAAATTATTCCGTTCTCTGTAGATCTGATAGGTGAACTATTTCTTGCTCTCCTAATTTGCTTATAGAACCACCCTTTAGGTCTTGATAATGTACCCATTTGGACCTTATCTTGGTATATGGTGTAAAATGTTGGTCTATGTGTAATTTCTGCCATACTATTTTCTAATTTTCCCAGCAGTTTTTGTCAAGTGTTCTATCCCAGAAGTTGGAGTCTTTGGGTTTATCAAACAGTAGATTACTGTAGTCATTGATTACTGTGCCTTATATACCTAACCTATTCCACTGATCCACCACTCTCTTTCTTAGCCTAGTAACAAGTAGTTTTGAGGATTGGTGCTCTATAAGACAGTTTTAGATCTGGTATGGCTAGGCCATCTTCCTTTGCATTAATTCCCTTGATATTCTGGACCTTCTAGATGAATTTTGTTATTATTTTTTCTAACTCTATAGAATGATTTTTTGGTAATTTGGTATGGCACTGAATAAGTAAATTAACTTAGGTATATTTGTCATTTTTATTATATGCCCCCCCCGCCAGTGCAACTGATATTTTTCCAGTTATTTCGATCTGACTTTTATTTGTGTGAAAAGTGTTTTGTAATTGTGTTCATGTAGTCCCTAAGTTTGTCTTGGCAGGTAGACTCCCAAATATTTATATCGTTTACATTTACTTTAAATAGAATTTCTCTATCTCTTGCTGTTGGGCTTTGTTAGTAATATATAGAAATGCTGATGATTTATATGGGCTTATTTTCTATCCTTTGGCTTTGCCAAAGTTGTTAATTATTTCAGGTAGTTTTTTAGTTGATTCTCTAGGATTCTCTAAGTATGCTGTCATATAATCTGCAAAGAGTGATAGCTTTGTTTCTTCTTTGCCTAATCTGATTCTTTTGATTTCTGTTTTTTTTTTTTGCTTATTGCTGAAGCTAACATAACAGTGGTGGTAATGAACATCCTTGTTTCATCCCTGTTCTTATTGGAAATGCATCTAGCTTATCCCCATTACGTAAAATGCTTGCTGATGGTTTTAGATGGATGCTACTTATCATTTAAAGGAAAACTCCTTTGATTCCTATGCACTCTGCTGTTTTTAAACACCAGAAACTCTGTTGTATTTTGTCAAAAACTTTTTCTGCATCTATTGAGATAATCATCAATTTTGGTTAATTTTGTTATTGATATGGCCAATTATGCTGCTACTTTTCCTAATATCAAACCAACCTGCCTTCCTGGTATAAATCCCACCTGGTCATAGTGTATTATCCTCGGGATAAGTTGCTGTAATCTTTTTGCTAATATTTTATTTAAAATTTTTGCATCTATATTCATCAGGGAAATTGGTCTGTAATTTTCTTTCTCTCTTTTGACTCTTCCCAGTTTAGGTATCAGCATTGTATTTGTATCATTAAAAAGAATTTGGTAGGACTCCTTCTTTGCCAATTTTCCCAAATAGTTTATATAGTATTGGAATTAATTGTTCATTAAATGTTTGGTAGAATTCACTTGCAAATCCATCTGGCCTTGGAGATTTTTTTTTTAGGGAGTTCGTTGATGGCTTGTTCAATTTCTTTTTCTGAAATGGGGTTATTTAAGTATTTCATTTCCTCATCTGTTAATCTAGGCAATTTATATTTTTGTAAATATTCATCCATTTTACTTAGATTGTCAGTTTTAGTGGTATATAGTTGAGCAAAATAGCTCCTAATTATTGTTTTAATTTCCTCTACATTGAACCAAAGGTTTATCTATTTTATTGGTTTTTTTTTTCGTAAAACCAGCTCTTAGTTTTGTTTATTAGTTCAATAGTTTTCTTAATTTCAGTTTTATTAATCTCTCTTTATTTTCAGAATTTTTAATTTGGTATTTAATTGGGAGGTTTTTATTTGTTCTTTTCCTAGCTTTTTTAGTTGCATACCCAATTCACTGATCTTTTGTTCTCTATTTTATTCATGTAAGCAAAATTTCCCCCAAGAACTGCTTTGGCTGGTATGTTGTCTCGTTATTTTCATTCTCTTGGATGAAGTTATTGATTGTTTCTGTGATTTGTTTGACCACTCATTCTTTAGGATTAGATTATTTAGTTTCCAATTAATTTTTAGTGTATCTTTCCATAGCCTTTTATTACATGTAATTTTTATTGCATCATGGTCTGAAAAGGATGCATTTAATATGTCTGCCTTTCTGCATTGGATTGTGAGGTTGAGCCAAATCTGATAAGAGTAAGATTCAAACAATGCTCATCTCCTTCCCTTCCCTCCACTGTAATAGGTCTTTGTGCCTCTTCATGTGATGAAATTTACTCTTTTCTGCCTCCTTCTTTTCTCCCAGTACAATTCCTTTTTTTCACCTGTTAATTTCACCCTTTTATCATCACATCAAAGTCAGTTTATATCCACACTCTCTGTCCCTGTTTACCCCTTCCAAATATCGTAGGGATGTAAACAGTTTAACCTTATTGAACATAATGGCTTTTTTTTTTCTTCTCTGTTTACCTTTTTATGCTTCTCTTGAGTCTTGTATTTGAAGATTGAATTTTCTGTTCAGCTCTGGTTTTTTTTGTCAAGAGAGTTTGGAAGTCCCCTATTTCTTTGAATGTCTATCTCCTTCCCTGAAAGATTATGCTTAATTTTTTAACCTTATTGAACATCATGTCTTTTTTCTTCTTTCCTGTTTACCTTTTTATGCTTCTCTTGAGTCTTGTATTTGAAGATTGAATTTTCTGTTCAGCTCTGGTTTTTTTAATCAAGAGAGTTTGGAAGTCCCCTATTTCATTGAATGTCTATCTCTTCCCCTGAAAGATTATGCTTAAATTTTGCTGGATTGTTGATTCTTGGTTGTAATCCAAGATCCTTTGCCTTCCAGAATATCATATTTGAAGCCCTCTGATCCTTTAATGTAGAAGCTGCTAGGTCCTGAGTAATCCTGACTGTGGTTCCGTAATATTTAAATTGTTTCTTTCTGGCAGCTTGCAGTATTTTCTCCTTGATTTGATAATTTTGGAATTTGGCTGCAATATTCCTTGGGTTCTTCATTTTGGGATCATTTCAGAGGTGATTGATGGCTTCTTTCAATGAATATTTTACCCCCTCGTTCTAGGACCTCAGGGCAATTTTCCTTGTTAATTTCTTGAAAGATGCTGTCCAGGCTTTTTTTTTTTTTTTGATCATGGCTTTTAGGTAGACCAATGATTCTTAAATTGGCTCTCCTAGATCTATTTTCCAGGTCAGTTTTTCCAATGAGGTATTTTATATTTTCTTCTTTTTTGTCATTCTTTTGATTTTTTTGGACTGATTCTTGATGTCTCATAGAGTCATTAGCTTCCACTTGCCCAATTCTAATTTTTAAGGAATTGTTTTTTCAGTTAGCTTTTGTGCCTTCTTTTTCATTTGCCCCATGTTACTTCTTAAGGTTCAGTGAGTTTTTGTGCCTCCTTTTCCATTTGACCAATTCTACTTTTTAAGGAGTTTTCTTCTTCAGTGGATTTTTGTACTGCCTTTTCCGTTTGACCAGTTCTACTTATTAAGGAATTGTTTTCTCCAGTCAGTTTTTGTCCTTCCTTGTCCAAGCTGGTGATGTTCTCTTGCATACCTTACATTTCTTTTTGTAGTTTTTCTTCTACCTCCCTTATTTGACTTAATCCTTCTTGAGCTCCTCTAAGAAGGATTTTTGGGCTTAAGTTCAATTCAGATTCCCATTTGAGGTTTCATATGTAGGACAGTGTTGTCCTCTTCTAAGTTTGTGTTTTGATCTTCCCAGTCCCCATAAAAAGTCTATAGTCAGTGTTTTTTTTTGCTTTTTGATCATTTTGTTTGTCTATTTCCTGGCTTTTAAAGTTGAGCTCTGCTTCTGGGGCACAGGGGGCACTGTCTCAAGCCTTTTGGGCTGGTAGCCAGGGGCCTGGTCATTGGCTTTGTGTGCTGAGGCCTTAGGTGCTTGCAGCTGGAGGCTGTAGGGGTCTGGCAGCTTACCTGATGCTGACCTGGGGTCCTAATGATGACATCTGGCATGTGCTGAGGCCAGGTGGGATATTTTTGTGTTTCCTGGGGCCACATTGAAGCACGTGGAGTTTTGATGGCTGGAGGGCACTTGTCTATGCGGAGCAGTGCTGAAGCATGGGGAGGTCTGGCTGCTGGGAGATGCCCGCCTACCCAGGTCTGTGCCTGTGCACATGGTGGTCACTTCCCCTGGCTATGCTAGGGCATGCAGAATGGGGATGGGGGATGGGATCCTGATATTTGTATTTGCCTGCTCTACCACCCTGGGGCTCAGGATCTGCCAGTTTGCTGAGGTGGGGCTCGTGGAAGGCTTGCTGGGACGCTTCCTGTCCTGGAATGCGTTCCCCTTTTACCCGAGTGAGATGGACCTTTTTTACCAATCCTCCACATTTCCTGGGTTAAAAGACTGCTTCGTCCTGTCTTTCTGCTGGTTCTCCTGTTCCAGGATTTTTCCTGGGGTGCTATTTTCTGTTTTTTTCAGAGGTCAATAAGGGAGAGTGATAGCGACTTAATGTTTACTCTACCATCTTGGCTCCCAGAAGTTGATTCAACAGTGAAATTCTGAAGACACATACGCAAACCGTTCTTATGAGGAAGAAAAAACAGGAGTTGTCTGGAGAGACTGATGTGGATGCACACAGGGAATTCACCAACCAACTTATTTATTAAAAAAATGTACAGAAGATGGAAGCAAGGGCAGGTAATAGAGGATTGTTAAAAATTATAGAATATTATTGTAAGAATAGTGTCAGAAATGCCAGAGATCAGAATGAGCTGAGGCTATCAAGGAAAGCAAAAAAAAAAAGGTTTTTAAAAAAAATTTATATTTTTAACTATATTGATGAAAAGCGGATCAAGGAAGGAAATAGACTGCTTTTAGGTGTAGATGGCCCAACAAAGAAAAAGTGGAGTTTTTATTTTGCTTCTGTTTTCTCCTCCAAGTATAATGAACTTTGGATTAGAAAAGACAGAATAAAAAAGGTCAGTGGGGAATTGGTACCTGAGATAAGGAAGTAGATATTAGAGAGTCCAAATGAACTGTGTTATTTGGTACTGAAAGAAATGAAGAATATGATTGTTAAACTGATCAATGATATTTGAAAAATGGAGAAAAAGACAAAATGACAATTTTCAAAACAGGGAAGAAAGTAGTCTGCAAACTATAGAGAAGTGAGCTTGACTTATCCCATTCTCACCCTACTTTTCAACCTCTTGCTTAGGAATGATAATTGCATCTACTCTGAGCTGAGTTCTAGGGCGCAGTGACCATTACTACTGTGAAAAATGTAGTTATCTTTTCCTTGTAGAATCCCTGTGATTTAGATCTAGACTGCTTAGGTCAAAACTTCCCCTAGTACCACTCTCAAAACCTTCTTACCCATCCATGTCAATCCTACCTCTCTTAGTTCCTTTCTCCATCTGCCTTCCCTCATTCATTGTACTTTATTGTACATTGTACAATTGTACAAAGCTTATTGTATTGTTAAGCAACTATTTATGTTAAACTTCTTCCTCTGTCTTGTCTTCCTGGTATTACAGAAGCCTAGCCCCATCCAGAAGACAGCCCCTGAACACTCTCTTGAGTTATTGGATGTATTTCCTCTTGTGTCACTTGACATACTGCACCAGGAGGAGGAGTAGACATGCTTCTTGCTCCTTATTGCCTCTTCCTGTTGTCCTTAACTACCACCATCACTCAGCAGTTTCTCCTTCATATATCACTGTATCCAGATCCTGATTGCTCTTATACTAGCCTTAGATCACTCTCATTTCTCAATGAGTTTGATACCTAACTCATAGTCTTTTTCTACTTTGGAACTATCTTATCCTTATTCGTATTATCTCCATGTTATCTCCTTAGAAGCACATTTGCTTCCTAGTTCATCAACATCTTCAGCTCTTGTGATCTGTCTGCACATTTCCTCCACTTCAGACACCCACAGCTGTAACCGTACATACCCTTGATCTCATCATCTTCTACAAGTTTTCTACTTCCATAATCAATAACTGTGAAATCCTTTTCTATGTCCATAAACCATTCTGCCACTTCTCCCTATATACCAAACTCATGCTCCTGTCTTACAGTGACCTTCAGTTATTTCACCCTTCCCTGCTTTCTTAGGTCATCATTCATTCTCTGACTTTTTTTCACTTCTTTGAAATATTGATTTACAATTCAACTTTATGCCATCCTATACTTTCGAATTCCTTGTCATCTGATTTTATCACCATTTGTCCCTTTCCAAACTCCAACCCTGGATTAGTTCTACCATTGCCTTTTTTGCTTCTGTTTGAGTATTACTAAATGCTTCTGGAGGAAGTCTTATCAGCCATGTTGAGAGGATCCACTACAAATTTATTCTCCTTCTCCCTTTGTCTCCATTTCATCATCTCTTAAAATGGAGATAATAATACAGTTATCTAAAAGGGTTATTATGAGGATTAGGTAAAATAATGTATAAAAAACACTTAACAAATATTAAAGAGCTCTGTTAGGTGGTATTGTTAGCAGAGGAGTCAGATTTGAGAGATGTTGTGGAAGTTGAAAAAAGATTTGGTAACTCATTGGATAAGGTGAAGTAGAATGAGGAGTCAAGGATAACATACCCAGGATGCGTATCTGGGAAGCTGGCAGAATGGTGGCGCATTTTTTAGAAATAAAGAAATCTGGAAGAGGAGGTAGGTTTTGAGGGAAAGATAACATGTTCTGCTTTGGACATATTAAGTCTGATATGTCTAAGAGGTATTTTTGATGCCGGAATGAAGCTTAGGGGAGGTGTATGTATATAGGGCTGGACACATAGATCTGTGAGACATCTCCATAGAGTTCCTCCCCTCCCCTTTCCTGAAGTAGAGCTCAATATAGATGTAGGTTATTTATGTATCCTGTACCTATTCTATATACCTGATCATCTGTTAGGCATTTCTTAATGGTATGAGTTAGACAAGATGGCTGCTGAAATTCCTTTATCCTTAAAAATTCTGTGATTCTGTGGTTATTATTTCTCTTTTTAAGTACTTGATAACTATCCCTTTAATAACTTGTTCTTGAGTTTTGTTGGGAATCAAAGCCAAGCTCACTGACTAATCAATTGTAGACTCATCTCATTTCCCTTAGGTTCCAGGTCAAAGAAAGGGCTTGAACAAAGGAGCAGAGCCAAGGCAATATAGGGTTTTTTTTTTCCAGGCAATGAACAGTCGTCCAACCTGGTTAAAATATAGATTGTAAGGTGTAGTAAGAAACAAGGAAAGTCCAAAAGGTAGGTTGGGGCTAGAATAGATTATGAAGAGCCGAGAAGTGCTACAGGATGTTTATGTTGCAACATGAGGGAAAAGACTCTTGTTAGCCTTCTCTCTGCTTTAACTCAGTTCTTTTACTGCTCTTTTCTTTCTATGATTTGAATACCATTGCGATAGTTTTAGCCATATATGATATATTTACTCTTTAGGTAGGAACACTATGCTTATTATCCTTTCATAGAAAATTACACATAAGGGAAAATTCCTACATCTTTATAAACAACCTGAGAGTTGTACCATGCATCAGACACCTTATAAAAACTCATTGTACTAAGTTGTATTTTAAAATTTTAGTTATGTTATTGGTTAGTTATTTTTAGTTTCCTCAGGATTTCACTTCGAAGAAGTCAGTAAAAAGACCTCATGGAAGAGGTATCATAAATGCTTTTTCTCCCTATAACATAGATGTTATTTTTATAAACTCTGTTTTTGCTTTTTTCATACTCTACTTGATACTATTCCCTTTGTACTTGATAGCTATTTCCTTTATTCTCTAATATTCTCATCCTGTTCTTATGCTCTTTTTTTTGTGTCAAACTTGATGCTCTGTAAAACTCTCAAGTGAGGCTGGGAACCAGATTAAAATTTAGAATTAGAAATTTTAACAAAATAAATGAAAATACAATACAACATAGGTAATGTTAATTTGTGGTTTTCTAAATCAGTATGTAGCCATGAATCCATTTGTATTTGAGTTTGACCCCCACTGATATTTCCCACTTTTAGATATTTATCGAATCTACTATTTCCTTTCGTTCCCCATTCTCTGGCACCTTTTGAGATACCATGAATATTTTCAACTACAAAAATATCCTATATCTGCACTAAAATAATATCTTTAATAGTTTGGAGGAATTATTAAAGTTTCTAGAGGTACCTGGTTTAATTCTTAATGACCAGTCCAAGGGGTGGAGCCAAGATGGCTGAGTAGAGGCAACAACCCTGCTAACTGGGAACTCTCTTGACATTTCCCTCCAAACAATTTTAATATAACACATTAAATCAAATTCTGTAGTGGCATAGCCAACAAAAAGTCAGAATGAGACATTTTTCCAGTCTAAGACAACTTAGGACGCCAACAGGAAAGGTCTGTGACACCAGGTCGGGGGATAGTGGTAGGCCCAAAGTGCACATGGTAGTAGCACCAGCGGAATGGGCCTTGGAGGCAGCGACTGCCGTCCGGAGCTTTCAGCCTAGAGACAGTAAGGGGATCAGACAACAGGTCAGAAGGAGATTATAGGAACTTTTTGCTAGCGTTGGGCACAAGACCTGGTGCTGCTTGGCAACTTCATTGTCCATATGCAATTTTGGGTCACAGTTACAGGGCAGAGAGGAGTGTTAGTGCTTGTGGCTTCAGCAATGCAAGGAAATTGTGAAATGAGAATTAACAGCTTGGTAAAAGAGATGCAAAACATACTGAAGAAAATAACATTTCAAAAACCAGAATTGGACATTTCAATTGGTAAAAGAACAAAAATTCACTGAAAAAAAGAACTACTTAGAAGGAATAATTGGGCAAGTGGAAGCTAGTGATTCTATGAGATACCAAGAAACAGTAAAGTCAAAAGAATAAAAAAAAGAAGAAAAAATGAAATGCCTCATTGGAAAAACAACTGACCTTCAAAATAGATCAAGGAAACATAATTTAAGAATTATTGGACTAACTGAAAGCCATGATCAAAAAAAAGCCTAGACATCATATTTCAAGAAAATACAAAGAAAAACTGCTCTAATAGCTTAGAACAGAAGGTAAGGTAGAAATTGAAAGAATCCACTGATTGTTGCCTGAAAGATATTCCAAAATGAAAACTCCTGGGAATATTATAACCAAATTCCAGAGCTCCTAGGTCAAGGAGAAAATATCACAAGCTTCTAGAAAGAAATTATTTAAATATAATAGAACCACAGTTAGAATCAACAGAATATTTATCAATTTTGTGTTAAAGGATCAGAAGGTTTAGAATATGATCTTCTAGAAGGCAAAGGAGCTAGGATTAAAACCAAGAATAACCTACCCAGGAAAACTGAGTATAATAATCTTTCCGAGGAGAAAAAAGTCACTTGATGAAATCGAAGATTTTCAAGCATTTCTTATGAAAAGACCAGAGCCAAATAGAAAATTTGACATTCAAACACAAGACTCAAGGGAAGCATAAAAAGGTAAACATGAAAGAGATCATAAGGGATTTAATAAGGTTAAACTATTTACATGCCTATATGAGAATGTTATCATTGTTAGGGCAGTTCGAAGGAGTCCACATAAGAGGGCAAGGGTGTTAGTCAATTATATTGGCATGTTCTCCAAAAAAAGTGAAGGAATGAAAAAGAGGGATTCACTGGAAGAAGAGGGAAGGGAGAAGAAGAATGGGAAAAATCATCTGACATAAAAAGGCTGTGCAAGGAAGAGCTTTTATAGGGAAGGGGATAATTGGGAAGGGCGGGCAACACTTGACTTCACTTGCATAGGAATTGGTTGAAAGAAGGAAGACGTACACACACACACACACACACACACACACACACACACACACACACGAATAGAAATCTATCTTACCCAACAGGAAGTAGGGAAGGGGATAAGAAGAAGGGGAATGGTGATAAAAGGGAGGATGGATTGAGAAAGTCAATAAAACAGACTTTTGAGGAGGGACAATGTAAAAACAAAGAAGGATAAATAGAATAAGATGGAGAGAAATACACAATTAGTAATTATAACTGTGAATGGGATGATCTTACATACAAAATGGAAGTGAACAGTAGAATGACTTAGAAACCATAATCAAAATGCATTTGAAACAAGGACACATGCAGAGTTAAAAATAAGAGATGGAGCAGAATTTATTAGGCTTCTTCTGAAGTAAAGAAAATAGCAGGGGTAGCAGTCATGATCTCAGACAAAGCAAAAGCAAAGATAGGCCTACTTAAGATTAATCAGGGAAACTGCACATTGATGAAGGGTACATAGACAATGAAGTAATATCAGTAGTAAACATGTACACCAGAATGGCAGAGCATCTAAATTAAAAGTTAAAAAAGTTACAGGAGGAAATAGTAAAACCGTATTATTTTTTTTTGGAGGAGAGAAGGCAGGGCAATTGGGGTTAAATGACTTGCCCAAGGTCACACAGCTAGTAAATGTGTCAGGTGTCTGAGGCCGCATTTGAATTTGGGTCTTCCTGACTCCAGGCCTGGAGCTGTACTCACTGTGCCCCCTAGCTGCCCCAAAACTATACTATTTAGAAACCTCAGTGTTCCCCTCCCAGAACTAGCTAAATCTAACAATGAAATAAATAATAAAGAAGGTGGTGAATAGAATTTTAGAAAAGCTGGATATGATAGACCTCTGGAGAAAATAAGAATAGAAAGGACTATACTTTTTCCTCAGCTGTACATGGCACCTTCACAAAAACTGTATTAGGGCATAAAAATCTCACAAATGCAGAAAAGCAGAAATATTAAATGCATTCTCTGTAGACCATAATGTAATAAAAATAAAATTCAGTAAAGGGTCTTGGATGCATAGGTTAAAAATTAAGTGAAAAAACAACCTTGAGATACCACCTCAGATTGGCTAATATGACAGAAAAGGAAAATGATAAATATTGGTGGGGATGTGGGAAAATTGGGATACTATGAACTGTTGGTGGAGTTGATACAACCATTCTGGAGAGCAATTTGGAACTCTGCGCATAGGGCTATATAACTGTGCATACTCTTTGACCCAATTATACTACTAGATCTATATCCCAAAAATTAACAAAAGGGGGGAAGGCAGAGAAGGACCTAGTTGTACAAAAATATTTATGGCAACTCTGTGATGACAGTGAATTGAAAGTTGAGGAGATGTCCATCAATTGGGGAATGGCTGAACAGGTTGTGTATAATTGTAATGGAATACTATGGTGCTGTAAGAAATGATGAGCAAGTTGATTTCAGAAAAACCTGGACTTACATGAACTGATGCAAAATGAAGTGAGCAGAACCAGAATATTGTACACAGTAACAGCAACACTGTGTGATGATCAAATGTGAATGGCTTAGTTTTTCTCAGCAATGCAATGATCCAAGACAATTCCAAAGGACTCATGGTGAAAAATGCTATACACCTCCAGAGAAAGAAATGATGGGAGTCTGAATGCAGATCAAAGTATGCTATTTTTCACTTTCTTAAGTTTTTTCACACTTTCTGGGTCTGTTTTCTTTCACAGTATCACTAATATAAACATATGTTTTGCATGATTGCACACATATAACCTACATCAATTTGCTTACTGCCTCAGGGAGGAGGGAGGGGACATAGGGAGAAAATTTGGAATTCAGAATTTTAAAAAATGAATGTTAAACATTGTCTTTACATACAATTGAGAAAAAATATAATATTATTCAGAAAAATTAATTGGTTACTAAATCTAATTCTAAAGATTAAAAACAATTGGTTATTTTGATTTAAAAAAGAAGACCAAGTTTTCAGCAAAAATGAAAAAGCTGAATGTGTCACTAATGAAGATGAAATTAAAGAAATCATTAGGAGTTATTTTGTCCAATTCTATGCCAATAAAGCTGACAAAGTGAAATGGATGAATGTTTACAAAAACTATAAATTTCCCAGATTAACAGAAGAGGAAATAGAATACATAAATAACCCTGTCTTAGAAAAGGAAGTTGAACAAGCCGTAAATGAGCTCCCTAAGAAAGAAATCCTTAGGACCAGATGGATTTACATGTGAATTTTACTAAACATTTAAAGAGCAATTAATTCTAATACTATATAAACTATTTGAAAAAAATAAGTAAAGGAGGAGTTCTACCATATTCCTTGTATGATAGAAATATTGTTTTGATACCCAAGCCAGGGAGAGCAAAAACATGAAGAAAACCATAGGCCAATTTCCATAACAAACATCAATGTAAAAATTTTAAATAAAATACTAGAAAGGAAATGACAGCAATATGTTAAAAAGATCATACATTCTGACTAGGTGGGATTAATACCAGGAATGCAGGTCTGGTTTAGTATTAGTGTAATTGACCATATCGATAATGAAAACAGTAAAAACCATATCTTGATAGATGCAGAAAAATCTTTTGACAAAATACCCATT
>CM053622.1:252377313-252401623 GCA_028646595.1 Phalanger gymnotis | reverse complement strand
GCTCACCCCTCCTCGCAGGCGAGCTTCCGGCGTTCTCAAGCCCCGCCTCCATGACCAGAGACCATTGGTTCCCGAGCTGGCCCCTCCTAAGTCACCAATCCACACCCACACAAGTTTCACACCTGACAGGGCCCTGGGCCTGGGGCTTAGCACTTAACAGCTGAAAGTACTTCCACTCAAAAGAAACAAAAGCCATGCTAATGAGACAATTTTGCTTAACAACACAATGATTTAGACAAAAAAGTGATACAAGCAAATTCAAGGAGCATAGAAGATTTTACCTGTCAGATCTATGGGTTAGGGAAGAGTTAATGACCAAACAAAAGGTATAGTCATGGGAAGTATAATGGATAATATTGTTTATGTGAAAATAAAGGTTTTGCACAAACAAAATCAGTGCAGACAAAATTAAGAGAAAAGCAAGAAACTGGTAAATAATTTTTACAGCAAATTTCTCTAATGAAGGCCTCATATTTTAAATATATAGGGAACTGAGTCAAATTTGTAAAAATAGCCATTCCTCAGTTGATAAATGGCTAAGGAATATGAATAGGCAGCTTTCAGAAGAAGTCAATGTTATCTATAGTCTTATAAAAAAGTATTCTAATTTACTATTTGCAATACTGCTTCTAAATCTGTATTCCGAAGAGATTAAAGAAAAAGGAAAAGGACTTGTACAAAAATACTTATACCAGCTCTTTTTATAGTGACAAAGAATTGGAAAGTGAAGGGATGCCTATCAATTGGGGAATGGCTGGATAAGTTGTGCTATATGATTGTGTTGAAATACTATTGTGCTATAAGAAATGATGAGCAGGATCATTTCAGAAAAACCTGGGGGTAGATATATATGAACTGATGCAGAGCGAAGTGAGCAGAACCAAGAGATCATTGTATGCAGTAATAGGAATATTGTAATGATGATCAACTGTGAAAGACTTAGCTACTCTGATCAGTACTATGATCTAAGACAATTACAAAGGATTCATGATGAAAAATGCTACCAACATCTAAGAAAACTTGTGAACTCAGTGCAAATTGAAGTATTTTTTCACTTTTTTAATATTTCTTGCTTTTTTGCAATATGGCTAATATAGAAATATTTTTTGCGCGTTCACATGTATAATTGATACATCACTTGCTTTTTCAGTAGTTGAAGATGGCTGGATGGAAGGAGAGAATTTGGAACTCAGGATAAAAAAAAAGCTAAAAAATAATAAATTTTGAAAAAATTCTCAATAAGCCCTTGAACTTGGTCAAGCATCATGGGGTAGTAGAAAAAGCATCTTGCCTTTGCCCCATCCTCACAAGTCACTCTATCTTTCTAGGCCTCTGTTACCTAAGCTGTAAAATTAAGGGGTTGGATTATGTAATCTTTAAAGTAATGTGAATATAGAAGGTATCTTAAAATTTTATGAATTCTTAGATGAGGAAGGTGGTGAATCTGAAATCAGAGGATGATTTTGAGGCTGACTTTTGACCAGCATATTCTTCAGCTAGGATTAGGACTTTTGGGAATTTGTAACTATTTTACATACTATCTTTAAATACATACAGGAGAAGATGGCTGATCCTTGGCAAGAATGCATGGATTTTGCAATATCCCTAGCAAGAAAAGCCGGAGAGGTAAATTGGATCATATATACGTGGATGGGTACACAATTTATGTTACTATTTTAAATGAGAGTTTTAAAGAAATTAATGAAGCTCACTTTTCTTTTGGCTAAATATCACTTTTGAATTCAAAAAAATAAATGTTCTACCTCTTAGATTAAAAAAATACTACCATATATGAAAAGATGACAGAGCTGAGACTAAAAAAGGTCTCAATTTTAGAAACTCATGAATTCATAATTATTGTGTCTTAGAAAGAGCCTGGATTAGTAATCAGGTGATATGATTTTCTGGTCTCAACTCCTCCACTGATTAGCCATGTGCCTTGGTAAATTACTTTTTTTCTCTAGACCTGTTTCAAAATCTGTAAAATAAGGGAAGTGGTCATCTTTAAGGTTCCTTCCAGCTGTAACCTTCCTTCCATGACCTCTGTAGTCTAATATTATGTAAATTAAGGGTTGATACGGTGGGTATTGTTGAGTACTAGTTTAATGTTTCATACCATTTGTGTTTTTTTCTGGTTTTAAGTTCATCTTTTTTTCCATGTGTTTACTAAAAACAATCTCTTTAGGTGATTCGGGAAGCTTTAAAAAATGAGATGGCTGTCATGATAAAGAGTTCTCCAGCAGATCTGGTTACAGCCACTGACCAAAAAGTTGAAAAAATGATGCTTTCTGCCATAAGGGAGAGGTTTCCTTCTCACAGGTATTTCTTCAATTTTAAGTATAGAAATACAGAGTATAAATAATGCAGAAATGGAAGCAGTTGGAGGCATAATTAAATTCCTTGGAACTTTTTTTGGTTCTATGTGGAGACCTCTGGTGAAGAAGTTTCTTGTACCAATGCAGTTTGGAAGCTATTTTGCCACTTAACACTCTTAGAGTGTTGCTTGTGGTATCGAGTAGTAGTTAAATGACCTACTCAGGGCTGCACAACTAGTGTGTGGGAGAGGTGGGATTTGACTCATAGGCCAGCTTTCTATCTGTTAGGCTGCCTCTCCATTGAAACTTTGCTATCATATTATTTGCAATGGAAAATAATTTAGTATAAGACCTGTCTGTCTATCTTTGACCCTTGAAAGAAAATGGAAGAGTGATGTGGACAAATGGAGCCTTTTGTGGGGGGGGTGCGAAGAAAATGACAACTGAAACACATTTTACAGGCTGAAAAGCACCTAGGAGAGAGGGAGAAGTTTAAACTATTAGGGAGGAGGGAGATGAGTTTAAAATTGAGGCAGGAAGACTTTCATGTTGTAGGTAGAAGGGATTGGCTTTACCGCTATGCAAATGATTCAAGCCTTGGTTTCCTTTACCAGTATCTATTCATAGCTGCAATCACAGCCTTTTTGCATGAACCAAAACTATACCTTTAGCTATCAATCAGTAGACATATATTAAGTATCTGTTGTGTTCCAGGCAATGCTGGGCTCTGGGGATGCCAGCACGAAGAGGGAAACAATTCTAGTAGAAGGTGGGAAGAAGAGCTTTAAAAAAGGATCACAGAGTTAGAACTAGAAGAGACCTGAGAGGCCTCTGGTCCAATTCTCTCATTTGAAAGAGGAGGAAACTTGAAGACAAAGGTGAAATGACTTGCCCAGGATAATTATATTAATTAGCTACATGATTCAGTCCCCAGATTTCTCATAGCATTTTGCCTGGATCTTTCCTTTGTATTTATCTAAGTCTCCCCCCTTTTATTAAATGTTATATCCTTTTTTCATGTCACCACGAGGTAGCCCTGTACCAGGCCTATCCAGGCGAAGCGAATGCTGCTGAATTGAACTAAAGTACAAAAGGAAGTTTTATAAAAGGACAGAGACCCCATTGACAGAGGGCACATAGTTATTTACTTGAGACGCCTCCTCATTTTAGGCAGATCCAGGCCAGGTGTCATACGCACAGTACCTTCAGTGGTTGGTTTAATTTCAGGCTGATTCTTGTCCCTGTGTTTTTGATGTTCTTTTTATTTTCTTTTTTTGTACCTGATGCACTTTTTAGACCCTTGAACTCTGACTCACCTTAAGTTTGCATTTATATTGAGTCCTGCTGTCTAAGAACTTAGACCAGCACAGAATGAGATCTGTGTTCTTGAAGATCTTGCAGAAATAAAAGGGAACAATAGTAGAGGAATGTGCAAGCAGAAAGAGTGCTGGATATGGGATTAGAGGAATTGTTCAAAATCCCAGTTTAGCCACTATAACCTGTTTGACACTAGGCATGTCATATCTCAGGCCTCCATTTGTAGAAGTAAGACATTGAACTAGGTGCCAATTCCATTTCTAAATCTGTGATCTAAGTTTGTGAGATTTTGTGAGAGTAGAATGTTGAATTTGTGAAATATTTTTAGGTATATGAAAGTAAAGTGAACTTGGTAACATATGATATTCTTATCCTTTTTTAAAAAATTTTAATTTTTAAAAATTTACTTATTTTTAATTTGCAACATTCATTTCCACAAGCTTTTGAGTTTTAAATTTTCTCCCCCTCTCGCCCCTCCTCACTCGTCAAGATAGTATGCAATCTGATATAGGCTCTACATATACATTCATATTAAACTTATTTTCATATTAATCATATTGTAAAGAATTATTAGAACCAATGGGAGGAACCAAGAGAAAGAAGAAACGAAACAAAACAAAAAAGAGAGAGAAGAAATAGTTTGCTTCGATCTGCATTTAGACTCCATAATTCTTTTCTCTGGATATGGATAGTATTTTCCATCATGAACCTTTTGGAGTTCTCTTAGAACCTTGCACTGCTGAGAAGAGCCAAGTCTATCAAAGTTAGTCATCGTACAATAAGGCTGTAACTGTGTACAATATTCTCTTGGTTTTGCTCCCCTCACTCAGCACCAGTTCATGTAAATCTTTCCAGGTTTTTCTGAAGTCCACTTGCTCATCATTTCTTATAGCACAGTAGTACCCAATTGATGGGCATCCCCTCAATTTCCAATTCTTGGCCACCACAACAAGAGCTGCTATAAAAATTTTTGTACATGTGGGTCCTTTTCTCATTTGTATGATCTCTTTGGGATATAGCCCTAGAAGTGGTATTGCTGGTCAAAGGATATGCACATTTTTTATAGCCCTTTGGGCATAGTTCCAAGTTGCTCTCCAGAATTGTTGGATCAGTTCCCAACTCCACCCACATTGCATTAATATTCCAATTTTCCCCCATCTTCTCCAGCATTTATAATTTTCCTGTTTTGTCATGTTAGCCAATCTTATAGGTGTGATGTGGTACATCAGTGTTTTGATTTGCATTTCTCTAATCAATAGTGATTTAGAGCATTTTTTATTATGACTAAGATTTCTTTAATTTCCTTCTCTGAAAACTGCCTGTTCATATCTTTTGACCTGATATTCTTATCCTTTAGTTTCATTGGTGAAGAATCAGTGGCTGCTGGAGAATACAGCGTCTTGACTGATAATCCCACGTGGATAATTGATCCTATTGATGGAACTACTAATTTTGTTCATAGGTATGTGCCACTCCAATAATACTGCTATCAATAAAATGGAAATTTTTTGCCATGTTTTCTGAGAATCAAGTGAATTAATGAGTATAAATGGCTTTGTAAGCAGAGGTTCTATATAATGTCAGCTATTTATTTGTCATTGTTATTAACAATTTTTTGTGTTATGTGCTGTTGGAGTTTTTGTTACAGAACTCTAAAATTTTTAACATTTCACCTTTTAGAAATATCATTGTCTTATTTAAGCTTCTTCAAAAAAATAGCCAACTTTAATAAAACAGTGTTTAACATTGTTGTTTTTGATAAATACTATTTGATTTTTCTCAATCAGTTCTCAGTCAGGAAAGTAGTTATTAGGGTTATAAAGTTGTTGTATTTGTCACCAAATTGTCCCCTGGCTGTCCCAGATTCCTTCCTAGAACCAAATGAAAATTTAAATATGGAACAACATGGCCTCCCAAAGTTTCAATGTCTGCTGAGAGATTAAGGGATTAAAATAAAAATTTGGGGAAGAGGGTAGTAGAATAGACCCAGAATCTGGAAAGAATAATACAGTTCAGAAGGAAGAGTAAATAGAGGAAGGGATTTCAGGGAAATATTACTAAATATTAGATAATTATTTTTAGATAATATTAAGATAATTGTTATTAATGAGAATCAACCTTATTTTCCTTAATTGAGTGGGGTTTTTTTTTGTTGGGGAAATGGGGCAAGCAACTTACACTGGAAAGAGCATTGGCTCAGGAATCAAGACTTGGGTTAAATCTTTCCTCTGACAATTATTACCTTTGTGACTTGGGCAAGTAATTTAGCTTCCATGGGCCTTAGTTTCCTCATCTACAAAATGAGAAGTTGGATTTGATGGCCTTTTGAGGTCCATAAGGCCTATTGTAGTTGTAGATCTATGACCTTTGTCACTGTCTCTCATATCTATCTCTACATATACATATGCATACTTGGCATACAGTGGTTGTCTTGAGTTTATATAAAACTGTAAAATATAAGCCCTTCTTAGGTTTAGGATATGTCTGGAATTGAAGATCCTGGGTTCAAGTCCTAGACCTTTCACTTACTGCCTATATATGTGACCTTTGTCAAGTCATTTCATCTCCTTGAGTCTCAGTTTCATCATCTATAAAAAGTAAGCCTTAGACAAGGAGACTTCTGTTGTTCCTTCTGGCCCTAAATATATGAACAATAAATAGCCTCAAAGGAGAATGTGTTTCCTAGACCTGTTTCTAATGAGGCATGTATCGGAGTCAGCTTCTCTTGATTCTTGAGAGCCAATTGCTGTATTTTCAGCATGAGCACTTACACCTCAGAAATTGGCAAATTCTACAGATCTAGGCTTAAATTTCATTGATAGAACTTGAGAAAGCAATGGAGAAAATGTCAGTATTCAAATTAAGCTTAAAAGTGTGTCATGCACTTCCCCCAAACCCCTTTGAGGGCTAGTTGTTAAAAATTTACCACCACACCTCTGCCAGTATCCTCCCACCTTCTTTGTTGTTGTTGTTATTGTTGTTGTTGTTGTTGTTGTTGAACTCCTTTCAGGCATGAGCTCAGTACTTTCCACATTTAATCCAGTTCTAACCTAATTAGTACTCTTGCATGTTTTCCTGATCTTGTCCCTCTTCTGAGATAGCAATTGATGTCTACATGTTAATGTTGTTGTGCTTCTATAAGTTAAGACTTTCGTTTTGGCCTGGTCCTCTGATTTCATCAGTGCAGGGCTTTCTGGTATGGCAACTCTCTGCAGTGCTACAAGTCAGCTATTTGTCTGAAATTTAGTCTTAGAGAATTTTCGGGGGGGTACTGAGAGGTTAAATTGTTGCATAGACGTGTGCCAGAAATAGGATTTGAATCCAGTTCTTTCTGACTCCACTGCCTCTCATAGAGATGATTATGGAATGCTAAATACCCAGTTCTAATTCTTGTTATAACTCCTCCCAGAAATGGCATTTTGGTTCAGCAAAGCCAGCAGCAGTTTGTTCAGCAAAGTTCAGTGTTAATCCTAAATCTGAGTTATGTTAAATACCGGATAGAGAGTGGTAGTATTGATGCTTTGCTAGAATGTAAAGAAGTCTTCTGTTTTGAGATGTAAAATTACAAGAGAAACTAGTCATTTTACCCTCCAAATAGTTTAAAGTGATTCTGAAAAGAGGTTCAGTTGTAGTGGCAATGTATTTGTCATCTCGTTGAAGTCAGGTCAGCAAGCATTTATTAAGTGTCTACTGTGCACCAGGCACTGTGCTAAGAACTGAGGACACAAAAAAAGAGAAAAAATAGTTCCTCTTTTCAAGGAGCTTACAGACTAATGAGGGAAAAAAACATGCAAACAAATGATACATACAGAATAAGTTGGGAGAAGGCACTAAGATTAAGGAGTACTGGAAAAGACTTCTTGCAGAAGTTAGAACTTTAGTTGAGTCCTGAAGTAAACCAGGGAAGCCAAGAGGCAGAGATGAAGTGGAAAAGCGTTCTAGATGATGGACAACCAGTGAAAATTCCCAGAATCTGGAAATGGAGACTGGTGTCACTGGATTGCAGAGCATGAGGGTTGGGGTGGAGGGGAGTAAGCTGTAAGAAGACTGGAAATTTGGGTGCCATATTCTAAAAGTCTTTGCTGCTGCTGCTGTTTGTCCTTCATTCTTTTTTTTTTTTGGAGGGAGGGATTAGCTTTTTTTTTTGTACTTCATTCTTGAAGAGGACCATGTGTCTTTAAAAACCAAACAGATAATTTTATATTTGATCCTAGAGATAATAGGAAGCCACAGGAATTTATTGAATAGAGGAATGTCATAGTCAGACCCATAGTTTGGGATGATCAGTTTGACAGCTGAATGGAAGAGAAATTGGTTTGGGGAGAGATTTGAGGTAGGGAGACCAATTAGCAGGCTATTGCAAATAGTTCAAATGTGAGGTGATGAGGGCCCATACTAAGGTGATGGCAGTGTCAGAAGAGAGAAGGGAATACACACCAAAGATGTTATGAGCCTTTAGGACTTATCAGGACAAGATTTGGCAATTGATGGGATGTGGGGGGAGAGAGAGTGAGGAGTTGAGGATGACACCTGGAAACCTAGAGAGAAGAGAGTATCGGAGAAGAGAGAGGGATCAACAGAGTCAAAGACTAAAAAGAGAAGTCAAGGACAGAATGAGGACTGAGATAAGGCCATTGGATTTGGGAACTAAGAGAGTAACTTTGGAGAGAGCAGTTTAAGTGGAATGATAAGATTGGAAGCCAGATTGGAAAGGGTTAAGAAGAGAGTGAGAGGAAAGTGGAAGAGTTTAGCTACAAAGCTCTAAAGAGATAGAGGATGATAGTTAAGAGATAGAAGGATCAAATGAGAGTTTTTTTCAGTATAGAGAAGTCATGGGCATGTTTGTAGGCAATAGAAAATGAGCCAGTAAGAGAAGGAGAGATTGAAAATAAGTAAGTGAAAGAGTAGGGATGAGATAAGGGGCAATCTTTTGTAGGAGATGAGATAGAATGAGATAACATGAGCAGGTAGAAGGGTAAGCCTTGGTAAGGAGTACGGCCACTTCATCATGTGAGACAAGGGTGAAGGGTGACAGAAGGCTTCAGAGTGATAGGAGATGAGAAAGAGGGAGTTCATGGTAAATGGCCTTAATTTTTTCTGTAAAATATGAGACAAAATTTTCAGCTTGAGAGAGTGATTTTCTATTAGTGATCTTTTCAGTCACTTTAAAAATTTTTTGAATTTTTTTGGGTTACATTTTAAGTTCCAAACTGTTTCCCTCTTTTCTTCCCTCCTTCCCTCTCTCCCCACCCTACACTAGAGAAGGCCACCATTTGACAGATGTGTGTGTGTGTGTGTGTGCGTGTGTGTGTGTGTGTGTAAACCCATAATATTAAGAGAGTTTAAAGAGGAGATATATCCTCAGCAATATCATGGATAATTCCGTTGATACTATTTATCACGTCTTTCCCTGGAGGTAGATAGCACGTTCTTTCATAGGTCCTTTGTACTTGATTTGAATATTTATAATAGATAGCTTAGTTGTTCACAGTTAATTCTTCAAACAAAATTGCCGTTCTTGTATAAAATGTCCTCTTGGTTTCATATATTCATTTCACTCTCCATTATTTCATTCAAATCTTTCCTTGTTTTTCCTAAAATCAACCTGCTCATCATTCTTGCAGCACAGTAGTATTCCATCATAGTCATATACCATGACTTGTTTAGCCATTTCCCAATGGTGGGGCATCCTTCAATTTCCTTTTCTTTACTACCGCAAAGAGAGCTGCTATAAATATTTTAGGACATATAGGTTCTTTTCTTTTTTCCCTGATCTCTGTGGGAAATAGATCTAATGGTGGTATTAGTTCAAAGGATATACACAGTTTTATAACTCTTTGGACATAATTCCAAATTGCTCTTAAGAATAGTTGGATATATTCCACCAACAGTGTATTAGTATATCAGTTTTTCCATATCTCTTCCAACTTTTGTCTTTTCTCCCTTCTATCATTTTAACCAATTTGACAGGTATCAGCTAATATCTCAAAGTTGTTTTAATTTGCATTTCTTTAATCAATAATGATTTAGAGCATTTTTTATGAGTATGTATTGCTTTGATTTCTTTTTCCAAAAACTGCCTGTTCATATCCTTTGACCATTTATCAATTGGGGAATGGCAGTGACTCATATTCTTATAAATTTGGCAAAGTTCTCTATATATTTGAGATATGAAACCTTTACCTGAGAAACTGTCTGTAAAATTTTCCCCCCAATTTTCTGATCCTGGCTACATTGGTTTTATTTGTACAAAACCTTTTTTAATTTAATGTAATCCCAAACTAACCATTTTATATCTCATAGTGCTCTCTGTCTCTTTGTTTATTCATAAATTCTCTTATCCGTAAGTCTGACGGGCAATATGTTCCATTGGCCACTCTTTTAAAAAATTCTTTTTTTTTTGTTATTATGAACTTAACAAACATGATCACTTTTTTTTTCTTTTTTTTTTTTTAGAGGGGGGAAGGCAAGGCAATTGGAGTTAAGTGACTTGCCCAAGGTCACATAGCTAGTATGTCAAGTGTCTGAGATCAGATTTGAACTCAGGTCCTCCTGAGTTCAGGGCCAGTCCTCTACTCACTGAGCCACCTAGCTGCCCCCATGATCACTTTCGTATACAAAGAAGCAGAAAAAGAGGATTGTAAATGAAATCGTGAATCTCCTTTGTGTTCAACCATTAAGAAATTCAAAATGTAGTTCCCAAACTCTTGGGAAACAAGCTCTGCTTGTCTTTGTCTCCTTCTGAAATTTCTTTTATTCTCTTTTGTGAATTTGAAATATATTTTGTTGATATTTTTTTCTTTTTTTTTTTTGAAATCACTATCACTGCCCGCTTTTTTTCTCCTCAGAATCTAAAAGTTCCTCTTTGTGATAGATAAGTATAGTCAAGTAAAAGGAATCCACACATTAGACATGCCTAAAAATGCATATTTCATTTTTTGCTTCTAGTTCATCACCTCTTTATTTATACTTAATATACATCATTATACTTGGACAGAATTAGTTTTTAAAAATTCAGTAGTCCTAAGAAGCAGATAAGGAGAAATTAGCTTTTAATTTGAAGTAAAGTCAAAGTAGATCAAGACTATATGTGGAAGAAGTATGTTCCCAAATTTTATTAAGTTATTTTAGAATACAGCTAAAAGGTTATTAATAAACATTGTATCATACTGTAATTTTTCTTTGGTAGAAAAAAGCACATAATATTTTTTTGTCTTCTTTTCTGTATTATTTGAAGCTGTTAGCATAGAGTTGTGAATAGTCTTGCAAAAAGGTCTGACCAAAAAATCTTATTTATTTGGAATATTTGTTATCTTTTTTTTTATTTTTTAAAGATTTCCATTTGTAGCTGTTTCCATTGGCTTTGTTGTGGGAAAAAAGGTATGTAGGCATTTAAAATTTATAGACATTGAAATCTGTCTTGAATTATGTATTATTATTTTCTTGGGAAAAGATTTCTGAATTTTATTGCAATTAAATTTGGGCTGATATATATGTATGAACAGTATAATGGTACCTACTTAGTATTATATATGACAATAATTGTTAGTTATTATTATGTATCTTTGCAATGAATAAAATTAGAATTAGCCTTCAAATATTTTAATAATTTCTGAGAAAAATGTATGGACTCTTTGCTTAGTCTAAACCTGTTTATTTAATTTTGTGAATGAGAGCTTTTTAAACAAAGATAAGGAAGGATTGACTTCTGAGGTGATTTGATATATTTTGAATGGATATAAAGGATTTCTCTTGACTAGAGAGTATTATGAAACATTGGAATTAATTTTTATGTTAGGCCCTTGTCACCAGATTAATCTATAGATATTCATGGTGTACCTTTTACCTACAAAGTATAATGCGCATAAAAAGGAAGACCTGGCTCCTACTTAGCAGGAATTTACAATAAGTGAGGAGATAATACACTTATTCAAATACAAAGCAGTATGTAATAAAATAGGAACTGGAGATGGTAGATACAAGAATTCTGATGGAGAAGAAGTGGTCTAGACTAGGATAATTAAGGAAGGATGCTATTTGAACTGTATAGGATTTGAATAGGTAGAAGTGGGGACAATATTTGGGGAACAGAAAAGAGATTAGGAATAAGGGCACAAAGGTGGAAAGATAAAAGGAATGTTCATGGGAGGGGGACTCCTAGAACAGTTTTGCTAGAATGGAGGGTTTATATACATGACTAATGAGAGAGAAAAAGAAGAGAAGGTAGGGAGTATAGACTGTGATTTAGAAGGGATCTTAGAGGGCATCTAGTCCAACCACTTCAGTTTATACATGAAAAAACAAGCTTCAGAGATGTTAAGTGGTAAACCTTGACAGAACTGAGATTTGAACCTTTGATTCCAGTTTTACTGTGTTTAACAATGTATCTCTATATAGTGTATCTGCCTCTTTTAGTTTGGGGCCATATTAGAAAGGATTTTGAATGCCAAGTTAAGGGTTTATATTCTGGGGGAAATAACATGAGCAAATTAATATTTTAGGAAGATCATTCTGGTAGCCCTAATTGATTGGAGAGATGATCCCTTATCAATCCGTGCATAGATTATTATGGATTATTCCTTTGGGTCCCCTCTCATTTATCTTAGTTCCTCAGATAGATTGTAAACTCCTAAATTCCTTTTTATTCTCTTCATAACCTAGTCAGTGAACATTTATTAAACTCCTTCTGTGTACTAGGCACTGTGCTAATCTCTGTGGGGGATGAAAAGAAAGTTCTTGCTCTCAAGGAGCTTCCATTCTCATGAGGGAGATCACATACAAATAGTAGGCTCTCAATGAAAATACACTGACTGATTAATAGTAATGAGGCCTTTGGAGCTGGCCAACTCTTATGTATTAATGATTGGTTTAGGTAGGAAGCTTGAAGGAAACTTCAGGAAATTTCTATAACTAGTTTAAGCTAGGGAGCTTGACTTACAGAAGTAATATGTGTGGGGCCTAAACTTCCAGTTTGGAATCATGGATAAAGGAAGACCTTCCCTCCTAAACTTTTCAATTTATAGAAAGCCAAGGAGTAGAAAGAAAGTAAGGGAAAGAGATAGGATCCAGGAGAGGGCACTTCTAGGAACGTGGCAAGGAGCCTTGGAATGAGCTGGAGGGTTTAAATTTTATTTTCACGTCTGGGACTAAATGACCTCAAGATCTTTTCAAACTCAGACTTTTCTAGAAATCTACATTTTAAATGTCTAGCATTTAAGTCTAAATGACTTAAATTATCTTATTTACCATTTATTTATTGACCAGATTATTTTATTTAAGTAAACACATGGCAGCATGGAGTGGTGGATGAAGTGCTGTGGTTCGAGAAAGAAAAGCCAGAGTTAAAGCCCTTCCTTTGATATTCTGCCTGTGTGATTCCTGACAAATCGCTTAACATCTCAGTGTCTCTTGTTCTGAATTGGTAGAAGGAGTTTTCTTATTTATACACATGTATATACATATTTATATTTATATATTTAAATATTTCCTAATTAACATGTACAAAATTTTTTTAACATTCATTTTCTTAAAATTTTGAGTTCCAGATTTTCTTTATCTTTCCTGTCTCTGCCTCCTTGAGAAGGCAAGCAATTTGATATCGGTTATACTTGGCATGTTGCAAAAGAAAACAGACAAAAAAAATAAGAAAAAAAGAAAGTAAAAAAAATCTGCAGGAGTTTTCTACAAAAGTAGAATCACTGGTCAGATCACCAAAACAATTATATGTAAATATATTCTCTTGCTACTGAAGATTTCCTTTAAGAATAATACACACTGAGTTCAGTATTATACTTTTGTAATTGTTTCTCTTCTGTAGATGGAATTTGGAGTTGTGTACAGTTGTATAGACGATAAAATGTATACTGGCAGGAAAGGAAAAGGGGCTTTTTGCAATGGTCAAAAACTTCAGGTATCAGGACAAGAAGGTAAGTTTATTAAGTAATTTTTTGGTGATAGAGAAAAATAAATGATCAGTTCAGAAGGCTTTGAATTACTTTTATTATAATATTTTGAATTCTCCTAATGATACAGTTCAATAAACATTAGTGCAACTATGTACAAGGTTTTGCTAGAAGCTAGGAATAAAAAAAAATGAAAGTGACATGATCTCTGCCCACAGGAAGCTTCTAGAGTCTAATAAGGGGAAAAGATACTACATATATGCATATGTATATACATACATACATATATACATATATATACACACACATATACACGTACATATAAAATTAAATAAATATAATAAAGAGTAAAATGTAATAAGGGCAAAACAAAGATCTAGACAGAGTCTGTAAGAAAATTTAAAAAAAGGAGAGATTATTTCAGTTAGTGAAATCAGGGAAGTCTCAATCAGCAGATGTTTATCAGGCACCCATTATGTTCCAGCCACTGGGCTTAGCGCTGGGGGGATATAAAGATAAGGATGAAACAGACATGATAATACCTGAACTGGGCTTTGAAGGATGAAAAGGGTTCTAGCCAAAGGCCGGCAAAGATCTAGGGAGGTGCGTTCCACTCATCAGTGATGAATTGTGTGAATGTGTGCAAGGGGATTCTGTGGTATAAGATTATTGATTTCCTTCCAGTCTTTCGGTGTTTTTCTTTTTCCTGTTTCTAGCTATGGCTCAGCTTTTAATACCAATTATGGAAAGAAAGAAAGCAAATATGTTTTGGAATTGCCCCAGCCTGTGCAACTCAACAGCAGTGCAATGGAAAAACACTGGATTGGAAGTCCAAATCCCAGCTCTGTAGTTTACTACTTGTGTGACCTTGGACAAACTACTTTATTTCTCTGGGCTTCAGTTTTCTCATCTATAAAATAATGATGTTGGATTAGATGGATCCCAAAGGTTCCTAAAAGCTTTAAATCTGTGATACTAATTTAAAATCTTAAAGTCTCATGCTGCTATTTTACGGGAAGTCTATATACAAATAGCACTTTAAAGTATCCAAGTGTTCAGAATGTTCTAGTTCAAAGTATTTGCTTATTTCCCACCTCAGACTCTATCTACGTAGACAGATGGGTTGTATCCTATGCCTTTTGGGGAAGGGTTGGGATGCTAGACTCCTTTTGAGAATTATAAGAACTATCACTTGGGTATTGCGAAATATGGACTCCAACCAAAATTGTTTGCAGGCAATGCTACAAAATATACAGTGAGATCATATGGAAAGAAGGGACTAGGACAAATTATGAGTGAATTTGAATTTTTGAAGGTTTTTCATAAATTACATTGTTTCTACCTAGTCTTATATACATATTCAGTATGTTCCAAAAGTCTTAGTGTAATTTTAAGTTTTAATATGCACAGTTTTGAAGCACTGGGATAACTAGTACCCGATAAAGAGGAAATAGTCAAGCATCCATGACTTTGTATTGATTTCAGTGAGTTATCCTAAGAACAGAAAGTTTCTACCTGTGCCAACTACTTAAATAACTGGGATCATGAGGCAAACCAAAGGGTTTAGGATGCTTGTAATTGTTATATGGTTGATGCTTGCTCAGTGCCCGTGGGATCCAAGAATCAACCTGAGTCCTGCCTGTGGGATGGATGGATATTCTGATTGTTACTTCAGCAAACATGACCTTGCATGACATTTTCTGTAGCTAACTTTAGTAACTTTAGGAAAGTATACTCCTTTCTGCAGAATTAATTTACAAATTCTTATTATTTAACACACTCTAGTTAGATACATTGGTATTGTGTTATATAAATATATAAACCTAGAAATAATGAACACAAATCCAATCTTACATGCAAAATGAATCATCATTCTAACCTTTGTAGCCCATGGTGTTCCATAAGAGATGTTGAAATAGTTGGCTATACAATGTTGACTAGTCTTCTGTTAAAAACAAAAGAAGTTTGTAGGTTAAAATGCAGACATGTTTGAAGGAAAAAAGTATAAAGGGACTTAGGTCATGATTTAATCTGAATTGCAAATGGATGATTGTGTCTCGTCCCAAGTTTAAGATTATGAAATTTCACATTTCTAATGTTTGTCTATTTTTCTTCCTTTTAGATATTACTAAATCAGTTTTAGTGACAGAATTGGGATCTAGCCGAGAACCGGAGATTGTAAAAATTATTCTTTCAAACATGGAGAGACTTCTTTGTATTCCTGTTCATGGGTAAGGTATTCTTATCTTCTATTGAAAATTTCAGAGAATTCTGACATTTTAGGATAAAAAATGATTTTTTTCCCCAGAAACTGTAGATCTTAACATAATAAAGGCTAAAATGTGGTTTAGTTCTTATTCAGTCATCTTGGAATGTTCATGTGGAGAAAAAGCTTAAAACTAATATTTGAACAGTTACAGAATTTTTCCTTGAATATTTCAAGGTAAAAACTTTTAAAAATATTATTTTAAGTGCATTTTGGTTTTATTTAGGATTCAGGGCTTCTCAAATTTAATATAAGTGGCTTTAGGAAAACCAACTTCTTCATCTACCATGGCTCCTGACAATTTCTTTAGAGTTGATGTAAAAATAAAATTACTGAATAATTACAAGTTTATGTAAGTATTGATTGTTTCCAACTTTGCAATCTTACCAAATTTTAGATTGGAAGGGAGCTTTGTGATCATCTAGTCCAGGGCTGAATTCAATCTGCATGTTTGTTTTAAATATAGAAACTTGTTTCTTTTCGCAACTATTATGCAGGTAGTTGTTTACCTTTACAAAGATTAGACCACCCAATTACACATTCATTTTGAAAAAATTTACTTTGAGGTATTGCAAGAAGCTCAGTGGAAACTGTATATCTTGGTTTTTAGGTCATTGATCTATTTCAGATCATTAATATAAATAAGGCAACTAAAGCTTAGAGAATTAGTTACAGGGAGAGATCTCTCTGGACTTCAGTTTTCTTATCTTTAAAATAGTGGTAAGAGGAAAATGACCTACATCACCAGATTCTTTTGAGGAAAGAATTTTATAAAGCATAAAGGACTATGTAATTGTGTGTTACTGTGGTTATTATACCAAACACCTTCTCAAAGTAATGGTTTCTGTGGCCAATTTACTCTGACCTGCAAAGTATTATGAAAGAGCAAAGTATTTGTACTCTTAACTTTTTACACATAAGTATGAATTCTGGGGGGATACGACAGTTGTTCAGTTTTAGTGCTTGGATTTGTTTAAAAAAGTTTGTTAGTTCCCCACATAATAAGGCAAGATGGCATTCTCAACTCTGCTGAATCCTTTGGCACAGCATTCCTTTTGGAGTGTGTTTAGAATCAGAGAATCTCAGCAATTGAAAGAAAGGCAACTATGAGACCATCAAGTTCGACCCACATTAGAAAAAAAAAACCCTCTCCAACATACCTGACAAGTGGTCATCCAACTTTTTACTGAAGACTTCCAATGAAGATAATGATAATAAGAGTTAGCATTTATTTAGTGCTTTAAGATTTGCAAAGCACTTTACATATGTTATCTCCTGGCAGCCCATTCTAATTTAATAGCTCTAGTTGTTAAGCACTTTTTCCTTACATCGAGCCTAAATCTGCTTCTGCAACTTCTGCTCGTTGCTACTAGTTCTATCATTTAGAGCCAAGCAGAACAAGTCCCATCTCTTGTCATTGCAGAGGTCTTTCAAACATTTGAAGATAACTGTCATGTCCTTTTCTCGTCTCCAATCTAAGCATATTCTGCCCTTCAAGTGATCTTCACCTGACATAGCCTTGAGACCCTTCACCATCCTGGTCACTCTTCTTTGAACACTCCCCAGTTTATCAGTATTGTAGGCAGCTAGGTGTCAAAGTGGATGGAGCGCTAGGCCTGTAATAAGGCAGATTTTCCTTCAAATCCAACCTTATTCACTCACTAGCTGTGTGACATTGGGCAAGCCACTTAACCTCTGTTTGCCTAAGTTTCATCAGCTCTAAAATGGGAGTAGTAGTAGCATCTTCCTCCCAGGGTTATGATGAGGATTAAATGAGGTAATATTTGTAAAGCACTTAGTACAGTTCCTTACAAATAGTAAGCACTATCCAAATGCAAGCTATTGCTATCTAGCTAGCTTCCTAAGATATGGCACCCAGAAATGAAATTAGTACTACATATATCTTCTGATGAAGACAACACAGGAGGACCATCTTATCATATCCCTCTTTCTGGGCACATGGTCTTTTTCAGTGCTGACTTAGAGCATACCTTTTGCTTTATCAGACTTGATTTGTTTTGAGTTTGCAGCCTACCAAAACTGTAGATCTTTTTCATTTTTATAACTACCTAGCCACAACTCCCCTATGTTATTGCTTATGTATTTTTTTTTAAAAAATTCAGCTCTAAAGTTTAAAAAATTATCACTACTTAATTTTATCTTCTTAGATTTGACCCAATGTTTTAATCTAGGGCTGGGGAACCTGCATCCTTGAGGTCACATGTGGTCCTCTAGGTTCTCAAGTATGTCCCTTTGACTGAATCCAAATTTGACTTAATCCAGAATTCAGTCAAAGAGCCGCACTTTTGAGGACCTAGAGGGCCACATGTGGCGTTGAGGCTGCAGGTTCCTCACCCCTGTTCTCGTCTCTTAAGATCTTTTGGGAACTTGACTCTAATATCAAATATGTTAATGATGCCTCTTAGGTTTGCATATGATAAACAGTCATTTATGCCTTTATCTAAGTCATTGTTTAAAATGTTAAAAACCGTAGAACCAACCACAAATCTCTAAGGTGCTCTACTGGAGACCTCCTCATAAGAGCCAGTAATAACTACTCTTTTCACTCAGCTCTTCAATCGGTTCCAAATAGACCTAATTGTACTATTATTTAGCCCACATGTCTTATTCTTATTCAGAAACATAGCTTAAGAGACAGCCAAATGCTTGGCTGAAATCTAGGTAAAATTATATTTCATATTTTTCTTGTCTAATAGTCTCGTAATCCTTTCAAAAAATCTAAATGATATCATGCTGGTGTGACTGTTGTTGATGAATCCTTTTCTAGATAGTCACTAATCATCCACAGACGCATAACATTTGAGAATTTGGAAGGGGCTTTAGTGGCCATCTCGTAGCTATGTAGCCGAAAACGATACCTACTGTACCATTCTTGACAAGGTATCTGTTCTCAAAAGTGGAGGAACTCTCCACTTCTTGAGGCAATCCATCCCACTTTCTTAACAGTTCTAATTTTGGGGGAAATCTTCCCTGCTATCAAACCTAAGTTTACTCCCTTTGCAACTTTACCTTTTTTCCTCTGGTTCTGCCCTGTGGGGCCAAATAGAATGAGTCTAATCCTCCCATATAACAGACCTTCAGATACTCGATTACAGCTACTATTTCTTTCTGGGGTATTTGCTTCTCCATGCTGAACATCGCTAGTTATTTAATCTGATCCTCCTATGACATGGGTTCAAAGCCCTTCAACTTTCATGTTGCCCTCCTCTGGATTATCTATGGACTGTTTTTCTTAAATTGGTGCTCCGAAATGAAAAGAGTATTCCAAATGAGGTCTGATGAGGGCCCAGTATACTTGTATTATCACTGTCCTTGTCCTGGAAACTGTACTCTTAATGTTGCCTTGGATAGCATTAGTTTTTTTGGTGTTTTTTTTTGGCTACCCTTTCACACAGCTGATTCCTACTGAGCCTTCAATCCACTAAAATCCCAGATATTTTCCTGAGCCAATGTCTAACCATGCCTTTTCTGTCTTACAGTTATGGATTTAATTTTTTGTTTCTAAGCCCAAGGCTACATTTTTCCCTATTGAACTTTATCTTATTAAAGTCAGGCCAGTCCTGTAGCGTATCAGGATTTTTTTTTTTGGATTTAGACTCTCACTAGTGTATTATCTATCTCCTTCCACCTTTGTCATTTGTAGAGTTTATGGTTATGCTATGTATGCCTTTACTTAAGTCATTACTAAAATGTTAAACAGTGGTGGGCCAAGCACAGATCCCCTACTAGAGATTCCTGACAGTCTGACATCGAACTATCAACAACTTTGAGTCTAGCCATCCATCCAATTTTAAATCCACATTAGCCTCTTCTAATAAATCCTATTTTTCTTCCTCATTGCATCCCTTTGAATCTTCAGAAGTCTTTTCTTTGGCATTTCTCATCCCTCCTGAGATGATTTCCTCTATAGAATTTTAGTCTGTGGGATTCTACCCACCTTTCTTCCTTTGAAATCTTCTTTTCCAATCTAAGGTACGCTTTAGATTCTACTCTGATTTTCTCTCCTTCTGTACCACAAATTCTAGGAGGGGAGTGGTCACTTCCCACTAGGGTTCCCTTCATTTCTACCCTGGCAACCAGCTCCTCCCTGTTAGTGAGAATCATATTCAGAATAGAGCTTTCCCTTGTTAATTCTTCAGTCTTTTGAAGGATGAAATTATCATTAAAGTGAAGACCTTATTAGCTGCTCTGCTTTTTGTAGAGAGATGTCTTGTTAATTGAAGAGGCCCATCGCTCTCTGCGCTTAGGCTTATGATCTGTTTCCCAGAGTCCCATCTATTTCCCCTTTTTGGTGGAAAATAAAATCAATTCTGTTTTTCCCTCAACTGACCTTCAACCAAATACTCTTTGTCATATTTCCCCCCTTTAAGTCCTGTATTGCCAAACGTGTATATCCTCTTATTATACTATACTTTCCCTTCTTTTTACCTGTTTTGTTTCTTTTGACTAAGGCAGCAGTTCTATTTAATAAACATTTCTTTAGCACCTATTATGTGCCAGGCACTGAGCTAAATGCTAGGGATACATGTAAGAAAAAGACAGCCAGTCCCTGTTCTCAAGGAGCTTACAGTCTAATGAGGGAAAACAAAAGAAAGCTGAAGAGAGAGAAAAAATCAGAGGGTACACAGTGTCAGGTTCCATGGAGTTTTAACCAAGTAAAGCCAATGATGGAAAATCGAGAGTTACCTGGAAAGTTCTGAATCCTCTATAAAGGAAAACTTTGGGAGGAATTTATTGCTTCATCTTCTAGCCCTGCAGTCAGAAGGGAGAAGGCTACAGAGGGAGTTGAAAAGGTGTTGAGTATTAAAAACTGTCAGTCTGCACGTTGATAAGATTTTAGGTCAGAAGTTCCCAAACTTATTTGCCCACTCTTCTCACTAGCTTTTTTAAAAAATATTGTTAATAAAAATATGTTTTATGTTGACATATAAATTGAATTTGTTATTGTGAATTATTTTATATTATTATATATTATTGTAATCTATAATATAATATGATATGATTAATATATATTTGAATTATTTTAAAATTTATCAGTTTTAATTTCTAACATGGTAAGTATTTATAAATATAACTCATATTAACAAAAGCCCTTTGGGTCTTAAATAATTTTTAGGAATATAAAGGGGTCATGAGATCAAAAAGTTTGGTAATTGCTAGAATTAGAGAATCTAATTTAGTATCAAAATCCACTATGGATTTCAGCCCATTAACATATGAAGTCAAATTTGACTTCTTGTTTTAAAACCTCTAGTTCCTCTTATTTTTTCCTAAATTTTTGGCATTTGTGCATAGACATTTTGGCATTTGATACTTTTAATAAATTTATAGAATTTTGCCAAGAATTCAAGGCAAGCTTAGAGTTTGCAAATTCCACTTGCCTCTTTTTCCCCTCTTTTTCAAAATGGTGATATTTGCCCTTATCCCATTCTACATTACTCTGACCCTGAGCTATCCTTATTTTCTAAGATTTTCTCAAAATGAAACAAAACCTTATTTTGTTACTGCCTTGCTGTTTTATCTTTGATTTCTTTGTTTTTAGGGTAATGCTACAATTCAGTCAAGGATGACTGATCCTGTGATACTGTGTTGCTTTTTAAAGTTCATGATTTTTTTTTCTAATTATAAATGAAAGATTTTCAGTGTCTAAAGTACTGGCATTTCTTATAATCTAAGATCATATTTATATTTTATTACATATTTATATATTATATGTTTAGTGATATGTTTCTTATATATCAGTAAAATGAGCTAATTTCATGTTTGATAGATCTAAAAGTATGTGACAACTGACCATCTTAATGTTATATTCCTATTAGTGGGATTTGAAAAAACATTTTTATTTCTTCCTAGCAACATGTTCTCACTGGTTAGTATTAATATTACTAATACTGTTAGCAAAATACTCTCATTAGTTAAACCATATTTAACCATTACTTAAACCATGTTAAACCACATTAAATAATTTAGTTTTGTTAGGGTCAACACTTGTTTCATTATTTTTGTAGAATATACACACATCAGGAAATGATACACTATTAATCTTTCTTGATATATTAGCCTTAATGATCCCAGGGATGGATGGATAACAAATATTTCAGGTGGCACTCCATAAAGTGAATTGAGGATAGCAAGAATGGTCTTAAAGGATGTTTTTGTATTTTTTTTTTAGTAAATTTTGTTTAAAATATTGTGTTTTAGGATAAGGGGTGTTGGTACAGCAGCAATAAATATGTGCCTTGTTGCAAGTGGAGGAGCAGATGCGTATTATGAAATGGGCATTCACTGCTGGGATATGGCAGGAGCTGGTGTTATCATTACCGAAGCTGGCGGAGTACTTTTGGATATAACAGGTAAATTATATGGTGGCAGAGAACCTTTAGCCTGTTTTCTGAGCTTCCTTCCATAATTCACTAATCCTTTTAAATGCTTGATGGTTTTTTTGTTTTATTTTGTTTTGTGCTGGCTTCTTTTATGACTTAGTCCAAATTCCACCTTCTCTATGAGGCCTTGTCTGGTCCATTCCCACTCCCTGCCTCCCATATTAGTTTTTTTCCTTGAGATTATGTCCATTTTACTTGTAAATATCCTTATGTCCATAATTGTTTGCTTGTTTTCTCCCACTAGAATGTTAGCTCTGTGAGGGTGGGATTATTTTTGTCTCTTTTTGTGTCCTTAATACTTAACACTGTGCCTCACACATAATGAGTGCTTAATAAATGCTTGTTGACTGATTGCCTAACCATTACCTTGGGGAAATCTATAATTGTTCATAAAACCAAGATAATAAAAAATGTGTGGAAGGCTAGTGATGGCTCTGAATTGATTCATTGATTTATGTCTGTGCTTCTCAGAGCGAGTGTGGTAGCCCTGGGATTTTTGATTAATTTCTTTGGGATCATAGAGACTTGTTATCTCCCAAAACACTTTTGGGTGAGTAGTTTCTGTGAGGAATTATGTTTTACCTGAATTTGGCGAACCAAATTCTTTCACTTAGCTCCCTTCTCTTTCCCTTCTAATTTAACATTTGCTTTGCATAAACAAAGAACTAGAACAATAGAAGTCAAATAACTGTTTTGAGCTAATAAATTGTGAATTTTTAAAGTCAAAGGTAGCTAAGGGGTCAGGGAAAAGAGTGAGCAAGAGAATGAAAGGGTTGGAGGTAGAGAGGTGTGGAAGTTTGACTGTCATATATGTCTTCCTGGACGCCTAGGAGATGAGAAGCTTGTATAAATCTGTTTTCCAGACTTTGGTATGGAATATTTACTGGGCATTTGTCTGTATCAGATAAAGTAAACAAACCTTGGAATACCATTTAATGCTAATATTTAAGCACCATGAGTGTATAGGAGCATATATGTTTTAGAACTGGTAAGCCATGAAACGCTGTAACTGATTGTACTATATGTATCCTGGTTTTATTTTGATCCCTCCTGTACTGCATATGATTCATTGATGTACTTGATTTTGATTTTAGGGGGACCTTTTGACTTGATGTCACGAAGAATAATTGCTGCAAGCAGCAGAGCCTTGGCAGAAAGAATTGCCAAAGAAATCCAGCTAATACCTCTTCAGCGAGATGATGAAGAATAATTGAGATGGTTTGAGTGGATGATTTAATCGCAAACTGCTTTTCCCCATGTCACATGCTGGGGATTGCAAATTATTCAAATCCAGCTGCCAGTTGAGCTTAAATGTGTAGTGCCTCTTTCAAAAGTATAAGGTTGATTTTAAACTGTCCTTGATTTCAAGATTATAAAAATTAGAATTAGCTTACTTAGCAAAGTACAGAAAAGCATTCTTTTAACTTCTTTTAAGTGATTTTATTGGGAGGAAGGAATACATGGAGGGGAGGAGGAAGAACTCCAAAATAAATATGGTTCATAATATATTCACTATCCCATCAATTGAAATAGTCAAGGAAAAACTGTGGAGGAACTTCTGGATATGCTGTCTTCAGAATATCCTATTAACTTGATATTTTAGATATTTATGTGCCCTTAAGTTAAAAATAAACTTCTTTAGGAAGAAAATGTTAGGGCTGCAAAAGCCATATTTTATTGAATTGTATGACTGAAAAACTAACTTCTCCCTTGAATCATAATGTCTTATGTAACATGGATCTTGAATTTTATTTTGAAGGCAACAATTCAAGGGTCAGAATAATTGCTGAAAGGATTGAATTGAATAGACTTTATTTGGCACCAGAGTCTAATTATTCTTAAGGGGAATTTGCTCAGTGACTAGATATTTATCATTCCATATAACCATATTCCATTTAGGATATTTGAAATTAATACAGTTTTCGTGACTACTTGATAATTGTGCCAGTCATGGGGAGAATTTATTTTAAACTCTTTGTTAACTATCCTACTGCAGATTGTCAGGAAAAGGCTATGTTTAAAGGATGCCAAAATAAGTAATGGAAAAATTAGGAAAAATCTCCTGGACCAGATATTTGATGCCATTTTGATCTTCCAAAGAGTCTT
>CM053622.1:252352595-252376813 GCA_028646595.1 Phalanger gymnotis | reverse complement strand
ACCCTTGAGTTTTTCAGTGGGGTTTGACTGCTTGTAGAGCGATGAGTACTATGTTCCAAGCTTGGGGGGATGCGCCAGCTCTGCCACACCAGCACTCCTCCTTCCCTAAGAACCCCCAACCTGGACTGGACTTATATCTTCAGCAGGCTCTGCACTCCTGCTCTGATCTGCCACTTAATTCCTCCCACCAGGTGGGCCTGGGGCCAGAAGCAACTGCAGCTGTAGTTCTGTAGCTGCCCCACCTCCGCTGCCCCCTGGGGGGTGACTGAACCACAAACTCTATCCCCCTGTCCCCAGAAGCTTTTCCTACTAACCTTCTCTGTTGTCTTTGGTGTTTGTGGGTTGAGAAGTCTGGTAACTGCTACAGCTCACTGATTCAGGGTGCTAGAACATGCTCCGCAGAGCTCCTGGTCTGGTTGGTCCCCGCCCACACTGGGCTGTGGTCCACTCTGCTCCGCTCCCAGCTCCGTGTGGGATAGACCTTACCCAGAGACTATCCAGACTGTCCTGAGCTAGAGTCCTGCTTCCCTCGGCTATTCTGTGGGTTCTGCAGTTCTTCTCTGTTGTCTTTAGTGTTTGTGGGTAGAGAAGTCTGGTAACTGCCACAGCTCACTGATTCAGGGCACTAGGGCACGTTCTGCCCACCTCCTGGTCTGGTTGGTTCGCGCCGCCCACACTGGGCTCTGCTCTGCTCCCAGCTTGGTGCACGAAAGACCTCACCCAGCAACCATGCAGGCTGTCCTGGGCTAGAGCCCTGCTTCCCTCTGCTATTTTGTGGGTTCTGTAGTTCTAGAATTTTTTATAGGTTTTTGCAGGGACTTGGCGGGGAGCTCATGCTAGTCCCTGCTTTCCAGCCTCTATCTTGGCTCTGCCCCACCCCAAGCTTATTTCTAATTGCATATTCTATCTTCTTTCCAGTTAGCAAAGTTCATACCATCCTTCTGTCTTTTCTATTTTTCTCACTCTCCATTCATTTGTTCTCCAAATCTTTTTGAGTCTACCTCCACAGAATCTCTTGCAATTGTCTTTTTTCTCTTTTGTTCTTGTATCACCTTCACTAACAGAAATATTCTTCTCCCGATCCCTACCTGGAAAATCATGCCTTGTAACAAAGATTTTAAGAGGAAGAGAGAAAGAAAACCCAATTCAGCAAAATGAAACAACACATCAACCATTTCTGACAGGCTATGCAATATTTCACACTCATATTCCCCCATTTCTGAAAGAGGAGAAGAAGATGCATTTTTCCTCCTCTTCTCTGGGAATGCTTTACAATATTAAGAAGAATCAGCAGGAATCAGAATCCAAAGAAATGCGTAATATAAAACTTCAGATGCTTTGGCACATGGGGTTGGGGGAGTATTTCTGGGCACAGGGCCTTTCTAGGTTCTTTTCAAATCATAGCCTTAGGTGCCTGCTTACTGTGCTAGTATATATGGCCAATTTAGATTTACCGCCAATATTTTTCCCTTATGACAAACTGAAAAATCAGTTGACTTGTCAGGATATTGTGTTTGTTCTTGCTCAACCATGATCCTAAACTTTCAGCGAGCAGACTTCTGAACTCTTGAAGGAAGTTGTTAATCAAGACTTGAAATAGTTAAGCAATATCCCTATTCCTCTATCGTTGCAAAAACTTCCTCCAACAAATTCTACCCAAAACCAAGATCCCAGATTGGGGTCCTCCCTTACCAGAGGTTTTAGATTTGATATCTGACAGGATCTGACCTACTTTTAACTTGGGTATTGTTATTGCAGTTATATAGATAAGGAAGCAGAGAAACACAAAGATATCGGAAGGCATTAGCTAAAGATTTCAGCATAATTCATGAGGTAGGGTTTCAGGGTGGCGAGTTAATTAGTAGGCGTTACAACCTCCACTTTACCAGTTCCTGTGCTTAGTGGCAGTGAACTACTTATTGAGAAGTTACTTTTGCAATTCAGATTTGTACTTGCAGCCTTAATTAGTTTAACTGGAAATTGATGCCAAACTGAAGTCATACCTGGGTGTGTCAATATTACTACAGAGTCAGTCTTTCCCAACCACTTGACAAAAATAGCAATGAGAACATGGAAAATGGGATTTACAAGTTCTTTTTTTCTTGGTAACAGAAAAAGATTCACTGCCATTCACATTACGCTTATTCATTAACAATACAGAGATGCTTTCATTGAGTTCTATTATTTAAAATGTTTTGCTTATTAATTTTTGAGATCTACTTAGTGTTCCGAAAGGCTTCTGTATGTCACTGTATCGCTGTTTGCACTGAAGACATTGAAAAGATTTTCTAAAACAATTGGGCAATTCCTTATTTCAGACTTTGTGAGTGCCATTGATCATTCAGGCAGCAAAATTTTATTAAGCACCTGCTATTTATTGCAGAAGCATCGTGCTCAGTCTGTGGAAATTCTAAAGGAAATGCCATGGAGACCAGGACAATCGCTTGCTGGTCCTGAAGTCTGCAATATCTAGGTTCAAACCTTATCTCTCACACTTACTATTTGGGTAATTGGGTTAATCTCTCCGAACCTCAGTTTTCTAGTCTATAAAATGAGAATAATAGTCAGCCAGTCAATAAGAATTTATTAAGCACCTACTATGTGCCAAGAACTATGTTAAACACTAAGGATTCAAAGAAAGGTAAAAGACAGTCCCTGCCCTCAAGGAACTCACAGTCTAATGGGGGGGGGGACAACATGCAAACAAATAAGTACAAACAAGCTATACACAAGATAAATAAGATATAATTCACGGAGAAAAATCACCAGAATTAAAAAGAATTGAGACAGGCTTCTTGCAGAAGGTGGGATTTTCCCTGAGACTTGAAGGAAGCCAGGAGGCAGAGACGAGAAAGCAGAGCATTTCAGACATGGAAAACTACAACCATAGTATCTATCTTTCAGGGATTATCATAAGGCTCAGATGAGATCAAGCATTCAAAGCACTACATAAATTCCAGTAATTATTATAACTCTCTTCATAAGGAAGGAACTTGAGTCCATTTTGGGGAGACAAAATGCAGACACCTGGAAGAATCTGAGAATAAGTAGTACATGGTGCAATTAGAATTCCTAAAAGGACGGTGTGGGCCAGATTTATTAGGTGGACCAAGCTTCTTGGAGGAAATAGGATTTGAGCTGGTCTTTGAAGGCTAGGTAGCATTTGGAGTAGCGGAGGGGAAGAAGCCAAGAAAAATCATAGAGGTAGGAATGAGTAGGGTTTACTCATGATAAAATGTGGAAACTGACTCAAATAGTATCTTCATGTATTCGAAGGATTATAAAAGAAGTGCTTGCTCTGGTCCCAAAAGGCAGCTAAATGGTACAATGGATAGAGAGCTGGGCCTGGAGTCAGGAAGACCCGAGTTCAAATTGGGTGTCAGATACTTTCTAACAGTGTGACCCTAGGAAAGTCACTTATTCTTACTGAGCCTCGGTTTCCTCATCTATAAAATAGGGATAATGATAGTGCCTACCTTTCAGGGTTATTGTGAGGTTCAAATGAGTTAAAACCTATCAAGTGTATCATGAATCTTAAACCACTGCATAAATATCAGCCATTATTATTACCAGGAAATACAGGTGGAATAAAGAAGCAAATCTGGATTCTATATCAAGAAAAACTTCCTAACAATTAGAGCTGTGCAAAAGCAAAGTAGACTGTGTTGGAAGGGAATAGGTTCCCTCTCATTAGTGATCTATAAGCCAAGGCTGGATGGCAACTTGCCTGTTATGTTTTAGAGAGGATTTTTTTTGAGGTATGGGCTGAACTAAATGGTTGCTAAAGTAGGTTCCAGTAAGGCAGGTAAATGACACAGTGGATCAGTGCTAGGCCTGAAGTCAAGAAGACTCATCTTTCTTAGTTCAAATCTGGCCTCGGATGCTTACTAGCTGTGTGACCCTGGGCAAGTCATTTAACTTGTTTGCCTCAGTTCCTCATCTATAAAATGAGCTGGAGAAGGCGATGGCAAACCACTTCAGTATCTTTGCAAAAAAAAAAAACCTAAATGAGGTCACAGAGAGTCGGATGTGACTGAAATGACTGAACAACAGCAAGATAGGTTCCGGCTACAATAACTTGTGATTCTCTGAGTAAAGTGGAAAAGAAATGGGAAATTAGGTGGCATAGGTTCAGATTAGGGAAGAGAGGCAGAGGATTTTGGCCTCAGTGGCATAGGAAAAAGAAATCTAATTTAGGTTCCTGAGGTGGGACAACAATATGCATGATATATTTGAGAGAGAATATTCAGGAGGTTGTTGTAGTCCAGGAATAATAAGGGGCTGTCAGAGAGTGATAGCAGTAATGATGGAGAGGAAGAAATAAATATGAAAGACATTTCACAGGAAGAAATGACAAGATTTGGTGACAGATTGCGTATACAGAAGATGGTGAGGGAAAGCTGAGGGAGGCCAAGAAAACTCCGAGCTTTGTAACCTGGAAGAGTGAAACAATGATTATCACCAACAGAAACGGATAAATGAGAAGGGAGCTGATGTAGGGGAAGAAAACAATGAAATGTGCTTTGGCAATACTGAGTTTGAGATGATGGTGAGACTTCTAAGGGAGTATCCTCTAGTTAGTTGGAAAATACAGGAAGGAGTACATCCCAGATATCTGGACAGGTGCAGCAGCATCATTCTGGATGAATTTATATTGATTCTTTATATAGAATATCCCAAAGCAAATCTTAAAATATAACAGAAAAAACCTGGTAACTACTTAAAAAAAGCTTTCTAAAGCAAAAGTCTAATTATGGAAAGCAGTCTGTCAGAAATAAGGATTAGACTAACACCTTAACAACTATATTCCACAATACATTCCATCCTAAATAGATACATGCCCTTAAAAATCATACAATAAAAAAATTAGAAGAGAAGCAGACCATAAACCTTTCAGAGGTATGGGTAGGAGATATAGCCTTAATCAAACAAGAAATAGAGGCAATTACAAAAGATTAAATAGATAATTTTGATTACATGAAACTGAAAAGCTTCTGCATAGACAAAATTAATGTATCAAAGATAATAAAGGAAGTGGACAAATGGGAAAAAAATCTTTGTATCAAATTTTTCCAATAAGGGCTTCATATCCAAGATATATAAACAATTAATACATATGTATGTAAAACTAATAGTCATGACCTAATAGATGTTTAGTCAAAGAACATGAAGGACTAAAAAGTACTCACAACCACATAAAAAATGCTCCAAATCCCTAATGATGAGAAAAATGCAAATCAAAACTACCCTGAGGTTTTACCTCTCCCCCTGCAAAACTTGGCAATAGTGAGTTTTGGAGGGATTAGGGAATAATAGACACACCAATACATTGTTGGTGGAGCTATGAAATGGTACAATCATTTCAGAAAGCAATTTGGAATTAAGCAAATTTACTAAAATATCCATACCCTTTGAACCAGATACTCCATTACTGGGTTAATACCCCAAGAAAACCATTGATAAGAAGAAAATTCCTATATATGCCAAAATATTTATAGCAGCACTTTTTATGAGAGCAAAGAATTGGAAACAAAGTAGTTGCCTATCGACCAGAGAATGGCTAAACAAACTTGGTACCTCAGTCAATCAGTCAGTCAACAAACATATAGCAATATGCATGCCAGGCTCTATGCTAAGTTCTGGGAACACCAAAAAGTGGCAAAAGACAGTCCCTGCCCTCCAGGAGCTACAGTCCAATGAGGAAGTCAACATATCAACAAAGATACACAGAGCAAGTCAGATACAGCATAAAAAGAAAATAATTAACAGAGAGAAAGCACTAGAAGTAAGAGGGTTTAGGAAACGCTTCCTGAAAAAGATGAGATTTTAGTTGGGACTTAAAGGAAGCCAGGGAAATCAATAGAAGGACTTAAGGAGGGAGGGCATCCCAGGAATGGAGGCAGCCAGAGAAAATGCTTGGAGGTGAGAGATGGAGGATCTTGTTCATGGAACAACCAGGAAGTCAATGGATTGAAAAGTACGGGTTTGTGAGTAAGATGTAAGAAGACTGGGAAAGAAAGAGGGCTAGGTTATGAAGGGCTTTGAATGCCAAACAGAGCATTGTGTATTTGATCCTGGAGGTGATAGGGAGCCACTGGAGTTTATTGACTACGCGGTTACATTGTGAGACCTGGGCTTTAGGAAAATGACTGTGGTAGGTGAATGAAGGATAGACTGGAGTGGAAAGAGCTTTAAGGAAGATAGACCCATCAGCAGTATTACATATATTACATAAACACAGTGGAATATTACTGTAAATACTATAAATAATGAGGAATGAGAGAAACGTGGAAAGCTCTAAATGAACTGACACAGCTTGCATGAGGTAAGTAGAACCAAGAACACAATATACACAATAATCACAGCAGTGTAAATTGAAAGAACAACCACACACACATACACACACACAAAATTGGGCGAATGTAACAAAATGATAAAGATCAAGCATGACTCAAATAAAGAGACAGAAGACACTCTTCGTGGAGATGAGAGGTCCACAACTTTTACACAGTGCACATGCTTTCAGACTTCTGCGACATGCCGATCAATTGCACTCATTTTCTTCCTCTTTAAAAAATACTACTTGTTGACTGTGTTGCCCCTCTGGGAGGGGGAAAGGAAAGATACTGGGGACGACTAGAATGATGAAAGCAACAGAAGACATCAAACAATCTTATTGTTTTTTTAAGTCTATGTATGTCACTCTCCAGTTTTTACTATGTGCTGAGCACTGTGCTAAGTACTGGGGGTACAGAAAGAGAAAAAAGACAATCCCTGTCCTTGAGGATGTTACAGTCTAAAGGGAAACTCAACATGCAAACAAATATGTACAAAGCAAGCCATACACATAATAAATAGGAAATAATTAACAGATGGAAGGCGCTAGAATAAAGAGAGACTGGGAAAGGCTTCCTGGAAAAGAGCAGACTTTAGATGGGGCTTAAAAGAAGCCGAGGAAGTCAGCTCAACAACCTTCACTAACTCTTTATTGCTTCCAGTATAACATACAAAGTCCTGAGGTTGGTATTTAAAACCCTTCACGATCTTGTTTTAGTGACTTAGATTCATAGGACTTGTGATCTTTTCTTATGAAAGACCCAAAATCTGTATGTGAATTTTGGTTTCCATTTATTTCCGGCTTAGAGTTTGAGCCATCCTTTGAGAAAATAGATTCCTTACTTGTTATTTGTCTTTCTTTTGAAGAGGAACAGTGACATCGCAGGGTGATGCCTTTACTTGTGTGTGAATTGGACTTAAGTGAAGCATTGTTGCACAGTCATCAATCTCTCTCTCTCTCCCAGAGCTGTTGAAGTTCAGTGGCAAGACAAAAGTCAGAACAACTGGTGATGGCCAGGAATGCCCTAGATGACTTTGGCATCTTTGATGTCTGACCAAGCTCTAAGCATTCTACAGCGCCTGCTTCAGCCACCTTCATGGCCTTCGGAACAAACCGTTCTCATCCACCCATTCTGCCAAGAGAAATCTTTGCATGCTTGGGGTAGACATCCCCCTAATTCACCAATGGGTTTGAGGCCTGTCAGTTACTAATAGTTTTACCATGGTGTGGCTGCTATACCTTCTTGGAGCCACAGGTGAGAGTTGGGTGAAGGTGAACACCAAAGGTGGATGAGCAGTCCAAAAATGGCACAGCAAGTCTTCATACCAGAGGTGCTAGTCCTCCCTGAATTCTCCATATAGCCCCTAATTACATACATAGTGAAATATTAAATGCCCTTGACTTGATAGGTATAATGTGTATTGTTTTTCTTTTTTCTTAATAGTTAGGGAATGGGGTAGGAGCATGGAGAGAATTTGGAACTAAAAATAAAAATTTTTTAAAAACTAAATGCCTTAATAATTACTGCCCTATAATATAGTTTAAGGTCTGGTACTGCTAAGTCTCCTTCCTTTACATTTTTAAATTAGTTCCTTTGATTTTCTTGACCTTTTGTGTTATAAGGTAATGATTATCAAAACTATCTGGAACTAGCCTTTGACTCAGAGATATCACTACTAGGTCTGTTTCCAAAGATGTTTAGGGAAAAAGAAAAAGAATCCATATGTTCTAAAATATTTATAACAGTTTTCTTTGTGGTGGCAAAGAACTGGAAATTGCTGGGATACCCATCAATTGAGGAATGGCTGAACAAGCTGTATTATATGATTGTGATGGAATACTACTGTGCTAGAAGAAAAAATGAGTTTGATGATCTTAGAAAAACACGGATAGACTTGAATAAAATAACGAAGAGCAAAATGAGCTGAACCAAGAGAATGCTATGTACAGTAACAGCAATGTTGTTTTGAGAATAACTTTGAGTAACTAAGTTATGACTATTTTAAATACCCAAATTAACTACAAAGGACCTATGAAGGAAGACAGTGTCTTCATCCAGAGAAAGAAACTAATAAATAGAAGTGTATATAGAATGATTTTATACACACACACACACACACACATAAACACATATTTGTGTTTGATAGTAGCCATCTCTAAAGGGGGCACATGGCAGAGTGAAGGAAGAAAAAAAGGGGAAGAAAATCACATAATAATTTTATTATATGTTTAAAAGGAATAGTAAGTTGTCCATAACAGATTTGCAGTTTCATGTGCAAATCATCTTTTTTTCTACTCTGCTATGCTATGGAAATGCTTGTTTTATTAAGTTCAGAATAAAATAATAAAAAATTTTAAAAATTAAATGTCTTAAATTTAATAAATGAGAAAATTATCAGGAATCAACTTGGACAATAACATTAAATGGATTTTTTTTTTCATTTTTAAATTTTGGCAGATATACCAAAAAAGCCTACATTTACAGCTATTTCACACTACTACCTTTAATGCACTCTATGGTTCAGTCAATTTAACCTACTAGTGGCTTTCTGAGCATTCCATCTCTTAGCATTCCATCTCCTACTTATATGTACCTTTGGCCAGCATGCCCCCCATACCTGGACATGTGCAGTGCATCACTGACTACTCACCTGAGTTGCACCAGAATCCTGAGCTTCCTTCAAGGGTTAGCTCAAGTACAACTTTACACAGAAATCTTTTCTTGAACCCTCTTCATTTTTGTGCTCTCTTCTTCCTAAGATTGTTATGAATATACTGATCTATTTAATGTTTCATATACTAGTAGAATGAAAGTTTCTTGAGGGCAAGGACTTTCTCATTTTATCTTTGTATCTCCAGTGCCCTGCACAATACTTTGTACACAGTAGGCGAGTGTTACTTTGGAACGCATTTCTCAAGGAATGCCCCCCTAATTAATGCACACTTACCCAAAGCCAATAGACCTACCTGGTAATGTTATATAATATTACATATACGAATATATATATATATAATCTATATGCAGATTATATAGTAACTTTTTCTTTTGTAGTACTTTCCATCTAGGAATTCAACAAGAGATTGTGAGACTGGTGCTCTCCGTGTCCTATCTTTCTGTTTCTGGCCATCACTGATTCTGTAAAGCACGTGCTACTATCCACTGTATTCACAGACCACTATTCACAGGACTTACGCCGTCCTTTTGTGACCCACTCAACTAGGTCTATACATTTTGTCGTAGAACCAAAATGGCATCCAAAAATGCAACATTTTTCCTTAAGTTGTCTTTACTTATTCATATAGCCATTCTCATCAGGTATTTCATTTGGAAAGCATATATATCACATTTTCTAAGAGCTTCTAGGAAAAGCTATAAAAGCTTTCTCCTTTCTGCTACTGCTCAGAATAACAGGGCACAGAGATGAGACAAAGGGACCAAAATCATCAAGCACTGGCTTCAGGTTTCACACAATCCGGTGCTTCATTCTAGAAACATGGAGGAATATGAATAAAAAAGGAGAAGTCACTTAGGAACAACAAGAACCAAATCTTTGCCAGCTGACATCTTGACCAATTGTTGCATTTCTTTTTGTGACCAGTCAAAGGCTTGTTTCATCACGACAAACACACGTAGAATAGTAAATAGTGGAAGCAAAACCAATCATGCAAAGGTATCTTTTCATAGGCGTGCCTTCTAAGGAAACATACATCATCACCTAAAGCAGGATGTTACAAGCAACGCCTAGGGCCAAATGACTTCATCTGACTTCCTACCAGTTTCATCAGGTACTCTACATTCATCTTATTGAGGGTTATAGTTTCAGCTCTTTAACCTCAGAAGTTACTGTCAGACACATTGCACACTGTCAACGACTGCCTTATATTGGCTCTGTTCTATGGTCATCACAAGTTGGGAGGGTACGCAGTGAGATAGAACCCAAAATGGCATCCGAAGCACCCAATCAAAATTAGACATCATTAACATTTTTCCTTGACTTAAATCTTCCTCCTGTACCTTTTGGTGATTTGGAAGTGAACATGCATTATGCCAGTGGAATACACGCTCTAAGATGTCCTGCCAAAATGGAAAGACTTATGCAGAGGCCCAACAATGGATATAAAGCTATCATCCAAACACCAGCCTTGTGGTCTTGAAGAGGCTCATCCCCAGAAGGTTGGCCACCAAGTAGTGAACTTTCTGGCTACAGTCACACATGAAACCATATGTTAAAACACAGAGAGGTGGTAATCTGTATCTGCTCACGTGGATAAAATCACAGCCCTTTCACTATACTGCAATATCAACATTTTAAGGATGCTAAGTCCTAAAGGATCTCAGGATGTTTAAGCCTTTAAGGATTTGAGGCCTGTATCATTCTATTATACTTATATGAAATCCTACAGAATTGATATCACAAGATCACAGGCTCTCAGAATAGGAAGGGACACAGAGATCATCCAGTCCTACTGAAATCCCTTCTACAGTATCCCAGACAAGTGGTCATCTAGCTTATGCTTACAGAACCCCCAGGGCGAATAGTCCATGACAGGCCAAGGCAGCCCGTTGCACTTTTGGACAATTCTCACTGGGGAGAAAAGGCCCCTTATAGCAAGGCATAATCGGCCTCTCTTCAGCTTAAATCCTTTGCTTCCTAGTTCTGCTCTCTAGAGCCAAGCAAATCAAAACTAATACTTCTTCCAAGTGACAGCTCCTCAAATAAAATTTAAGCACTTACTGGCAGCACTGTGCTAGATAGCATATGGGAAAATAAAGAACTGGATTATAACTTTTCTGCCCTCCAAGAGTTTATAATCCAGTTGCAGAGACAAGACACAACTAAAGTAGAAATCAGGAAACACAATACAGTTGGATTTCAGAATTGATGTAACATATACATATATATATGTACATATATGTATATATATACACACACAGCTGTGAGATTGTGTGGGAATGATGATAAATTCTATGGTGATTCAAAGAAGGAGGTGCATATTATAGAATCAGAAATTATCTTATCTTACTAGTATCTAAGCAGGAACAACTTTGATAAGCTATTCCACATAAAGACCTCCAGTGATGGGAAACTCACTGCTTTACAAAACAGCTCACATACATTTGAACAGATCTTAATGTTAACAGATTTTTACTTATTCTGAATCAAAATCTGTCACTTCAATTTCCATCCATTGCTCTTAGTTCATTCCCCTTTTAGGGGAAGCTAAACAAATCTTATCTGTTTTCCAAATGATTCGGTACTCAGATGGATTTGTGATTTCATCAATTCAGGGGTTCCTTCCAATCATGTAGATTGCCACCCATCCATGCCTGTCCCTCTTTTATGTCTCTCATCCAAAACCCTTTTGACATTTTGCTACCTGACATGCTAGAGGCTGTCCTTGTTTTCGCTCAAAATGAAGAGGGTGCTAGTGCAAAACCCTAGATATCCATCTTTTGCTCCTGCCCCATGACAAGCTCACCTTCTCTTCCTTATAATATATTTCACTCCTGTTTTTCAACACTCATTGTTGGTTCTGTTGTACTTTGCTCACATCATCACAACCATATCCAAATTATAATCTTTCAAATACTTAAAGACAGCTATTACAACCCTACTTTCTTCTTATTCTCCAGGCTTAACCTCCCTAGTTTCTTCACCCTTTACTCAACATAATTTCAGGTCCTTTTAAAATCCTGATCCTCCTCCTAGAAGCACTTGAGTCATCAATAGCCTTCCTAGGAGCATATTATTTCGCAGATAGAAATAAGGGGGAAGGGATATGAATAAAGAATAAGAAGATATTGAAAAACAAAAAGAATGGAATCTTTACCAGCTTACATTTTTCTTACAACTCAGTTGTTTCATTTCCTGTTATGATCAGAAACAGCATAAACTGCCTGATTCTTAGTTCTATGCTTCTATTTTTGGAACTGAAAATTTCATTAACTTTTTTGGTTCTCACAAAATATTGTTGACTCCTATAGAGTTTGAGGTAGAGCTAAAAGTCTATTAAAAGCTTCAAATCTTTTTTACACACATTATTGTCAAGCTATACCTACTTTACCTGTACTTGTATAGTTGATTTTTTGAACCAAAGTATAGGACTTTAGATTTTTTTCTTCCTGAATTTCATCTTATCAAATTCAGCCTATGATTTAACCCTGTTGAACTGTTTTTGGCTCTTGACTTTGTCATCTAAGGGGTTGGCTACTCTTCTCGGTTTTGTGCTATCAAACGATTTAACACGTATACCATATATGCCTTCATACCAATCACTGTTGACTAGAATAAGGCCAAGCATACACCACTAGTACATTCTACTGAAGATCTCCCTACAGACTGACATTAATCTACTGATCATTATTCTTTGGATCTGATCATTCACCTAAGTCTACTGTCATCCAGCCCATGACTCTCTATCTTGTCCACAAGGCTATCAGGAGAGTTTTTGTCTTGTTGAAATCCAGGTACACTACTGTGCTATGTCTGCATCATTCCCAAATCTATTAGTCTAGTAGCATTGTCAGGAAAGAAAATGAGACTAGGCAATGTCAAAATATCAATGATAGGCACCATAGTATCCAGGGTAAAAAGCTGGTCTCAGATTTAAGAATATTTCAGTTCAGGTGCTACCTCTGACACCTATTGTATCTGCTCTGACTACTGACCTCCCTGGCTTCCTTTAAGACCCAACTGAAATCCTACCTTCTACAGGAAGCCTTCCGTGATCCCTCTTAATTCTAGTGCCTTCCCTCTGTTTAATTATTTCCTATTTTTCCTATATATAGAAAGCCACTAATTGACTGAGCCATTGAGTACAGTAAGGTAGCAATATGAAATAGTTGTAAATGTAGACTTTTTTGGTATATCTGTCAAAATTTAAAAATAAAAAATCCACTTAACATTATTGTCCAAGTCGATTCCTAATAATTTTCTCATTAAATTTAAGGATTTAATTTTTTAAATTTTTGTTTATTTTTTGAACTTTTATGAACTTAATAAATAAAACAAGCATTTCCATTAAATAATACAACAGAAAAAAAGAAGATTGCACATGAAACTGCAAATCCATGGACAGTATTGGAGTGCTATGGTCCATGGGTCATAAACAGTAAGACATGACTGAATGACTGAGCAACAACTTGCTAAAAAGGTTTTCGCTTACATCATGCCTAAATTTGCCTCTTTACAACTTCCACCCAGTGGTCTTGGTTCTGCCTCTGGAATCAAGCAGAATAAGTCAACTTCTTCAGTGTGACAACCCTCCAGATACTTGAAGCAAACATTTGTGCCTCTTTAAGTATTCTCTTGTCTGGACTAAGCAAGCTTAGTTCCTGTAGCTAGTTTTCATATGGTCTCTTTTCTACAGTCTTTCTACGATCTTCATTGTGAAAATTTTATATTAACATAAAGTTCCTAACTTGTGAAGCAGAGAGAATGAACTCAGTGGCAGACCCCAGAAAGGAGAGCTGTCTTTCCACTCTGGCATCCTGCTCCTTGAGACCTCTCCTAGGAGGTATCACTCTGCCTCTCTAAAGTCAAGGACATTAACCCTGCATGGCACATTCTCTTTGCCAGGAACTGATCATTCCCTTTGGACTTCCTCTCACTCACCATGGGCAGCCAAAATCTCATTAATCTAGATGCTGAGGAAGGAGCAGACAAAGCAGAGTGGTTCTACATTAGCAAAATGTGTGCCTATAAATACATATATCTGTATGTAGATACAATTAGGTGATATGAGAGATGTGACTAGATCGCAGGACATGGGGCAAAGACTTAGGGGCTTTAGTTAACTGCAAGCTAAATGGGAGTTAGTGATGTAACACAGCAGGCACTTAAGTTGATGCAAACTTAGGTTACATTAATAGAAAAGATCAATGGAGGTAATATTTCTACTCTAATTCACTCTGATCCAATCACATCCATAGGGTCATTCTGTTTGGGGCACCAAGTTTTATTTTTTTTTCATTTTAAAGAGATACTTCGACAAAAAGGAGCAAAGTGAAGGGGAAGGGGTGAGAAGGTTGGCTCCAGGGATAGCAGAGGATCTAGAAACCATGTTACATGAGGAATCATTGAAGAAATTGCTATGTTTAATTTAGAAAAGTGAAGATTTAGAGGTTGAAGCTATAACACCCTATATCAGTATAGCAATTTATACTTTTCAGATCACACATGCATATCACATATATATACATATACATGTGTGTGTGTATGGAGAGAGATTTTAATCATTTTCAGTTGTTTCTGACTCTTCATGACCCCATTTGGGGTTTTCTTGGAAAGGATACTAGAGTATCTTTTTTCTTCTCCAGCTCATTTTACAGATGAGGAAACTGATGCAAAGAGGATTAAGTGATTTGCCCAGGTCACATAGCCAGTAAGCATCTAAGACCACATTTGAATTCAGATCTTCCTGACTCTGGGTCTGGCACTCTATCCACTCTGCCACCTTGTTGCCTTTATATGTATGTATGTATATATGTATATATATGTACATACATACATACATACATATATATATATATACACATAAAACTTCATTTGAATCTGCCTTCTCCCTGTTGATTATCCCAAATTTATCCTGCCTATACCTTATTTGTACGTAGTTGTTTTCATGTTGTCTCTCTCATTAGATTGAAAGCAGGGATTATTATCTTTTGTCTTTCTTTATGGACCCAGATCTTAGTACAATGCCTGGCATATAGTAAACATTTAATAAATGCTTATTAACTGATTGAATGGATGACTAGCACAACAGAAGAAGCACTAGATTTGGTCTTAGATGATCTGGTTTTGAATCATGATTCATACTTACTATCTATGTAACCTTGCGGAGGTTATTTTTCCTCCATGGGCCTCAATTTATTTATCTGTAAATGATATTTTATACGGTTAGCTCTAAGGTCATTTCCATTTTTAAAAGCCTATGATCCAAGGTAAACAAGAAAGGTTTTATTATCCCCATTTTGCAACGGAAGAAACTGAGGTTTTAAGGTGGTAACTTGCCCAAGGTCACCTAACTAGTTGGTGCTAGAACCATTGAATATACCATTTTATTACAGTAAATTCTACATTTAAATTATTAAATTGTCAAATTTTTAAGATAGTAGATACTTAAAAGGTCATTAGTATTTAACTCTGGGATGTAATCTCACGTAGGCCTGGTCAGATGCACACTAAGCTCTCCCCTTCTGCTCAGCCCTGACCCCCACCCACATGGCCCACACTGATGGTGTCCTAGCATTTGACCACACAAGAAGTATAGAAAGGTCTGATTAGTGGTGGATAATTAGAAGCTGGATGTGTGGAACAAGAATTTTTAAATGCCAAGTGGATGCCATTGAGACACAGAAGGTTGGGATTGCAAAAACTTCCCTTTAGGCCAAACGGGCATAAAGATTACATGACAGATGCTCTTGTCAAACTGAAAACCAGTTCTTATGACACAACCTACTGGTTTGCCCTGGTGTCTCTCTCCAACTATGGAAATCTTTGGAAATAGGAAGGATAATTTAATACCTATGACTAACTGAGTCTGATCCTTCTCAAGGGAAGACTAACATAAAGGCTTTCCCTTCCCTCACATCCTTCTGCCTTATAGATACTGGTATTAATATGTAAGCCTCATCAGAGGAGAGGAGTAAGTGTCCCCACCCCTACCACAGGGACATGTAGAGTATTTAAAATTTTAGAATCAAGCTAATTAATTCCTTTTGTGACTTGAGTTTTGAGCCACCCTTGCCTGGAGTGACCAAGAGGAGATGCCATCCCTGCTAATAATGACCCTCTTTCCTTCCAAGAAATTTCTGGGCAAGGTTTTCCTGCCTCTTACCTAAAAACTATTCATTTGTGTCTTTGTATCGCAAGAATATTATCCAGATTCTCGTAGCAGCAGGTCTAGGTTTTTTTCTCCTTGATTCACACTCTTCTCCTAGGCAATTATGACTGGGGTACCAACTCAGATGGCAATAGGCATGTGACAAGGAGGGACTCCTTCTTTCTGTCTCTCTTGCTGTGTGACTCCTTTCCTACCCTTCAACCTGGCTCCAATCTCTGTCTCAATTCGACCAACACCAATTAAGTACCTGTTTTGTGCACCAAATGTCTTGGAATTCAAAGGCAAAAGTGAAAGTCTCTGCCTCAAAGAACTGGCAATCTATGAAGTGAATTTAGCGTTCTTGAATTTCTCCTTTTCTACTTTCTCCTCCTTTGTTTTCTACTACCATACTCTCAAAGGCTAGAGGAGCAAATCCTTGATTTACCCTTACCTGGAGCTCATTAGGATTAAGGCTTGGCCTGGCAATATTGCCTTTATTCTACTTGGAAATGAAGGAAGTTGTAGGCTGGGATCTGAATTAGATTAAGGTGAAGCTAAACAACAAATACAAAAGCAGTTAGCGTGTGCCAATCAGGAAAACCTCCAAAAAAGAAGAAACTAAGGACTTCGAATGACGCATTTTCTGATGGAGAGGGGCTTTTGGAGGAGTATTTAAGGGTCATCCTACCCGCTCCTCAGAAACTTCTAAGACCTTTAAACTTAGTTCCATGGAGGCTTCCTCTACCCATTGACAGGATTGCCTCCAAGAGCAAATGTTGCCACCACAAGTCACTTTCACTCAAGGTCACCAAGCACAGCTTCACAAGAGAACAGAAAGACCACAGGAAGCTGTATTCACTAGCCATCTTTGTGTCTGTGTTCACTATGCAACCTTGGTGGTTATTTCCTATATATCTCAGTAAGACAGCTAATTGCTTGCAAACCTAGATTCTAAATGTTTCATTATGCCAGATCTAATCCTCTCTTAAGAGAGGGAGAGCCTTAAAGAGTGAATAGCAATGTACATATAATCTCCTGCTTTAGGAAGGAACCAGAGAGGGGAGGAGATAGAGAGGGAAAAGATCAGTGTGAAGAATAAGATGGAAACAGGGCAAAGCCCAAGCAACTATTGTGACTCTGGGGATTACACCCAGACTTTGAACAGTGAATACTCCAAAATAGATTTTAGCACTGCAAACAAAAAGGGTTACATTTTTTTTTCAGTGGCATCTAGCTTGAGTAGGAGGAGGGAAGATACTTACTGCATTTCCTCAGTATTCCTAATGGTCAAACCACCATCCCGAGCACAGTGAAAACATTCAGAGGAGTCTATCACCTAGTTTCTATACTCAGGGTGTTTGCAGTTTCAGTTAAGAGCTCCAGATAATCAAATATTTGGTAAACTAACTGTTATATTTGAGTTGGTCATCATTTGTCATCAAGTATAGGGCTTCTTAAACTTTTTCCATTCATGACCCCTTCAGCGCTTCTTAAACTGTGAGTCGCTAGCCCATGTGGGGTCTAACATGTAAAAATAGGAGGCACCAGCTGTTGAAATTTCTTCTGCCATAGTGTTTCACAAAAATCATAATCAAACAAACCCCTCAGCCACCAATGGCTATAGAGAAAAAATAGAGGTGGCTCATATCAAAGGACTTCCTGATCCTTCTGGAAGCTGAGGGGATGATATATCTTTCTTTTTTTTTAGGTTTTTTTATGTAAATAGTATTTTTTTCCAACTACATATAAAATTTTTTCAACATTCTTTTTTTTTTTACAAGATTTTGAGTTCCAAATTTTTCTCCCTCATTCCCGTCCCTTCCCCCTCCCCAAGATGTCAAGCAATCTGATTTGGGTTATACATGTGCAATCATGTTAAATATATTTTCACATTAGTCACGTTGTGAAAGAAGAAATAGAAGAAAAGGAAACAAACCATTAAAAAAAAGAAAGTTAAATTAGTATGCTTCAATCTGCATTCAGACTCCATCAGTTCTTTCTCTGGATGTGGATAGCATTTTCCATCATGAGTCTTTTGGAATTGTCTTGGTTCATTGTATTGCTGAGAAGACCTAAGTCCATCATAATGGATCATGATGTGTGTTTCTTAAGAACAGAGTATGTTTAAGTTCTTATGAACCAAAAACATGGATCCCAAAGAAAGTATTCCAGAGAATCTCTACTATATCTCTTTAAAGCTGCACTGTTTGGTATATTTTTGGTGCTTATTCTCTACTTATTCCCATCTGTGTCTGTCGGTAATACTTACTAGGTGCGCACTACATGCAAAGGACTATACTAGGTGCTAAAGAAGTTTAAAAATGGTTCTTCTCTTCACCCATTTCTCTCACTAAACTATACATCCTTTGAAGTCAGAGACTAGTAGAATGTAGACTACTGGAGAAGAGGCCTCTTGACCTATGTAGCTTTGTAGTAGTGTGTTCTCAATGACATCTGGGAGAATATAAACCCAAAACCCTATATCTAACTTTGCTGCCCAACAAGGCTGAAGAACTCCACTCCCTGCCACACCACAGTGTGGGATCTTCCAATGACTGAGGACCTGATAACATTCAAAAGCAGTACTTTAAAAAGAAAATGAAAACAGACAACACACGGAGGAGAGGGGATGAGACTTCCCACCTTGTCCTTGAATCAAGTGGTCTCTAATACTGTCAAAGATTAGATTTAGAGCAGTGTGTGTTTGGACCTGAGAGGGCATCAAGCCAAACCGCCTTATTTTACAGGCAAGAAAACTGAGGCTCAGAGAGGTAATGACTTACCCGAGGTCACAAAGCTAGTAGTTATTAGAGGTTGGATTTGAACAAAAGTCTCCCTGACTCCATTTCCTTCTATAGCACTGATATGACATGAGACAAATTTTCCCTATGAGGCTTGAGGAGCTTTGCTGAAGAAAGTGTGGTATTCCTAGTGCTTAGGACAATGTTTTGCTCTAACTACTTAATAAATGCTTTATTCGTACATACATACATAGCCAGGAATAGATTACAGTTAATAATGAGAGCCAATAATTTCTTCACTAAAAAGCATCTTGTAAAACACCTAGTCCTACCTGGACCCAAATAGGCTTAAAATAAGGTTAAAAATACATCAACCCTACAAGGACATGCAATTTCATCATTCTACCCGAAAGGACCACAATTGTCTAGAACATAATTTTAGAAAATTGCCCGAGATTCAGACAAGTTAAATGATTTACCTGTATCCACACAGGTCCTCCTGGCTCAGAATCCAGCACTCCGTCTTCTATTACTCCCATCTCTTATTTTACTAAGTTAAGGCCTTCATTTTGTGTGAATTCTCTTACGAGTGCCAGAAAAATCTATTTTGTCTCCCTCAAATTTCACCAGTTTGGGAAATAACTGGCATTTACACAGGCACTAGACAATAAAATGATATGATATCTGAATTGGAAGAGAACTCAGTAGCCATCTACTCCAACTCGTACCTGACCAAGAGTCCTTCCTATCCTAGACAAGTGGTCATCGAGCCTTTATTTGAAAAGCTTAGCAAAAAAGAACACACCTTACCTCTTGAGGCAAAAAATTCCATTTTTGGACAGTGCTAATTATTAGGATGGATATCTAAGTGACATAGTGGATAGAGTGCCAGGCCTGGAGTCAGGAAGACATCTTCTTGAGTTCAGATCTGGCATCAGACACTTACTATCTGTGTGAACCTGAGCAAATCACTTAACCCTGTTTGCCTCATCTGTAAAATGAGCTGGAGAAGGAAACTGCAAAGATATTCATTCCAGTATCATGTTCCCCCTAAGCTTTTTCTACTGGAAGATAATTTTCCCTAGTTCCTTCAATCTATCCTTGTAAGGCATGATTTCCAATACCCTCATTATCTGGGTTCCCTCCTCAGGCCACACTTACGTTGATTATCAACACTCTTTCTAAGAAATGGCATCCAGAAACGTGTTCTATGGCAGAGTACAGCAACGCTGTCAATTCCCTAATTATGGACGCTATCTCTCTCAAAATAGCTAAAGTTCAGATGTGCCAGGAGTTGTTCTAGGCCTGCATTGTCAGATGAGGATTTTGTGTTTCCATTATTTATGTCCCCTTCTACAAAATGTAAGAGTTTTTTTTTGCCTGTTGATGAGAATTTTGTTTTAGCCTTGATTTTGTCTGTTTGTAAACATCCAAAACATTCGCCTTGTCTTAGGTTGTCTTTTGACATCACATTGAGGACTATCGACTGACCTATGGCTACTTCATATACATGAGTGGCATCTTTGGACATGGCTTTTAAAAATGAGAGCAGAAACACAGAGGTTGCATGAAAACAAGAGCTAGAAGGGAAAATTAAGGAACCCATTCAGACTTTACTGGAGCATTTACCTGCATGGAAGTATTCAGAACCACAAACCACATGCATCAAGGAACCAGTTGAGTATACTGATGCATGAAGAGGATCGTGCCGAGGTGACCATTAAGGTCCCTTCATCTATAAATGGTCTTGGAATAATTCAGCTCATCTGGATGGGCTATGATTGGTATTGCTGGAAAGAATATGCTTATCACTGAGGTCACAGATCCATTAAAGTGTCTAAACTGAATATTAGACCAAATTGTCTGCAAATTAATTTTCTTCTCGACTTATTTTTTACTGTTTTTTCTTCACCTCTTTTCACAATAATGTCAGACATTACTGTGTAAAATTTCCCCTTATGTCCTTCTGCATTGTCTATAAATAAACTTATGCAAGACAAGGAGATTGTTGGCTAAGACCACTCCTGAATCTTGGCATCCTAGTTGTGGCAGTTGCTTTGCATGGGTTAAATTTCTCTAGAAAACTGTAATGATCAAAGTAAATATCTTTGTTTTTATTTATTAGCTACTTTCGAAGATGGGGCAGCCAGGTGGTACAATGGATAGTGCACTGGGCTTGGCATCAGTATGATCTGAGTTCAAATCCAGCCTCAGACACTGACTAGCTATGTGACCCTGAACAAGTCTCTCAGCATTGTTTGCCTCAGTTTCTTCATCTATAAAATGAGCTGGAGAAGGAAATGGCAAACCACTCCAGTATCTTTGCCAAGAAGACCCCAAATGGGGTCATGAAGAGTGGGACACAATTGAAATGACTGAACAACAAACAACAACACTTTCAAAGTTGACAGATTATTTGAAAAGGTACACATAGCACACACACACACACACACACACACACACACACACATATATATATGCATATATATATATATATATATATAAAACTTTCTCATCCTTAGCTTTTCCTCTAATCTAGTGTTTACTTTCAACAATCCACAAACATACACTAACCTGACTGCACACAGACAGAGTGTACGCTGAAGTGACCAAACCAGTTGTTTATTGTCTGTTAAGGAATAGTCCGTTTCATTATTGTTTCTTGTTCTTCAGTGCTTGTCACATTCAGTGCTTGTCTTGAATGAATCAATCAGTCCGCAAGCATTCCTAGCCTCTACTATGTGCCAGGCACTGTTCTGGATACTGAAGAAAGTATTCATGGTATAGTTATGAGGTATCTGAACAGCCTGATCCTTTAGCGTTGGGCTCTTTCATTTTTTGATCCTGAACTCTACTTTCCAACATTGTTTTCATCATTCTTCTCAATCTCATTTTCCTATTAAATCCATTGAATACCAAAGCATATGTTGACTTTGTTTGGAGGCTCTTTTCGACTTGAACTTTTCTGTTTCTTCATCTGTTCATGTAGATAGAATCATAGGATTGAGAACTAGAAGGAGCCTAACGAGGCCTATGAAGTAATCTAGTCCAACATCTTTATTTTACAAAGAAACTAAAACCCAGAAATATTAAATGACTGAAGGCAGAAAGTAACAGAGCTGCAATTCCAAACCTCATGAATTCTAATTGGATTGAGACCCAGAGTTGAAAAACCAATGATTTCACTGTTGTCTATTAACACAGGGGTCTACCTACTGGAAAAATAGATTGAGTAGACTAAAGTAACTTTTGCCTTTGTCAACACTATTGACACCATTCTTGCCCATGAGTCAGTTTTCAAAATGCTATCAGGTTAGAACTTCAGTAGAAACTGAGATGATCATCAAACAGGTTTTTGTTATTGTGGCTTACTAATTGGGGTGTGCTCAGGACTAAACAAATCACATCACATTGATAACACTAAGGTGTGATGCCAAATGATGCCATCATTCGCTACATGATGTAGCAAGTTGGAAAACCCTGATTCTATAGGTAGAAGAGTCCACACAATGGCTTCCCTTTCCTACTCAAACCATCTGGCCCTGACCTGGCAAAAGAGGAAAATAAAGAATTGAGGAATACATCCTTTTATTTAAAACTCCACGGAAAGGAAGGAGGCAAAAATGACCCAAAAAGGAAGGAAAATGCTTACCCGATGATGGAGTTAGCAATCAACTATTAAACACCCTATTAAGTTCTTTATAAAGCACTGTGCTGGATGCTGAAGAAACAAAGACGAAAAATAAACTAGTCTTTGTCCTCAGGGAGCTAACATTTTACCAGAAGAAAACTCTAAAGTGAAGCTTTTGGTTTGGGGATTCAATTTATGAGCCTAGGAATGAAAAATGCTTAAAAAAGACAAAGTCTTGGGATGAGAAATGCTTCTTTTTCCCTCCTTGGATGAAAAGTAAAAGTAGCATGGCAGAGAAAACCTCCCTTGCATTTGTCGATGCTCTAGTAATGTAGACATCTTTACATTTGTTCCATTGAAAATGTCTATTCTTACAAGATGCTGTAAAAGTCTAAAATAGATGTACCACACTGTCGTGGCTCAAACTGTCACTCAATAAGTGGATTGTCTCTTCTTGGCTTTTAAGTGTGTTTAACTCTTACTCAGGTAAGCCTACATTTTATCTCCAGCTAGATTATATAATCCTTACAGACAGTTATCTCTTTATCTTTTCCATTTAGTTCCTTTGGCCAGGATATGGTGATAACAAAGCAAAGATGTGATACTCATGTGGGCTTGTTAGCCTAACACAGAGAAAAACTGTTCTAAGATTATAGATTGGACCAATATCTCTGACAGTAGTCCTAAAGTAGTCACAAAAGAGTTGAATGGGAAAACAGAAATCTTTTTTGGCTATATTCACAAATGTTTTTCTCCATTGCAACCATGGACAAATATCAACTCCTATAGAGTTTTCTAAAAGAGCACCACAGGGATCTATCCTGGTCCCTGTGCTGTTCAAAATTTTATCATCCTTAGAAAAAAGGCATGGATGGATAAAGGAAGATCCTATTGGAGCCCAGGAATATCATTAGGAAGGGACTATCATCTTTTTTAAAAAGATCATAAATGAAATGTTCTTTACATGGCAAAAAGGCATGTATGGCATTATTATCCAAGCTTTAAATGATACAAAGCTGGAAGGGATAGTCAACATATCAGATAACAGAAACTGGATCTAAAAAGATCTCAGCAGGCTAAAAGAACAGCTAATAAGATAAAAATAAAAAGATAAACAATCAACACAAATATAGGATAAAGTAGTTTTATCTAGACAGCACTTCGTGTGAAAAAGATTCTAACGACACACTCAGTATGAGGCAACAGTGTGCTATGGCAACCAAAAAATGCTAACGTGATCTTAGGCCGAATTAAGCCAAAGTACCCAGAAGTAATGAGACTGGTTGACTCAGTAGACAGAATGCTGGGCCTGGAGTCAGGAAGATGTGAGTTCAAATCCAGCCTCAGACACTTAATGTGTGACCTTGGGCAAGTCATTTCATATCTGCTTGCTTTAATCCACTGGAGAAGGAAATGGCAAACCACTCCAGTATCTTTGCCAAGAAAAGCCCATGGACAATATAGTCAATGGGGTCATAAAGAGTCGGACACAATTAAATGAAACCCAGAGAAAGGGAGGTGATAGCCTTGCTGTATTCAAGTCCGACTCAGATCAAACCCAAAGTATTTGATTCCCATTCTGGGTACCACATTTTAGGAAAGACATCGATCAATTAGTGTATAGCTAAAGAAGAGCAACCGAGGATGATGAGGAAACTGGAGACTATGCCTAAAAGAAGTGGTG
>CM053622.1:252327345-252352095 GCA_028646595.1 Phalanger gymnotis | reverse complement strand
TGTACGCCATCTTGGAGTGGGGGGGGGAGGAAATGGGGAGAAAATTTGTAATTCAAACGCCTGTGAAGATCAATGCTGAAAACCAAACATGTCAAAAATAAATTAAAAAAAAAAAAGAAATGGTTTTCTAAAACCTCTAGAAGTCTATGAGTAACTAAAAATAGATAACATAGAACATAGGGACATTCTCAAATCCCCACATTCCTGACCGCCATCCAGGAAGAAAAGGGACGGGATATGCAGTGCCATGTATTGTACATAATATGGGAGTGTAACCTTGAACACCATAGAGAATAAAAATAAATATTTCAGACTAATAAAGACCTCTGATTTTTTTATAAAGTCTAGCTTTTTTAGGAAATAAATTAATAAAAACTCCTGAATCTCTTCTAAAACATTTCCTGGTGTCTGCATTTTGTTTAATCAAGCTTTCAACAAGTATTTATAAAGTACCTACTATGTACCAAACACTGTGCTAGGTATAAAGATACAAAGTGCCCACCAAAAGTCCCCACCTAAAGGAGCTTACATTCTATTGCAGAGAAGCAATTATATATGCAAATAAGTAAATGCAAAATATAAACAAAGCAAATACAATTACCCACAGAGGGAGGGGATGTTAATGGGCCACTCACTACCTAACAAGGGCAGTCAATTCAATTGGGAAGCTCTTATTGTTTGAAAGTTGTTTTTTTCTTTTATGTTAAATTAAAATTCACCTCATAATTTCCTTCCATTTAGTCCTAGTTCTGTCAGTCTGTAGCTACGAAGAATGTTTGTCTTCAAGTTTCAACCTAAATATTTGAAGTCACCTATAATAGTCTTCTCCTGGCTTCCACCATTCCTTAGATGATGACATGGTTTTCAAAATCATTTCCATTCTCATTGACTTCTTTTGGACAAGCTCTAGTTTTCAATTTATGTCTTGAAATAGGGAACTCGAAACTAAATAAAACAAGCCAAATGTTGTGTGAACAGTGCCCTAATACTTCCCTTTATTCAGAACCTATACTTCTACCAATATAGCTCAATTTGCATTAGCTTTTTAAGCATTTAATAAACTCTACATGTACCTTTCAAAACCGTACTTCATTCTGAACTTCCTTATGTTCTTCTCTGTGTGATTTTTTTAATAGACTACTTCATGAATGTGAATGTCATCCTTGCACAGGGGCCATGCTAATCTTCTCTACACTGGTCCACTTTTATCATACGTGCTGCCAAAGTGAGCATTGTGCTTTTTTTTCAATGTTAAAACAGCCTTCTTTTTTGGGTATGACTTTTGCTAACCCCTCCCCACCCATAACCTCCTTCCCTCCACCAATGGAGAGTAAGAAGAAAAAAAAAAAGCTCTCAGAACAAATAATCATAGTCAAGTAGAATGAATCTACACAATGACCATGTCCAAAACTGTATGCACCCCTCTATGTCCATTCCATCTTTTTAAGAAGGTGGGCAACATGCTTCATCATAGGTCCTCTGGAGACATGGTATATAGTTCCTTAACCTATTTTTAAGTCTTTCACAGTTGATTTCTTTATAATGTTATTGTCCTTGTATAAGTTGATCTCCTGCTTCTGCTCCTATTATTCTTTGTCATACTTGATATATTCATACTACTCAAGAGTCTTTGAAATTGTCTCTTTAATCGTTTTTATGGCACAACAATATTCTATTACAGTCATAAGCAATTTCTTTGGCTATTTCCCATTGCCTCAGAGGCAATCCAAGGCACTCATTATTTATTAATTCTGCTCTTTACCCATCCCCCACCTTTGATCCATCTTTCAGGATTAGGAAATTTGTTTTGCTTGTAACTATTCATTCTCTAGCTTTATCATCCCACACCTTCCCATCCCTGATTATTTTTCTGCTGAGTTTGATGTACATCTACAACAAAACAGTTCACGTGCACATGTGTTAAACACTTTTTTTGTCTATTTCAGGTAAGAAATTCACCTGATTCCTACTTTTTCCATCCTTTTCTTTCATATTGATGTATTCTTTTCATGCATCCCAATTATGAGAAGCAAATTTCTTCCCTTTTTTCTTCCTTTCTACACTAGTACATTCTTCCTTTTACCATCCCTTCTCTTTCTTCTCTTCAAACTCTCAAAATACCCCTAGGTCCTTCTATTTTCTTATTTAATCCCCTCATTATTCTTTGAAATTATTACTTTCTGAAGGGAAATTATTTCTTCTGCTATATTACAATGTTAGCACTACATCGTCTGACGGTTCTTTCCCATTTGTTTCAATAAATTTACCTTTCTAGGTTTCTCTGGAATCCTATGTTTGTATTTCAAAATTCCAACTTAGCTCTGCTCTTTTCATTAGAAGTGCTTGAAAGTTTTTTAAAGTAGACATATTGTATATGTTAGCTCATATCAAACTTGTGTTGATCTAAAGCCCTATAGGTTCTTTCAACAAAAACTCCTATTATACCTGATCCAGTTTAACCTATACATGTGAAATTCATATTTTAAATCCAAATGCTAAACATTTATCCTTGACAAATTTCATCTTTATCTGGTTCCCTCATTTTGATTTTTTGAATCCTAGTTCTGTCATCTATTGCATTAATCATCCCTCTCAATTTTACATCATCTGCAAATTTAATATGTATATCTTCTATGTCTCCATTCAAGTTGCTGAGAAAAAATGTTGACTAGGATAGCATCAAGGATGCAATCCTTTTCCACAATTCCCTCTAGGTTCACAGTAATTCATTACACAATACTTTGCATATGATTATTCATCCAGCTATGATTCCACCAAATTATACCATCAATCTAGCCATATTTCCTCATTATGTCCATAATGATATCATGAGAACTTTCTTTCAAATGCTTTGGTGAAATCCAGGTATATTTGTCTACAACATTCCCTCGATCTACATTTCTAGTGGACCTATCAAAAAAAAATCGGTACTAATTTAGAGCAATTACTAGGTATAATGTTAAATGTAATGTATAGAAGCTATATCTCTGGTTTTACAGTAGAGATAATAAAAGAGCTTGAAATAAACAAAAATGGACTTAAAAAAACCACAAGATATTTATAGTGTTTAAGGATATCTATCACCAAATACAACACATAATTGCAATCTTTTTATGAAAGACAATAGATAGTATCAATTTTGGTATGTATGTATGCATTATTATAAAGAAGTTAAAATGGACAGTCTCCATCAGTATCACTTACGATTATTTTAAAGGGCAAACAAATAGTATTTTTCATAATCATAAAATTATACCTATAAGTTATTAGCCTAAAAACATGAGAAAGGGCTAAACCAAACATTCGAAAATTAATAGCAAATTCATAGTCGTTTAATTACCTCTCTGTATTAAGGCTAGATTAGAAGGAATCATTCTTAGAATTGGTTCATCCTTTTAACTCTCCCTTATCTCAGGTCCAGGCTTTGCCTATAGCCAACCCAATGATGGTAGCAAGGAGACAATCAATGGTGGCAACAGCTGCAAAAAATAAGATCATAGGATCAAAGGTTTCAAGCTAGACAGGATCTTATAAGTCATCTAATCTAACCCTTAATTGTACAGATGTTAAGTGCTTTGCACAAGGTCAAATGGGCAGAAAATGTCAAGACCAGAATTTGAAACCAGATCCTCTGCTCCAAATTCTGTCTGCTTTAACATTTAGTGCGGAGCTCACGAGAACACTCATGCATACTTCAAAGGGAATAACTCCTCTAAAATCTTTATTATTAATTTTTAAGCACCATTCTTACCATTTAACATTCTCCTCAGCAATTCATCCCTTGGCTTAATTTTTGAAAATCTGCCTTTTGTTCAGAGAGTAGGTGGTAGAAAGAGACACAAGTGATTCCGTGGGACACTTCATGCCCCTATCTCCCCATTCAACTCCCCATCTCTGAAAATTGTTTTCTATGATCTTGATAAAGGATAGTTCATGAGGAGGACTAAATCTTGATCCTTGACTTCATTGTTTGCTTACTTACTACACAGCATTTTAAAACTGAGTCACGAATGATTAAACCATGGTATCCTAATAAAATAAACTTCATTCGTGTGAAATGGTATTCAGTGGTGCACACAAGCCCAAAATTCTTCAGACTTTGAAATGACTTGCTGCATGACTTTGGGTTGACTTCAACTTTGACATTGTATTAAGATATTAACTTTACCAAGAGTTGCTAGATTTCTATTAGGGCATTAACCATAACTGAAATAGATCTTAGTTTCATCAACCATAGAATGAAGAAGTTGCCCTCCTATTCAATAGACTCCAGTGGTTCTCTATTACCTCCAGTATCAAATAGAAACTCCTCTATTTTGCCTTTTAAAGCCTTTTATGGTTTTCCTCCCTTTCTAGTCTTCTTACTCCAGTCAACATACTGTATAGTCCAGTGACACTGGCCTCCCTGCTGTTCCTCACACATTACACTCTATCTCCTAACTCTGGACATTTTCACTGGCTTTTCACCCTCCTTCCCGCCCTCCCACACACCTTGTCCCCCATGCCTAGAATTTTCTCCCTTGTTATCTCCATCTCCTGACTTCCCTGACTTACTTCAAGTACCAGCTAAAATCTCATATTCTACAAGTTTTTCCTATCTTACTAAATGCAATTATCTCATGATTATCTCCAGTTTATTTTGTATATATTTTGTTTGTACATAGTTGCACATATGCTGTCATTAGAAGTTTCCTGAGAACTGTTTTGTTTTTGTCGTTGCTGTTGTTGCTAGGAGGGTTCTGAGGGATTTTCCTTTCCTTTTCTTCTTCCTTCCTTTCCTTCATCCCTCTCTCCTTTTTTCCTTCATCCCTCCCTCCTTTTTCCTTCCTTCCTTCTTTCCTTTCTTTGAGAAGCTTTATATTTTCCTTTTCTTTATAAATTTTTAATTAACAAGCATTTTTTCTTTCACCTCCCTCCCCCAAAACCTTTCTTGAGAAGCTTACAAGACAGACAAAATGTACACATTTGAAGCAATTCTTTAAAAATTGATGCTAAGTTGACGCTAAATGTCAGTAGTACTTTTCACAGACACTATTTCAATATATTTTCAATACAGAGCCTGTTGGCCTTGCTCAGAACATTTAGAGCAAAATGTGGCAAGCTTCCTTTTATTGTCCAGACCACTATTTTATTGTTTGCATTTATTAGTAAAAAAGGAAAGTCTTATTCTTTGAGGCCAAAGCACTCCCCAGTGAAACATTAAAAAACCTAATGATGTCCCAGTGGATTTGTGGCATTAATTTTACAGCTTCTTTCTCCAGAACCAAATGAAACAATTGCAAACCAGGTTGAATATAGTGCTATTACTAAAAATGAGTGAAAAGAGAAGAAAACAGTAAAAGAGGATTCTCAAATTAAGAATGTGCTATTTTACTTGGTCAAGAGAAAAGATGATTCAAGTTGTCAAATAATCCCTAAAAAATAAACAAAAAAACTACCACAATTTAGAGGGAAAAATCATCTTCAAATAACTTTACCATCTTATGTGGTAAGAGCATGAAGCTGTTTTCAAAGAGAAAAAACTTCCTCTCTATTCCATTTTGTCTTCTTACAAGGCCATATTCAGATAATATGACTCCAGGAATAATCAAGGCCAAGGTCCAGCTGAGGCTCCATGATGTTCCAGTGTAGTAGTGTTTTTGCCAACTCCTCTCACCTCCAACTCTGGCCACATTTCTGGCCAATACATCTTGGCTTGCCTGAATGTCAATGGGAAAGGATTTTCTGATTTGGGCCAGGAAATTAATTTGTGCTAGGGATGGGGCCCTAATGAACATGCTCATGAATTCTCTATCCGGACCACCCTTACAACCATCCCAGTGATCTTTTCCATTCAATGAATCTTTCTTAACTGCCTACCATGTAGAAGGCAATGTGATATCTACTCAGAAGTAAATAATTGCAATTAACCACGTGGAATATAACATAATGCATTTTGTACCATACTACTATGATAAAGGCTAAAAATGGGCTTAAAGTGATTCGTTGGAAATTGGAGGAAGATAGGGAAAACACAGACAATTTCTTTTATTTGACTATTAATATTTATTACAGCAGTTTTGGTTTGGTTTGGTTTTGGGGGAGGGAGGTGAAAGAAAAAATGCTTGTTAATTAAAAATTTATAAAGAAAAGGAAAATATAAAGACTAATGAATATTGAAAATATATATTGAGAAGTGAATATATACATATTTGTAAGCAAAGGGGAAGCTAAATTTATTGACACAGCAAATAGAAAAAGAATCATGAGACTTAATAATAATAATAATGATATCTGACATTTATATAGCACTTAAAAGTTTGCAAAATGCCTTACATACATTCTCATTAGAGCAAACCTGTGAGGTAGCTACTAAAAGTAATTATTATCTGCATTTTACCAATGATAAACTGGAGATCAGAGAAGTTAAGTGGCATGCCTATAGCTGCTCAGCCAGAAAGTGTTGGAAGAGGGATTTGAATCCAGTTCTTCTGATTCTAGCACTGTATGCCATACTGTCTACTCATTTCAATTTGTCCCCTCTCTTCAAATTAGCCAATGAAAAATTCCCGAATGAAGTAGGATCTTCAAAGCTTGATAAATGTTACGGGGAAAAGATCATTCCAAGTATTTCAAGAGGGGAGATTATGTAGCAAACTAAAATAATAAATGAAAAAGACATTTCTGGCATGAGAAAGAGAGAGAGATACAGATCCCAAAGAGAAGGAGATTTTAATTGGTCAAAAGTATAGTAACCAGTGCCTACTTGAAGCCTATGGCTTAATCCAGAGGAAGAGAATCATCCAAGAGACATTTTACTGGGAAGAAAAAAAAATAAGCAGCAGGCTTTGGCAACAGATGAGATGTGTGGGCAGTAGTTTAGAATTTTTGAGGATTACAGCTCATAAATATTTCAGGTACCTGAGGTATTCAGATCCCTTTTCTTGTCAGCACAAGAAAAACACTTTTTATTCAATTACATTCTGAAGAAAACATACTCCTTTTGAGCTGATATGCTATGAAAGTTGGCTCTTCTGAAAATAAGTAGAACAAGTTAGGATTTGAAGTCCTAAAGAGAAAAGTAACTTTTGGTGGTTTAAAAATTTTTTAAGCTAGCAACTTCTATGACAGTTCATTTTCCCTACACATTCATTTTCTTTATCTTCACTATGAAAATATGTGAAGTTTGCATCATGTCTTGATCAGAATAATCTTATTTAGACACTTCTTGCCCAGAATTAACCAGTCCTATAGGATGTACAAGGCAGTATTGAATGGCTCTGACTTAGGATAGAAACCATCACTATTCTAAGAGAAACAATGCAGCAATCTAACCTGGCAAAAGTATTTTTCTGAAAATCGCAGGTATTAAGCCTATGCACCCATGGCTAGGATTAGCACAAAGTCAAGTCAACAAGTATCTATTAAACATCTACCTTGTACCAGGCTCTGTGCTAAGCTCCAAGGGTAGGAAAAAAAGGCAAAAAAGCAGTCCCTGCTCTCAAGGATCTGATAGTCTAATGTAGAACTTATGGAAGGAGAAAAAGAAGAGAAATGGCTTCAGAAAAAGAGAATTTACCTTTCTCAAAATGTAGGAGGGTGTTGCAAAAGAATGTTTGATAACTTATTCTCCATGTACTGGATAAACTTTCTTATTTAAATAGGTTTTTCAATGCTTTCCATTAATAACTCAAACATATACTGGTCCAGCTTATTGTCATTTCCTGTATCTTTCTAAGACGTATATACCAAGTTGATGAACTCTATGATTTGTCTATCCAATTGAATATATAGACAAATGGCATTCTTCATCCTCATGCTTTCTTATTAAATGGCTAAGTAGGTTAAAGTCTTTTGAGAAATTATCGATCTCATTTAGGAGACTGCAGTGTTTCAGAGAGTGATGCAAACCACCCAGTGTTACACACAAGCAGGATCCTCTAGAAAATCTCTAGATCCAGTCCCTTCTAGATTTGGACTCTGCACTTAACTTCTATGATTCTGTAGTAACCTGACTTGCAAGGTACAGCAATCCCCAGAGACAATGTGAATAATAGTTGGAGGAAACTCCTGAGACTATGCATGTGGTACATAGCAAGGATCATTGCATGGAGAATTGCAGGAAGAAGAAAGAGAAATGGAGTTCAAGAGAAGCAGATGCATTCTCTATTATTAGGAGGAGGAAGATGTGGAGGGGTTTGTTTTCCCGCCCAATGCCTGCATTCAGAGGGACTATGAGAATCCTACAGATATTATAGATTCACGAGGTTCAGATACCACCCACAGAGCACAAAAATACCCAGCCTACCGCTGCTGTAAGTCTAAACTAGAGAAATAAGCCCGCAATGATGATAATGGTCAGCCTATACCATCTACAAGCTTAGGCAGAGAAACAGAGAGGTTAGCAGGCAACAGCACAACTAGATCCTTACGATGTTGCAGATTCCCCTCAAGAAACAGTTACATACTTACCTAGGAGACAGTACGGGGAATTGCCCATGTGAAGGGTCCCTTGCATGTGATTGCTTATGTTATTGTTTCATGTTTGAGTATGTTTGTTTGATTTTCTGGCTGTTATATTTGTTTGTTAGTAGAGCAACACCTGTAATTGTTTTGCAGTCTGTTTATTTGCATGTGCTCTAATGATAAACTGAGGCAGCTTTTATAGGCTCTCTGGTGCTGACATTGTTATAGCTGTGCTTTGTTAGACTTGCTGAGCTTTGTTGCTTCACAGTTTAGGATTATTTACTTTGTACTTCATAGATGTTTTTACTGTTGATATGTGCCTATGATATATCCTGTATGTAACAGGCATGTTGTCACTGAAGTACTCTGTCTGGCAATGCTTTTGTAAGATATATCATCTCTCTAAGGTCTTTTTCATAAGGAGCAGTCGATGATGAAAAGGACAGAATAAGTGTTACTGTGTAAAGGAAGAATTTTAGATTCATTGTCAATTATGTAAGATACTGCTGGTGTAGATGAATATTTTAATATGCAATTTGAGTAGAAGAACTTCATTTCAATATATACACTCCTAGAAATACGTGTGAAAAAAACAGTTTTCAGAAGAGATTTGGACAATTTTGGAGAGAAAGTAATCTGTGGTACAGATTTGAGGACTTGGATCTCTTTGTTAACAATGCAAAATGGGGTCTTGCTTTTATGAAAATTTTAATGTGATAAAGAAGCAGAAAATATTATTTAAAAAAACCCAAAACTAGGGAAATGTGAGTGTAAAGAAACATAGCTCCAAGAGCACCAAAGAGATTGACCATGATGTTGAAGTATTCAAACTACAAAGTAGGTTGTGCACCTTTAATTTGCATATACATGTTTTACGACCAAATAAAGTGAAACTAAAAGAAATCATATAAAATATTTGGAGATTGATGTATAATTTTAAAAGATGGTCCATTTGTGAGGGGAGATTTGAGGAGTTGTGCTATTTTAAACAGGAGGTCCTTCACAGAGAGTCTGCCATAGACTGTGCAGGAAGAACAGCAGAGGGGCTGACAAAGGGGCTCCATTTGCCCCACAGGTAGGAAACTGAGAGGAGGCTTCAGCTAAGCAATTCCTGATTGGTCAGAGAGAGAATTAACTTTATTGGCTGAGAGCTCCAGTGATAGCCGTTACCCTTCATCGTCACCTCTCTTAGGCCGAGTTATTTGTTCAATCAAATGAGCAAAGTAGCTGTAGACAAGTCAGATAACTTTATTGATTCAATTAATCAAAGTTATAAACTTCGTAAGAATCGAATAAAAGCCAATGCCAATCAGGAAATGGCCTGAGGTTGGTTGCAGAGAACCAGTCACATCCTGTGATATCTGGCTGAAACAAGGAGCCCTGATTTGCAATACAGCATTACAACAGCAGGACAGACACCCATAGAGCAGCTGTAGCCAACCCTCTGAGAGGGAATCACTTGGCTCTAAGGCCTTTTCTGAGAGGTTACTTTGAAACTATTTTGCATGTGCTTTGTCTATACCTATATATGATTAATTTAAAATCAATAAAACAGACCTGCACAACTTGGCAGTAGGTAGGGGCCAAAATTAAAACAGGCTAAGCTTCTTCAGGCTGCAGATAAGTTAGACCAGGGACAGACTGACAATGTTCAGTTGTCACAGCTCACACAACAAATAAGAGAGTGCCCAGTGGCAACTCCCTATGTTTTTCACTGGCCACCTGAAATCCTTTGGCAGCCCACCCATGGGCCGTAGGTTGTACAGGCCTGCAATAAAGTAATGTGACCTGTTCACAACTACTTTACACATTTGGTTGACTCTATAATTCAGACTAAGAGTGGTCCTCACCTAAAAATGAATCAGGGTATAATGCATCATTTTAGTTGCATTAACTGGAGTCGAGGGATTTGGGACACTTCTCATACATTTGCATGGCCCAAGTACGAAGAATTAATATCTCTCTATTTGTCTTCTTTTATTTCTGTAAAGGGTGTTTTGTAGCTGAATAAATGTACATCCATTAATGTGTGTGTTTTGGTAAATAGATTTCCACATATTTTATGTGTTCTGGTGGGAACTTCTCATTCTCTCTTCTTTTTGGGTTTTGTTAATAATATACAGGAAAACTGGAGATTTCTTGGGGGAAGAGTTATTCTGTATTATGCTACTTTATAGAAATTATTACTAGTTTTTAGCTGAATCTCTAGAGTTATCTAAGGAACTCTTCATACCATCTTCAAAAAGCAATCATTTTGTTTTTTCTTTGCCTGTGTTTATTCCACAGAATATTTTTCTTGAATTATTTCAGTAACATTTTAACAATCATATTAAGTGATAGTGATGACAACAGACATCCTTGCTTTAACCCTCCTTTACCTCTTGTTAAGAGGGTCTCTAGCCTCTCTTCGTCACAAATAATCCAAGTTCTTGGTTTTAGACAGACATTATTTCTCATAATGAGAAAAGGGCCATTTATTCCAATACTTCTAAATGTTTTAACATAAGTGGATACTGCATTTTATCTGAAGATTTTTCTGCAACATGTGAAATAATTGTGTAATTTTATTGGTTTTGTTAATATGGTCTGTTACAATTTTGGTTTTCTTAATATTGAACCAGCAATGCATTAATTATTAGTATAAATCTAATCTGATCATATGATCATATGTTTTAAAATAGTTTTTGTGATTCTTTGCTAATACTTTACTCAATATTTTTGCATTGATATTCATTAGAGATATTGGTCTACAGTTTTCCTTCTCTGCTTTACCTCTCCCTGATTTAGGTATAAAGACTATATTTGTCCCATACAAGGAGATTAGTAAAATGCCTTCCCTTCCTATTTTTTCAAACATCTTATGTAACATTGGTTGTTTTTGAATATGCTCTAATGATTACACTGAGGCTGCTTTTATAGACCTGTTGGTACTGATATTGTTATAGCTAGCTAGCTTTGCTTTGTTAGACTTGCTGAGCTTTGTTGCTTCACAGTTTAGGATCATTTACTTTGTACTTCATAGATGTTTGTACTTTTGATATGTGCCTATGACATACCCTGTATGTAACTTAGGCATATTGTCACTGATGTACTCTCTCTAGCGATGCTTTTGTAAGATACAGTTTCTTTAAGGTCCTTCTCATAGGGAGCAGTCGATGAAAGAATAGAATAAATGTTACTGTGTAAAGGAAAAATTTTAGATTAATAGTCAATGATGTAAAAGATACTGCTGGCATGGATGAATATTCTTATATGCAATTTGAGTAGGAATAAAACTTCATTTCAATATATACACTCCTAGAAATACGTATGAAGAAATAGCTTTCAGAATAGATTTGGAAAGTTTTGGAAAGAAAATGATCTGTGGTATAGATTTGAGGACTCAGATCTCTTTGTTAACAATGCAAAATGGTGTCTTGCTTTTGTGAAAACTTCAATGTTACAAAGAAGCAGAAAATATATTTTCTGCATTAAAAAAAGTAAAAACAAGAATTAGGAAAATTTGAGTGTAAAGAAACAAAGCTTGAATATTTAATAGAAATCATTTGTACATCTCTTTTCCTCCTTTTGGGAACTTATTGATGGCCTGATCAATTTCTTTTTTTGTGTGATTGGGCTACCTAAATTATCTATTTAGAGTTATGGACCTGGCATCAGAAAGACTGCTACCTTAGACATCTACTAAATAGGTGTTATTTAATCTGTATGCTTCAGTTTCCACAACCTTAAAATAGGAATAACTTCATTTCTACGTATCTTTAGTGAAGATCAAATGATATAACATTTGTATAATGCTTAGCACATAGTAGGCACTTAAATTCTTGTTCTCTTCTGTTAATGTATTTTATGTTTTTACAAATATTTGTCCATTTTATTTAAGCTGTCAATTTTGTTGACATATAATTGGTCAAAATATTTTCTAATAGTTTATTTCTGGGGTGAATTCTGTTTTTTCACTTTTATGGTAATTTGGATTTCTTCTTTTTAATCAAATTACCTAATGGTTTATCCTTTTTATTCATTTTTTAAAACAATTTTAGTTTTACATGTAACTAAATGTGTTTTATTTGTTTTCAATTTGTCTCTTCTTTGATTTTTAGGGTTCCTATTTTTGTGTTTAGTTGATGTTTTCATATTTGGAGTTTTCTGCCTTTTTAAGGGCACAACCAATTCATTGAATAATTGGGGTTTTTTAAATTGATGTTTAACGATATAAATTTTTCCCTATTGACTTCTTTGGCTATATCCTAAACATTTTAGCATATTGTCTCATTGTCATTTTTTATGAAATTATCTATTGTTTCTATGATTTTTTCCTTTGATCCACATATTCAGTATCTGGAAATAGGAACAAAAGATCCATAAAAATAAGATTTTTTCCCCTCCTCTCCCTCCTTTTAAGTGAAGCCTCTTGAGAGATGTGATAATTTAAAATAATTCACACGTTGGTGTTAGTGATTTACCAGATACTGAAATAGGTGGATGCAGTAAATGTTTGAAGATTGCAATCGGGTTGTTTGAGGACAAGCAATTCAGTTACTAAGGTACTGGTAGCAAACCAGTTCATCTTTTCCTCATTCAGATTCTATAGGATTGGTGTGTGTGTGTGTGTGTGTGTGTGTGTGTGTTTCTCTATCCCTTAAAGCTCAGGAGATGCAGCACAGAGTAGTAGACAGAGGCTTGGATTTGGAGATAGGAAGATCTAGGTTCTGTAGGGAAAGTGATTTGTAAGCCTTAAAATGCTACATAAATGTATTGTTGGTCTTGTTATTTTATTTTTTGGTGTGCACCTGTGATTTTACTGGTGTAAGGGTATTCTGTTTGAGAAACCATGTGACGTTGTTTCTCAAACATGAGCTACTGTTTTCCATTGGAAGTCAAGAACTATTTTATATTTGTTTTTGAATCTCTAGTGCCTGGCACACTTAGTTACCTAATAAATATTTGTTGAATATTTTGAAGACAGGTCTTAAAATAACTAGAAGTCTTTACATTTGTATAACATTTCAATATTTCTCAAAGCATTTTCTCAGCCATCATCATAGATGAGCCTCATGATAGCTCAGCAAAGTTTGTAGGGCAACAAGACAAATGCAGGAATTTTATCTGAAGGAGATTGAGAAGTAATGTGGCCTACAAGATTTAAATCATTGTGGGAAGTCCTCTTTAATGGCTAACTAAAGGGTTGAGATTATGAAAGAGTGAAGTTACAACTGGGGATTACTGAGAGAGTTTTGAGAAAGCGAGAGACTGTTGATCACAAAGGGAAATAGATACTAGAGGCCAGGAAACCAGTTGTAATGCTATCATAATTTCTTAATTGACAAATGATCAAAGGATATGATGAGATAGCTCTTTTTCTCCCAACATATTTTATTTATTTTGTTATAAATATTTCCCAATTAAATGTAAAAATCATTTATCATTAATTTTTAAAAATTTGAGTACCAAATTCTTTCTTCCCTCCTGCCCCTCTCCCTCCTTGAGAAGGCAAGCAATTTGATATTTATTATACATGTGAAGTCATGCAAAACATATTTCCATATTTCCATGTTGTAAAAAAACAGAGACAAAGAAATGCCCCACCCCAAAATAAAGAAAGTAAAAAAAAGTATGCTTTAATCAGCATTTAGAGTTCATCAGTTCTATTTCTCTCTCTCTCTGGAGGTGGATAGCATTTTTTATCAGAAGTTCTTTGGAATTGTCTTGGGCCATTTTCTTGATCAGAGCAGCTAAGTCTTTCATAGTTCATCATTGTTAAAATGTTGTTACTATGTACAGTATTCTCCTAGTTCCACTCACTTTACTTTGTATCAGTTCATATAAGACTTCCCAGGTTTTCTTTTAAACCTTCCTGCTCATCATTTCTTATAGTATATAATATAGTATTCTATCCCAATCATATCCCACAACTCATTCAGCTTTTCCCCAATTGATTGCCATCCCTTCAATTTCCAATTCTTTTCCACCACAAAAAGAGCTGCTATAAACATTTTTGTACAAATAGATCCTTTTTCTTTGTCTTTGATTTCTTTGGAATACAAACCTAGTAGTAACATTGCTGGGTCAAAGGGAATACACAATTTTATAGCCCTTTGGGCATAGTTCCAAATTGTTCTCCAGAATGGTTGGATGAATTCATAAGATGAGGAAGTTTTTAAGGGAAGGAATCCAAGATATCAACAGCTACATTTAAAAGTGCTAAAAAGGAAGAAAGAAAAGGAAAAAGAAGAAAAATGTAAAAAATTCCAAATCACTAATAATAAGAGAAATGCATATTAAAGCAACTCTGAGGTTCTACCTCACACCCACTAGACTGGCGAAGTTGTCAAAATGAGAAAATAACAAATATTGGAGGGGCTCCTCGAAAATTGGCATATTGATTCACTGTTGGTGGAATTGTGAATTTGTGAGATTTTGGAAAGCAATTTGGAACTATGCCCCACAAGTCAATGAACTCTTTGACCTAGTAATACTACTACTAGACCTATAACAGAAAGAGATCAAAAAATGAAGGAAAGGTCATCATCATTCACTTTCAATATATCAGTTAAAGGAATTATAGCCCAAACGGAATGCATTTGCATTTATTACATTTTGCCTAAATAAAGGAGCAAAAAATCACCCCTGGTATGACTACAGAACTACAGAGATCTCTGGTGGTTTTTGAAACAGCTCCAAGAAAGCCAATGGCATTGGGTGTGGTTTTAATTTTGCTTTGATGCCAAATGCTAGTTAGAGGTCTTCACAAAGTTTTTGAAAGTTTTCCAACCTTTCAACTTAGTTTGAAAGTATGACTGAAATTACTTCTGGTAGTGGATAGTGAGAGATAATGGACTTTGATTTTGCTTTTCACAAATTATAGTTTACTTTCTTATATTTGGTGGTTGATAGAAGACATGTTCCAAGATGAGAGGGAGTGTGGACCTTATTCCTACTGGGTTTCTATTAAATGATTTCCTCAGTTTCTTCTCTCTTCATAGTTTTGATAACAGCACACTTTATTTCTTGGGGAATATTGATTCCACCTTGATCTTGATGAAAGTATGGACAAAATAACTCATCTTCTCCTACAGAAGGATGGAAGTTTGCAAATGTTATTTTTATTAAGAAATCAAGAAAAAACATGAGTATGCCATACTTAGATATACAAAAGCCCAGAAATGAGTGTGTTTATAGGCCTGGCACTCTATCCACTTGGCCACCTAGCTGCCCTCTCTGCCACCTAGCTGTCCTAAAAATAATAATGGTAGCAGCAATGGTAGTAGTTACAGCGGTAGTAGCAGTAATAGCAGCAGCCGCAGCAGCAGAAGTAGTACAGGCGGAGCTCACTACAAATCTAGCTTCTCTGCAAAACTGGAAAGTGTTAGGGCTGTATAAGATCCATAATTATTAACTTAAATGTTTCACAGTGGTACATGAATTGCTAGCAAAGCACTTTAATACCTTCCTCTCAGACATAAGCCTTATCTTTTCTTAAGGGAAGGCATTAGATATTTATTAACAGAAGGTAAGAATATCAATGACCCTTCCAAATGCAGGCCAATAATATTTATGTACTTCATATAAAGCATTCATGTCTTGTATCTCCTCAATCCATCTTATTAACATATGTAAGAAAACTACATATTAGCCAAGGGGCAAAAATGGTGCACCAAAAAGTCCCAGGGATATAAGAAGATATTGTCATTGATTTGGTATTGAACAAAACTGCATGAAAACCTCATACAATGTATACTGCCCTTATTGATTATTAAAAGGCCTTTGACTCAGTGACCCAGTCATGGCTTCTTTATGTACTGCAAATATATAAAATAGACTCAAGTAGAGTAAGAATCATCGAATATTTTTTTTTGAGGGGGGGAAGGCAGGGCAATTGGGGCTAAGCGACTTGCCCAAGGTCACAGGGCTAGTACATGTGTCAAGTGTCTGAGACCAGATATGAACTCAGGTCCTCCTGACTCCAGGGCTGGTGCTCTACTCACTGTGCCACCTAGCTGCCCCTAAAATCATAGAATATTTGATGTACACATCAAGAACTGTTTTCTGTTTAAACACATTACTAATGCAAGGAGTCAGTTTGTCTCTTATGGTTCTACCTAGCTTTGAACCATCATCATCTCTCTTAAATAGAACTGTTTGACTTCTAAGTTAAAGAGGAAGTCATCCTAAAGCATCTTATTAATCACTTGTTGCACATGGATAACAGGTTTATGACTCCGCTGAAAAAATGCATTTAGAAGTTTTTCTATCTTGTAGACTTTTTCTTTAATGATCTTAAACTGTCATTAGGACTTGATAAGTGTAAAATTCATAATGTAAGCCAAGAAAAACAATTTTCAAGTGTGAATATGGAAGTCATACTGAATCAATGGTTAAATAAGATACTTGTAAATATCTTGGTTCTGCCCTGGCAAGGAACATCAAAAATAAATTTATAAAAGATAAATCCATTGCAGTGTATGTCAAGAGACTTACTGGCATCCTTAGGTCAGAGTTGAATAGGAAAAATACACTTAAAGCAACTAATTCCTATGGAATACCAATAGGTATTGTTCCTTTAAGATTCTGTCTTCTCACATGTTGTAGTTTAGTGCTGAAAGGGACAGAAAAGTATTTTCACTAAAGAGAAAGAATTGTATCACCTTGTAGAGGATGTGAAGTAAGGCTCATTTCATAGATGGACAGTTTGATACCTAAAAATAGTCAGGAAAAATATTTATGACACTTTGAACACTGAGACTGGGTAAAGCACTGGGTGAATTTTGCTGTAGTGACTGAGAAGTGACCAGTTAATTGACTTTTAGCAAAGGGCATCATCATTCTCTTACTTTCTTCTTGTAACCACTCTTTTCAATGTTTCCTCCTGAATATCCATGCTGGGTGATTGACCGACTATAGGATTTTAGGGCAACTTTGCTAAGAGGAGCAAGAGATTGTAAAACTTCAGTTGCATTTTATTTTCATTAGCTGCTTGCTGATTGACAAGAAGAATGGAAAGTCATGTTTTCTGAACAGATTTTTTTGGGTCTTTATCTTTTAACCACAAAAGTCTAGTCAATGAGCATTTATCAGGCACTCACACTATGTCTTGTGTACTGTCCTAAGTGCTGGGGATACATAAAAAGATACAAAAAGAAATCTCTGCTCTCAAGGAGCTCATAGTTTAATGGGGGAGACAATATGCTAACTATATACAAAGCCCGTGACTTTGACTATAGACACATACACACATACAACTCGTGTGTATACATAAATTTGTGTGTATATATATATACATATGCATATATGATCATTTAGAATTAATCAATAGAGGAAAGGTACTAGCATTAAGGTAACTCAGGAAAGACTTCTTGTAGAAGGTAGGATTTTAGCTGGGATTTGTGGGAAATAAGGGAAACCAGGAGGCAGAATAAGGAGGGAGAGCATTCCAGGCATGGGGGTCAGGCAGTGAAAAGGAAAGTCAGGAAATGAAGTGTCTTCTCTGAGGAATAGCAAGGAGTCCAGTGTCACTGGATCATACAGAATGTGGGCTGGGGGGAGTGAGAAGTAAGGTGCAAGAAGACTGGAGAGGTAGAGAGGGCCCAGGTTATGAAGAATTTTTAAATACCAAAGGATTTTCTATTTGATCTTAGAGGAAGCAGGGGGCCACAGGAGTTTATTAGATGGTGGTGGTGGAGGTGGTGGTGACACGGTCAGGCTGTGCTTTAGGAAGATCGGTCTGACAGTTGAGTCAAGGACGGACTGGACCAGGGAGATACTTGAGGGAGGCAGGGTGACCTATCAGCAGCTTGTTGCAATAGTTCAGGTGTGAGGTGATAAAGTCTTATACTAGGGTGGTGCAGTGTCAGGGTAGAGAAGGGAACAGAAGTGATAAAGGCAGAAATGACAGAGCTTGGCAAATGAGTGGATATGGAGAGAGAGAGAGAGGGAGAGAGAGAAAGAGAGAGAGGGGGGGAGGGAGGAGAGGGAGAGGGATGGGGAGAGAGAGAGAGAGAATTAGTCAACAAACATTCATTAAGTACTACGGTGCTAAATGCTGGGGATACAAGTAGGAAATTGGATTTAAATGAAGCAGAATTGAGCAAAGTCATGAACCTCAAGCTCTTCCTTCCAAAGAAGTTCAGTGGTAAGACAAAAGTCAGGACAACTGGTGAAAGGAAAAAGACAGAAAGACAGTCCCTCCCCTCAAGGAGCTTGCAATCTAATGGGAAAAGACGACACACAACAGGGAACTGAAAGGGGGCTGGGGAGGTACTGGGAGCAGGGACATGATGGAGAAATTCCAAAGGAGTGGGGACAGGACGAATGAAGAGAAGACTGGCCTGAGTATCCTCTTTCAATGGGAGGTTTTGGGCAGTCTTCTTCACTCTGCCCTCTAATCAAAGGGGCAGGGAGTACTGATAAGGAGTACCAAGGCTGATTCCAGGATAAGGTGGTTCCTGGGGGCATGAGCAAGATGTATACAGGAGTTCAGACAGGTGAGAAATGAGAATGACACAAAGATTTTGAGACTAGGTAACTAAGAGGACAATGATGTCCTTGATAGTGATAATAAAGTTAAGAGGAAGGCAGGTCTTGGTTGAGGAAACATAGTAAGTTCAGTTTTGGATATATTGAGAAGTCTCTGGGAAATACAGTTCAAAATGTACAATAGGCAGATAAAAACATCCTTTTTGAACCCCCCCTTTTTTCTACTGCTAAAATATTTTCAATTCAGTTCAAGTAAATTCAACAAATATTTATTACAGTATAATATAAATATAAGTAAATGTATCTATTTGATTGAAAGCTTACTATTAAGTTCCTTTTTTTTTTTTACAAAAAATAAGCTCATTTACTTTTAGTTTTCAACATTCACTTCCATAAGTTTTAAATTTTCTCTCCCCCCTTCCCCACCAAAACAGCATGCAATCTGATATAAGCTCTACATATACATTCAATAGGTTCCTTTCTTTATGGAGCTGAGAATGTCTCATTTTATAACATGGCTACACCACTTGTTCCTGGATCTCCTCTTTTCTCTCTATTTTACCTCATTTGCTCTCCAAGACAGATAACCATTGTGACCTAGAACATAGCAACTGGATAAAAGTCATCACATTCCAGCCAGTCTCCTGGCATTATCTTTTCCTCTGACTTGGGAGAGTTCTGAGTTAGCACCCCACTATACAGAAAGAAGAAGACAAGACTATCACCACTTAAAGAGAACTGAAGGAACTCTCCCAGTCACCACCACAAACATCTACATTCTGCCCACTTTCTTGATTACTTTCTGACAGAGAAGAGGAGTCAGAAATCCTGCAGCTCCTAGATTGTCATAAGGTAAGTGCTCCTTTTTCTTTGTGTTAAAATAATTTCTAGCAAGATCAAGCTCAGGGAGTTGGATGAAACAGTTTAGAATATGGTGATGGGTAGTTAGACATTGAGGGCTTTACACAAAACAATCACCTTCCATTATTTTAGGATAATTGGGATGCAGTGATTATGAAGTTAATCCATTAACCTAATTTTAATAAATAATTTTACACTTCTCCATTCAGTCTTCAGAGCTGCTAATGAGTATTCAAGTTGATTCAACCCTCTGCCTACCCTCTGGCAGAGGTGTTAATAAGAAATGAAATGGATTAAAGATAGACAACCTTGACAAAAACAAAAAGAAGCCATAAGGTTTGACAAGCTGCCACCAGTCCTTGGGATAATCAAACGTAGATTGTCAAAGCTGAATCTTTCCTTTTTCCAACAATATGACTGTACAGCAAACATTCTTCTAAATGTCATCAGTTGATGAATATTTCATAGATAATTTTCATTAGATAATTAGAATTTGCTAATTTCCTTCCAAATGGAAAACAAAGTATGCCATGTCAAAAATCAATCTGATAAACAGATCAAAGACAGTAATTATAATATTGCATTTGTCTATCATAGCTGAAGAGTGCAGTTCTCTTAAGTGAATTGTTTTTATAAAACTGAAGATTGGCCCTTTACTATCAAAATGCTATTAGAACCATTTTGGATGGTTTTAAATATTGTCCTGCCTCAATTTCGAGTATGCTGAACATAATCTATTTTTCTTTTTCGCAACTCAAGGCCATTAAGAATATCACGATATGGTAAACTGTAATAAAATGATACCCTGTTGGAGGTACAATGACCATATGTCCCAGATTTTCTGCAAAGAGTCCTGATTTGGGAAAGAAGCAGCTTATAATGAGGTTTTTTTTTAAAAGAATATCCTTTGTCAGACAATATTTCCTGACTTTTGGTTTGGAGAATATTGCCACTGTGTATCTACCAACCCCCTATCATGGAATTTTCCCACACTGCCATATAGTTCTGACTTGTGATTCTTCCCCTCCTACCCATCCCATTCCCCACTACCATTTGAAGCTTTCAGAGGGTGTTTTCATTAGGTATGTATAGGGCCATTTGCTACAGCATTATTAAATGGCCCTGGTACTTTCCCCTGGCTTTCTCTGTTCTTGGCTATTTTATCTTGCAGCATATCAGCAAGCACAAGACAATGTGTGATATTCACAATATTTTGTCCTCGAGACAGGTGAAGAAGCAACATTTGTTCTTGGAAAGACTTGTTTCTACATTAATCTGGCTACCATTCTCATAACTACTTCCTGTTTACAGCTGATTCTTCTGTTTCAGATAGTATGGGAAAAGTCAAATATGTACATGGTGAAGTTTGCCCCACTTTCTCCTTGGTAATACTAATTCAGAGCAAGATCAAGAAGGATCTGAAAGCATCTTTTGATAATGATTATTCTATTGATATAATACAGATTAACATCTTTTTTTTCTTTTCTAAGAACCAACTTGCACTCTAACAAAATGGTTGATCACCTCCTGGGAACATGGAAATCAACTTCTTGTGAAAATTTTGATGAATATATGAAACAACTAGGTGAGCCAAGTTTTGTTGTTCTTATATCAAATTTATTGGAGGTGGGATCTACTCTAACACAGTGCTAAGCATACTGAAAATTTGGATCCATCTTGAATTTCTAACTTCTCATTTCTCAATAATAACAAAAGCAAATATTATTGCATATTTGTTATGTATAAGACACTGTCCCAGGTCCTATTTGGATCACCAACAAGTAGAAGGTCCTTGCTGTGAACCAATTTTGCTGGGGAGAAAAGAAAAAATTGAATAAGAACAAAAGATTTAAAGATCTGAGACAATAATAGAAGAGATTTCACAAGGCACTGAATGATTAATTTCCAAATTAACCACGCAGACAGTAATTACTCTGGAGTTCAGAGAAGGCAGAAATAATTTAGAGCTTTAAAATGGACCTTATGATAATATGTTTTCAAAATGTGGACCATGTAATATTCACTCTCCAGCTTATCTTTTCTCACAGACTTTGCCTAGGTTTTAGTGGACATATACCATGAAGAGGCATTCTACAAGAATGGTATATGAAATCTAGTACTATTATTATTATTTCTGGGATGTAAGTGATATAATTTCTTTATATTAACATATAAAGAAATGAAGTTTTTCTAAAGAAATTTTTTTGTCCACTTAATCCTTTTTTCATCTTGAAATACTTTAAAATAAAAATCAAATTGGGTGGCTAGGTGGTACAGGGGATAGAGCACCAGAAAAGACTCATCTTCCTGAATTCAAATCTATCTTCAGACACTGTTCGACTCTGGGCAAGTCACTTAATCCTGTTTGCCTCAATTTCCTCATCTGTAAAATGAGATGAGAAGGAAATGACAAACCATTTCTGCATCTTTGCCAAGAAAAGCCCAAATGGGTTCACAAAGAATTAGATATAACTGAACAACAACAACAACAACAACAACAACAACAACAAAATCATATTACTATAGATAGGAACAGTGCCTTGAACAGAGCAAGCAGTTGTTTGCTAAATTTTAAAAATTCAGTAGGGTTCTAATTTAAGCTTGAAAGGCACTTCACAGTTATTGACTATTTTCAATATTTCTTTTTATAGGTCTAAAACTTCAGGGAACAATCTATCCCATGATCTAGATTTAGACAGACCAGTCTTGAAGCCTGCTTATGCCCACTAAGTGCCTCTACTATATTGTTCTCGTGCTGCATTCATATTCAATTCTTCAGATACTATTGTACTCTGTGTCTTGCAGCCATACAGCAACAGCCATTTCAACTCAGAATATGATCAGAGTCAGAATATACTGCAATGTAGTGCAAGGTCGTGGAAACAATATGGAATGACATTAGCTTGCTAGGTAATATCAGAAAAGAAATCCTGAGTGACTCCTGGAATGCAATATGTCTCAGTTTCAGGTGTGGCTATACTGGGGCAGAGTGTGTGGTATGTGTAATTATGCCAATGAAAAGGGTGTGTCAGTGTAATATGACTTTATTCCAGAAAGGGTTACTAGATGGTCATCTCAGATGTCTAGAGAGAAGCATTTTGTCTTCCCCAGAGAGGAGGAGGAAGTTATCTACCTTCTAGGAGGTGGATTATCCAGTACAATTATCCCAAGGTTGAATGAATACTCTTTTGCTCTCCTGGTTTCAAGAACCATTCTCACTTCCCATCACAATAGGTTTTTGTACCTCTTTTACTAAGCTGCTAATTCTGTTTCCAATTCTTCCACAGTCTTCCTTTTCATTTTTTCCCTTCAACAGCTTTCATTTCATTTACAAAAATGTTTTAAACTCTTAAAAAATTCTTCTTTCATCTCTTCAGAGAATTCCTCTTCAGTTTATGCCCAAGCTGTGTTTTTCTCTAAGGTGCTGCTTATTGATATTTTGGAGTCATTCTCTTCTTTTATATGTGTGATGTCAGCTTCCTTGCCACCAGAGTAATTCTTTATGTTCTGTTTCTTTTTTTTGTTTAATGATTCTTCCATCTTACTTTCTGACTTCAGGCTTAGCTGTTAGTGCTGGGCTCTGCCTCACTTCTGGAGGGAAAGACTGGGCTGGTCCTATTGCTACTTTCTTGGAGTATTGGATATTGTGCTATTCCATCATCAAGGGACAGGCTGGGGATTTATAAGCTTTTAGTGCTTTGTTTTTAAAAAATTATTAAATTAAATTTAATATCACTACTTGGTCTATTTCTGAAGATAATTAGGGAAAAAGGAAAAGAACTTATTGTTCTAAAATGTTTCTTTTTTTTTTTTTTGGAGGGGAGAAAGGAAGGCAATTGAGGTTAAGTGACTTGCCCAAGGTCACACAGCTAGTAAGTGTGTCAAGTGTCTGAGGCCAGATTTGAAGTCAGGTCCTCTGGGCTCCAGGGCCAGTGCTCTACTCACTGCATCGCCTAGATGCCCTTGTAAAATATTTATAGCAGTTCTCTTTGTGGTACAAAGAACTGGAAATTGCAGGGATGCCCATCAATTGGGGAATGGCTGAACAAGTTGTGTTATATGATTGTGATGGAATACTACTGTGCTATAAGAAATGATAAGTTCAGATGGCAGCTGGAAAGCAGGGACTTGCTTAAGCTCTCCCCCAGGTCCCTCCAAACACTTGTAAAAATGGCTCTGAATAAATTCTAGAGCTGCAGAACCCACAAAATAGCAGAGAGAAGCAGGGCTCCAGCCCAGGAAAGCCTGGATGGTCGCTGGGAAGGGTCTATCACATGGAGCTGGGAGCAGAACAGAGCACAGCCCAGCATGTGCCACGCCAGGACCAACCAGACCAGGAGCCAGGCAGAACAGGCGGTAGGGCCCTGAATCATTGAGCTGTGGCAGTTACCAGACTTCACAACCCACAAAGGCCAAAGACAACAGAGTAGATTAGTGAAAAAACTGCCAGAATTAGTGGAAAAACTGAATGAAAGGAGTGCAGGATTGGACCCAGCCCTAGGAGCACAGAAGTGGTGCAGCTCTGGGGCTGCTTCCAGAACTCCAGCTGCAGTTGCTTCTGGCCCCAGGCTGACCCTGTGGGAGGAATTAAGTGGTGGATCAGAGAGGAAGTGCAGAGCCTGCTTGGATCTGGGTCATAGTCCTGGTTGTCGGTTCTTGGGGGAGAAGGAGCACTGGTGTGGTAGAGCTTGCTGTGTAGAAGTAGCTCTGAAAAGAGCGGTGCAGCCCTTAAAGCTTGGGACAAAGTACTCTCTACTCTACAAGCAGTCATAAGCTGACAAAAAGCTCAAGGGTCAAGTAATTGGCTGGGAACATGAACAGTCAGAGAAAATGGACTGAGATTCAGACTCAGACTTTAGAATCTTTTTTTGGTGACAAAGAAGACCAAAACATACAGCCAGAAGAAGTCAACAAAGTCAAAGAGCCTATATCAAAAGCCTCCAAGAAAAACATGAACTGGTCTCAGGCCAT
>CM053622.1:252284945-252326845 GCA_028646595.1 Phalanger gymnotis | reverse complement strand
GAAGACAATGTGAAGTATCTCACTGGAAAAAGCACTGACCTGGAGAATGGATTCAGGAGAGATAATTTAAAAATTATTGGACTACCTGAAAGCCATTATCAAAAAAGAGCCTAGGTATCGTCTTTCAAGAAATTATCAAGGAGAACTGCCCTGATATTCTAGAGCCAGAGGGTAAAAATAGAAATTGAAAGAATCTGCAGATCACCTCCTGAAAAAGATCCCAACAAGAAAACTCCTAGGACTATTGTCACTAAATTCCAGAGCTCCCAGGTCAAGGAGAAAATACTACGAGCAGCCAGAAAGAAACAATTTGAGTATTGTGGAAAAACAATCAGAATAACACAAGATCTAGCAGCTTCTACATTAAGGGATTGAAAGGCTTGGAATGTGATATTCTGGAGGTCAAAGGAGTTAGGATTAAAACCAAGGATCACCTACCCAGCAAAACTGAGTAGCATGCTCCAAGGCAAAATATGGATTTTCAATAAAGTAGAGGACTTTCAAGCTTTCTCAGTGAAAAGACTAGGGCTGAATAGAAAATTTGCCTTTCGAACACAAGAATCAGGAGAAGCATGAAAAGGTAAACAAGAAAGAGAAATCATAAAGGATTTACTAAAGTAGAACTGTTTTGTTTACATTCCTACATGGAAAGATGATGTGTGTAATTCATGAGACCTTTCTCAGTATTAGGGTAGTTGAAGGGAATATACATATATATAGACGGAGGGCACAGAGTGAGTTGAATATGAAGGGATGATATCTAAAAAAATAAAATAAGATTAAGGGATGAGAGACAAATACATTGAGAGAGGGAGAAAAGGAGTGATAGAATGGGGTAAATTTTCTCACATATAAGTAGCAAGAAAAAGCAGTTCATTGGAAGAGAACGGGCAGGTGATGGGGAATGAATGAATCTTGCTCTCATTGGATTTGACTTGAGGAGGGAATAACATACATAATCAATTGGGTATCTTACCCCACATGAAAGTAGGGGGAAGGGGATAAAAAGGGGGGACAACAGAAGGGAGGGCAGATAGGGGGAAGAAGTAATCAAAAGCAACCACTTTTGAAAAGGGACATGGTCAAGGGAGAAAATTGAATAAAGGAGGACAGGATAGGATGGAGGGAAATACAGTTAGTCTTTCAGAACATGACTATTTATGGGAGTGTTTTGCATAATGATACATGTGTGGCCTATGTTGAATTACTTGCCTTCTTAGGGAGAGTGGGTGGGGAAGGAAGAGGGGAGAGAATTTGGAACTCAAAGTTTTAAAAGCAGATGCTCAAAAAAAGTTGTTTTTGCATGTAACTGGGAAATAAGATATACAGGCAATGGGGCTTAGAAATCTATCTTGTCCTACAAGAAAGTAAGGGGAAAAGAGATGGGGGTGTGGAGTGGGGTGACAGAAGGGAGAGCTGACTGGGGAATGGGGCAATCAGAATATATGTCATCTTGGAGTGGGAGGGAGGGTAGAAATAGGGAGAAAATTTATTACTCAAAATTTTGTGGAAATCAATGCTGAAAACTAAAAAATATTAAATAATTAAGTATGGAATTAAAAAAAAAAGAAGCCTTTGATAAGAAAAAAGTCCCCATATATTCCCTAAGCATGCTGACTTCACAAACTTATTGGAGGCATTGAAATTTGTATCACTTAAATAAATGAGTACATATTTCATCCCCCCAAAAAAGAAATGATGAGCTCAATGATTTTAGAAAAACATGGAAAGAGCTGCACATAATAATGAAGAGCAGAACCAAGAGAACATTATATACAGTAGCAGCAATATTGTTTTAAGAATGTCTTTGAGTGACTAAATCATTTTGACTACTATAAATATGCAAATTAACTAAAAAGGATATTTTAATAAAGATGCCATCTTCAACTAATGGTAGCCATTTCTAGGGCAGGGGAGAGGGGAGGAGGGAAGAAAAAAATGAAATTTACATGATAATTTTGTTGTATATTTGAAAAGAATAGCAAGTTGTACATCGTAGATTTGCAGTTTCATGTTCTATCTTTTTTGTTGTACTATGTTATGGAAATGCTTATTTTATTCCATAAATTAAAAATTAAAATTTTAAAATTTATTTTATTTTATTTTTAATTTATGGAACAAAACAAGCATTTTCGTAACAGTACAATAAAAAGATACTGCATGTGTAACTACAAATCTATTATATACAACTTGCTATTCCTCTTAAAATATAATAAAGTTATCATGTAATTTTTTCTTGTTTTTTTCTTCCCTACCCTGACTCTACCCTAGAGATGGCAACCATTAGGCACAAATGTGTATATGTATACACACATGTATGTATGTATGTATATATATATATATATATACATATATATACATGTGAAATCATTCTATACATACTTCTATTTATCAGTTCTTTCTCTAGATGCAGATAGAATCTTCATATGTTCTTTGTAGTTAATTTGGGTATTTATAATAGTCAAAATGAATTAATCACTCAAAGTTGTTCTTAAAACTATTGCTATTACTATATACAATATTGTCTTGGTTCTGCTCATTTCACTTCATTATTTTGTGCAAGTCTATCCATGTTTTTCTAAGATCATTTAGCTCATTATTTCTTATAGCACAATAGTATTCCATCACAATCACATATCATAACTTGTTCGGCCAATATAATTCAATATTGTATTGGAAATCCTAGCAATAGCAAAAAAAGAATAAAAAGAAATAGAAGGAATCAGAGTAAGGAATGAGGCAATAAAACTTTGTCTTCTTGCAAACAATATGATGATAAACTTGGAAAATCCCAAATACTGGACTAAAAAGTTAGTTGAAACAATAATATCAGCAAAGTAGCAGGGTGTAAAGTAAATTCACATAAATCATTAGCATTCTAATCTATCACAAACAAAACCCTGCAAAAAGAGATAGCAAGAGATATCTCATTTAAAATAACTCTAGACAGCATAAAATACCTGGGATTACACCTGCCAAAATAACCCCATGAATGATATAAACAAAATTATAAAGGAAACTTTTTATATGAATAAAATCGTATTTAAACAATTGGAAAAAAAAATAATAATAATTGTTCATGGATACACAGGACCAACATAATAAGAATGACAATTTTAACTAAACTAATTTATATATTGAATACCATCCCAGTTAAATAACCAGATGGTTATTTTTACTAAATTAGAAAAAATATAAATATTCTTTTGGAAGAACAAAAAGTCAAGAATATCAAAGGAGCTAATGAAAAAAATGTAAAGGAAGGAGATTTAGCTGTACCAGATCTTAAACTATATTATAAGGCAATAATTATCAAAACTATCTGCTACGGGCTAAGAAACAGAAAGGTAAATCAATAGAAGAGAGCAGACACAAAACATTTATGCAGCAAATAAATACAGTAATCTTGTGCCTGACAAGTGTAAAGACTTAAGATTTTCCCATGAGAATTTGCCATTTGGTAAAAGTTGTTGGGAAAATGGGAAATCAGTCTGGCAGGAATTGGATATAGATCAATATCTTTAAGTGCTTTCTAAATGGTGTGTTAAAAGGCAAAGTTTGATTGCCACACTCCTTGGTCAGGACTCTGCAAGTTTCTGAACTGAGTTTGGGTCTGACCAACTGTTGACTGCTGCTGGATTCAGCTCCTATTAGTTAGAGAGCTCTGTTGGTTCAGAGTGACAGAATTTTAGGCTGGTCATTGGTCTGGGATTCGTGCCCTGATTATTCTTCTGTAGGCTGGGCTAAATACTGGAACTAAGACCCCACTCTAATCTTGGTGTCTGTGCCACACAGCTACCATTTCCTTTCGGGCGTCTTGCTTTTTAGGCCCACAGTCTAGGGCTTCCCTACCTGGCAACAGCTATACTTGAGAATGGTTAGGGTATAGGCACAGATTTCCTTCTCAAGCTATTCCAGATCTTTTATCTAAGTAGTAGAACAAAGCTGTCCATTGGTGCCCCAGCATAGGTGTGGTGGCACCGCTGGATGAGTCTGGGACAGTGGTGGGATTCAGCTGGTTCACACCAGTTTGGCAACCAAAATTTTAAGTTGAGTTTGGCAGTTGTTAGTGGGGGTGGGGCCTGCACCTGCAGCTGCAGTGGCAGGGCCTTGGCTCGGTTCTGTGGAGAACTGAATTTATTTGTATCCCACCACTGTTCTGTAACCTCCTCTTGCCTAGATTCATAGTTTCCCCCTGAGTGCTGGAGTGCTATCCACATTACAAACTCTGTACCAGCTCTTTTTCTAGTGTACGTAGCCTTGTCTGTCTCTCTTTGCTAACTTGGGCTAGAAAAATGACAAATTGGGACTTTTTCTGGATTTCCTCATAAAGATTACATCTGTTGCATCTTGCATATCTGTTTGGAGGAGTATTTTATATTGCTTCCTGCTACTCTGCCATTTTGACCCTGCCTTGCCCTTCTTCCTAAGTATATTTAAGGATGAAATTATCAATTCAGAAAGCCAATAAGTTATTAGCTGCTCTGCTTTTGACAGAGAAGTTCAAAAGATGCTAAGCTATCTGAAATCTCTCTTCAGTACTCTGTTATGTTGTGCCTCTGTGCCAGGCTTGTAATATGTTTTATGAATTCTCCATGCTATATTTCTTTTGAAGTTTTCTCCCCTTTAAGGCCTTGAAAATTACTCTTGAATGCTTTTAAGATGATGTTGTCTTCAGCGTGAATTTCTTCTTATGTATTTGGTTAAGTTTGACACTTTTCCTAATTTAATTATCTAGAACTCCATTCTCATTTCCTCCATAGAGGACATCAGGTACTGAATTGTTATTGTCAAATGTATAAGTTTCACTGTCATTACTGATAGGAATACTACATTTTAGAAATGCTGGCAGATCTGTTCTCTTTCACATCTATTTGTTTTTTTCCTTCTAGTTTTACCTTAGAATGCTTTGGCTTAATTGGGTCTCATGCCAAGCATTATAGAGACTCATTTTCCTTTCCATTTCTTTTTACCACTCAGAATTTTCTGTTGTATTCTTTAATAATATTTTGAAAATGCACTTGAATTGTACACTAAGGTTTTCCTTAGCCTCTGTGTCTTTCTACTTGTCAAGGAGAATAAGTCTTTGTTAGCTTTGGGAAGTTTGGGGACTCCTTTGGCTTCCTCACTAAGGCCATTATTTATGCAGGTCAAACTTCCCTTTAAAATGTCAATAATTTGAATCAATGTATTTTTTATTTATCTTCCATTTTCAGAGCTTATTAATATAGGTCAAGTTAGAGCTGTTGTAGATGAACAGTATTTTTCTCACGTTATCCTTCCAATTTGGTGTTAATATCAAACTTTTCCTTTAACCAGTAGATGATAGTTGTTTGTTGTCCTTCTTGAAGAGGACCGAAATGACATCACTGTGGTAGAGTAAAGTTTCAATGTGTCTGACTGTGGCCGATCAGACCAATAGGAGCTCAGAATGCTCTACCACAGGTTGGTCACAAATAGTCCATGTGAACATTTGGGGTGGATTCTCTAAATTTTCGCATCCTGCATTTCCTTTGAGCTGTTTCAATTCTGCTTTGCTCATAGAGCACAGCACCTTCTCTAATGTGGGCATGCCATACTGAGCAGTCCTGTGCCAGTGTCTCCCATGTCACACAATGAATTTCAAAGTCCTTAAGAGAAACCTTGAGAGTGTCCTTGTATTGCTTCTTCTGACCACCTTGTGAGCAGACTTGCCCTGTGTGAGCTCTCCATAAAACAGTCTTTTTGGCAAGCATACATTTTGCATTCAAACAACATGGCCAGCCCATCAGAGTTGTGCTCTCTGAAGCAGAGTTTGAATGCTTGGCAGTTTAGTTCTAGTAAGGACCTCAGTGTCTGGTACCTTATCCTGCTAGGTGATCTTCAGAATCTTCCTAAGACAATTCAAGTGGAAGTGATTCAATTTCCTGGCGTGGTGCTGGTCGACTGTCCAGGTTTCACAGGCATACAACAATGAGGTCAGCACCACAGCTCTGTAGACCTTCAGTTTGTTAATCAGTCTAATACCTCTTGTCTCCCATACATTCCTTTGGAGCCTTCCAGGCACTGAGCTAGCTCTGACAATGTGTGTGTCAACCTCATTATCAACATGTACATCTCTGGAAAGTATACCACCAAGGTAAGTGAACTTATCCACAGCATTCAAAACTTCTCCATTTGCTGTAATCGATGGTTCCACGTATGGATGGTGTGGTAGTGGCTGATGGAGCACCTGTGTTTTCTTGGTGTTAATCGTTAGGCCAAAATTAGCATAAGCATAAATGAATGGATCCATACTTTGTTGCATCTCAGCTTCAGAGGCTGCATTGAGTGCATAATCATCTGCAAACAGAAAATCTTGTGGCCTTTTCAAGTTGAAGAATTTACCATCAGTGTGGTAGCTGACCTTGATGCCATGTTCATCCTCATTGAAGGCATTTGACAACATGGCTGATGATATGACTGACCAGAGACAACTAATTCTGAAATGTTTACCAATTCAGTAACTAGTTGGCCCCTGTCTGTTAAAATAATCAATTTTATTTTGGGGATGAGATTTTTTTTTCTATTCGAGATCTCTACCACTTTCTGCTTCTCTTCTTGAAGAAAGTGTTCAGGAAGTACAGATATGAGGCTTTTAAATAATCTACAAGCCTTTGGCCTCTTTCATTCTTTACTCTCAACATTTTTTGGCCATTCTCCCCTGTGCCCACTTTCACAATGAAGTCACTGATTATCACAGTATATTTTGACTTGGTTTCAAGGGTCTTCTCAAGTTCTTTGTAGAGTTCCTCTATTTCTTTATCCTCACCACATGATCATTCTTACCAGCTCCTTTATTTGTTTCTTTGAGGAGAACCTGAGAGCAATTTCTCCATTTATCTTCAATTTCTTTATATCTGCTGATTTTATTTATAGTGATGTCATTTTGAATGTGGTTCATCTGTAGTAGTGTATCAAATTATTTATAATGCAATAAAAACTCACATTTTAAAGTATTGGTAGATTAGTATTTGCAGATAGTCTGAAAATTATAGGATTTTGGTAGCCTCTGATTCATTTTTCAACATTTCTGTACTCCACCACGATCACTGCAGCAGTGGAAGGGTATTATGCAGAATTGAGGGCCCTTTGAATTTTTATTTACTTGATGATAAAAGAACTATGATCAAAGAACTAGTGACCAAGCTCATGGCAGGAAGTCTCTCCAAACTTAGCTGGACAAGTTCTTGATCAGAATACATATCCTGCTGCCAAGATGATATTCTAAGCCTTTCCTGCTTGGGAATGATCTGCCTGAGCTCATGCTTTATTGGCATGTATCCTTTGAAACTAAAAGGTCACTTCCAGGTCACAATGAAGTGTTGGAAGGACCTTTATGAAGGATTCTACATTTACTTTCAAAAAGTCAACGATTTAATTTCAGGATGCCGGCAATGTGTGTGACATAGACAATCATTGTATCTTAAGGACATTCATGAATGTTTAAGAGGTTTGGGAGCCAACTGACAACATTTTCTCAGGTCCTTATTTCCTCTTCTGGAGTAGTAGAATTACTACATTTTGATATTTGGCATCATGAAAGATGAAATATCTTAAGGTATAACCAGTGAAATTTAGCCATTTAAAGTATAACACTCTCTGATAGTAAGATGTTGGGCAGCTCAAGGGAATCCTTACTAGTCAACAACAATACTGGGCATTGGTTCCTTTTTTTTGGTTTCCAGGAATGGGATTAGCTAGCAGGAAGCTGAGCAGTCTGGCCAAACCTGTTATGACCATCAGTGCAGAAGGGGATTTGATTACCATCAAGACCAAAAGCATCTTTAAAAATAATGAAATCTCTTTTAAACTGGGAGAAGCGTTTGAAGAAACCACACCAGATGACCGAAAAACCAAGGTGAGGTCAAAAACTTTCTTCTTGAAGACTCTTGGACAAATATAACAGAAATATGCAGTACTCTATTAAGTGGAGATTTAACTAGTCAATTAACTAGTCAATTAAGAAGACAAGCTATTAATGCTAACTACTGTTCTAAAAAATGGTGCAGATTCTAATTCTAAGATAATCATATTCACATTCTTTTATCTGCTACTTTGCAGCAGCTGTCTTTTCCCAGAATTATACTGAATAGAATGAGTTGATAAATAACCTTGGTTGAAAGCACAAGACAGTGGAACAGTATGTTCTAGATATATGTACATCATATGATATGCTATAATATTATTTAACATGCAATTAATATGTAATTATAACACCTCGGTAAGAATAGAATTTAAGTGTGGGAGAGCTGAAGCCTGATGTAACTGCATAATTTGGTGAGCAAAAGAGGCTGAAGACTTTAACTTTGATGATTTTGTGATGGGGGAAAGCAGGACATGTGACTATGAGAGGCAGAATGCTGCAATGGAAATTGTACTGGCATTGGAGTAAAAGGAACAAGGTTCAAATTTAGCCTCCATCACTTACTGTCTGTGTAATGCTGAGTAATTCAATGAACCTCTGGACCTTAGTCTCTTCACCAGTAAAATGATGAAGTTCGACTAGGTTGTGTCCAATGTCCCATCTGGATCTAAGATCTTATTTTCTCCTCCTCATGTTAGCTCTGGGGATGGGAGTTATAAATTTAAAGCTACTTATATCTTAAAATATTGAATTATAGTTATGAATATTTGTAGAGAGTTTGACAAAGCACTACTTTAGTTATCAAGGATTATTCTGCCCTAATTCACCTCCCCCAAATGTCCTCAATGGAATATAAAACAATTTTGAGTATTTCCTTTATTTATTCAAAATAATTATCTAAAAATTTATCATGTCTTGACTGTAACCTATTTAAAACCCTAGAAAATTTATAGCAGATGATTAGGATTTGAGGTCTGTAGGACACTTTGGACTGAGTGACTGGTATCTTTGTATTGTCTTCTTCAGAGTGTTGTAACCTTGGACAGCGGCTCTTTGACTCATGTGCAGAATTGGGATGGCAAAGAGAATACCATAAAAAGAAAGCTGGTGGATGGGAAAATGGTGGTGGTAAGTTCTTTTCTGTGCTAAATATAATGACAATATGAATCAGATCTCTGTGGAACACGTCTTTCTAAAATAACAAAGAAAAATACTGCTTTTTTGTGGGAACAATAGAGTTTTTAGGGGTGAGAAAAAGAATTTTGGTAGTTAAGTAAATAAATGAGAGTTATAAATGTTATCATATATTGATGAAAAGCAAAAACATTATCTGTAAATTGATTTTCAGTTATAAATTTAAAGAGGAAAGCTCTTTATGGTTTTTCTTGTGACAATCTCCTGTACTTCCCCTAGAAAATGTAGCAGGAAGATCGTTTTTCCTTGTGTGTTTCTTTGGGGGATGTTTCTGTTTCTTATGGATCTACATTGGGAGAATCATCTGGCCTGAATTCGTTTCTTCTCATATAACATTAGTCAATAAACAAAATAGCTTCATCCTTTATTGATAAATGATATGTATGTGTGTGAGTATATATGGATGGAATAGTAAAAAGTGCTATGTGCTTCACTGTAATGGACTTTGAAAAATGATAATATGCATTCTGATTATCTAGATAAGTGCATACTTTCAAAAACAATGTAATTAACAAAGAAGAATCACAAAGCACAATCAGCAAATGGATGCTATAGTTCTGTATCTTTTCTCTCTCTCTTCCTGCCCGCTGACACCCAAGCTCCACTTAATGGCTGTATTTTGGGCCCTCCTGGCTTAGAGTGAATGTCAATGGTAACTGCTTCTCTTTGGAACAACAACCCTGAGGGACTTTCCCTCCCAGCTTGATATTTTTTCTTTATTTCTAATTAAAGGAGTCATCCCTTGTCTCTCTTTTTAAAGAGGCCTATTCACTGAATGGCCATTACCTCACTCTAAGTTGAGTACTTGAAAAGGCCTTAGCCTAAAAGGGCTAAGATTAAGTATATGTACATATACATACATATATGTGATATATATGTACATATATATGTCTGCATATACATCTGTTATACATAGCAATGTAGCATGTGGGGGGGCATCCCACTTAATAGGTTCAAGTCCTGTCTCTGCCACACTGGCTCAGTGCCCCCAGGCAAAGATTAGTAATTACAGAAAAGAAGCTGCCTTTTCTAAATTATAGGTCTAGTTTTTTAAAGTATGAATATATATTTATATATGCACATATATTTTTAAAATATTTTTTTTAGGAAAGTGCCATGAATGATGTTACCTGCACTCGAATATATGAGAAAGTGTGAAGAAACTCACTCTCAAGCCAAGCACAACCATGAAACAATGACATCCACACTTCTGGGGGCATTTCAATAAAACTACAAAGCAAAATGTCATGACAATTACTGTCACTTCAACTCTGAGCAAAGCTTACCAACTTTGGTTACCATGTCAGATTTCCCTAGAGTCAAGGTAGTATTTTGAATGGTTATAAATAACGCAGAAGCCAAGCTGCTATAACTTCCTTTAACTCAGGATGGATGAAAAAAACACTATCCTAGAGTAATTTCAACTTTGATCAGTCTGACCTTTGGGGGAAAGCATCAGAATCTTTCTTGTCAGCCAAGAAAATTCAATATAATCTGTGGCAGAATGGAAAAGTAAAGCCGATTTCTTTTTAAACAAGTGGAGACAGTCTTGTAAGAGAATGTGTTAGAGACATATGAGGGGAAGTATGGAAGATTTTCAAAATTATATCCATGAATTGATAGGTGTATATGATCCAAGAATGTTTTGAGGAAAAAGAAACCCATAACCATTAATAATGGAAAATAACAAAGGAGGAGAGAACTTTTGTTCTTATAATATTCTTTAAAAAATAAAATTTTATATGCAGAAATAGATTTCATGATCAACTGGGTCAAACTCTTCATTTTATAATTAAGTAGCATTTGTAAAATGCTGGAATAGAATTAATATAGTGGTAGTATAAAATCTGTAGTAGTCTTGGTTAGTTATACATATTACATTGGCTCTTGACTAAAGGGTAGATTTATGATCTAGGGCCTGCATTCATAATAACTGGGCTCTTAGAAGGGTAGTCATGAAACACCTTGTGCTTATGCTCCCAGTTAGAGAGCAGGCTTTCTAACAATGAGCAGACTGGAGGTTAAGTTCCCAGCCAGGAGCTAAGAAAGTTCTTCCTCTTCTGTATGGCTCCCAATGAGCCTTCATGCCACAAACAAATGACAACGGATCGCCCAGCAACACAGGTGCTTATGAGAAATAATATTAAATCTGGCAAATGTATTCCTAAACAGAATAAAATTTTTATAAAAAGACATCATTGAAAGACATCATGATTTCACAATTAGCCACATAATTAACCAAAAATGAGGCCAGGGTCAGGTACGGTCATCCTGCTCCTGGAGCCGGTGCTCTCTATAAAAACACAGTCACACAGCCTGTAGCTTGTCTATTTAGGCATCATCCTCACGGTCTTAAGGAAAGGCATTGCAGATGTGGTAGATACTGATGGCTGTCATGGTTATCTTGCTGTCACAGTGGTGCTATTGCCATTCTTGCTCTCTTCCTCTCTTGGTTCTTGTGAGTCCTCAAAACTCATGCTATAGTCCTTGTGTGAAAGAAAACCTCTGCTCTCCTGTCCCAAGACTGACCTCAAGGTAATTTCCTCTCTTCTGGAACTGGGGAGAATTTCAAATCCCACATATGTAATGCAGTGCCCCCACTGCCAGAAGTCCAGATGTGTTACTTTTTACCCCACTCAACTTCCAGGGTAATCCAGTACACTTATAGGAGTTTGGTGGGTATCCAGTCTCTCTGCTCCTGGCCTCAACCATTGTGTTCCTCCAATTCTAGGGGTCCCCGGTTATATTTAACCACTTAACAGATTAACTTTCACGAAAGAATAGTTTATTTTGAAAGTATAATAACAAATATACAAACATCTTTCCCAATATTTGGGGGACATAATCCTCCCCATACTGCATCAATCTATAGGGAGGGGAGGATAAGGTTCACAGCTTGACTCAGTTGTTAGATAGCACAGTCTCACCAAGTTCCAAGTCTAAAGCCCCTCTGTGGGCTCAAATCATGGGTACCGTGGGTTTCTCAGGACCTCTCTACTAGGCTAGTAGCAACGTCTGGCCTGGAATTCTGCCTCCAAGGTTCCATGTCTTGAGATACCAGGTCTAGGGACTCTACCACTGGCACATAGAATTGTAAAGGATGAATGAAACAAATCCTAACAAAATTTAAAGCCCATTTCTTGAAGTCATATATCCTAAAAAGAGAAGGGGAGAAGGTGATCCTTTCTCCCACCCAGCCCTCTTTATGGTGTATAAATGTATGTGTACATGAATATGTCTATGTAAATGTGTATATGTCTATACATATTTAATAAACATTAAACACTCTATATGTGTCAGGCACTGTGCTAAGTGCTAGGAATACAAATAGGAAAAAGACAGGCAGTCTTCGCTGTCAAGAAGGTGAATGGGAGAATATATCCCACAAAAGGAAACTGGAAAGTAGGCTGCGTTGCGGAGGGAACACCAGAGGGTATTTTGTTTGGTGGAGTTGAAACTGAGCAGGGCTGCAGAAAAGTGGAATGAGGTGGAAGCCCAATTTCTGTCCTCTATAAAGAAAAGCTTTAGGAGGTTTAGTGCTCCACCCTCCAGCCCACTAATCAGAGGGGAGAGGAGGCTGAGGGAAGTGGTTTCCAAGGCCTGAGTTAGGAACATGGTGAGAAAATGATGACCTTATCCTGAGAGAGGCATCTTGTTCTTGGGAATTGAAACCAGGCAGAGCTATAGACAGAAAGAGGAATGTATATGTATCTACATATAATTTATATATATAATGTACATATATATGATGTATATGTGGTGGGTGCATAATAAATGCATATTTCCTTTTTATGATCCCATGAAAACATAGCTCCAAAAGTCACAATTCAGTAACTATGGCTCTTAAAAATTATTTCATTATGTATTTCTCAATTATATTTAGGAAAATTTTAGCATTCATTAAAAAAAATTTAATTCCAAAGTCTCTGCCTCCCTCCCACCCCTTAAGAAGGCAAGCAATATATTGATTATACATGTGGATTCATGCAAAATATATTGCCATATTAGCCATGTTAGAAAAGAAAGCACACAAAAACAAGAAAAATAAAAAAAGTGAAAAAAACCCTTCAGTACGCACTTAGCATTCATTAGTTCTCTTTCTGGAGGTGGATAGCAGTTTTCATCATGAGTCCTTCAGAATTGTCTTGGATCATTGTCTTGATCAGAGTGTCTAAGTCTTTTACAATTCACCATTGTTGCAACCTTGCTATTGTTGTGTACAGTGTTCTAATTCTGCTCACTTCACTTTTCATCAGTTCATATAAGTCTTCCCAGGTTTTTAAAAAACCCACCCCTCTCTTCATTTCTTATAGCACAATAATATTCCAACACAATCATATGCCATAGCTCATTCAGAGTTAGAAACAGTATTTCTACCCCCCCTCCCAGGAACATCCCTAATTGGGGGGCATCCCCTGAATTTCCAATTCTTTGCCACCACAAAAATAGCTACTGCATATGAATATATATGTATGTATATGCATGTATATACATTATATATATTTTACAAATAGATCCTTTTCTCTTTTCTTTGATATCTTGGAGATATAGACCAAGTAGTGGTATTACCAGGTCAAAGGGAATACAGTTTTATAGCCCTTTGGTCATAGTTCCAAAATGTTGTCTAGGATGGTTGGACTAGTTCACAACTTCACCAACAGTGCATTAGTGTCCCAATTTTTCCATATCCCCTCCATCATTTATCATTTTCCTTTTATGTCAAGTTAACCAATCTCATAGGTGTGGAATGGTACCTCAGAGTTGTTTTAATGTGCATCTCTCTAATCGATAGTGATTTAGAGCATTTTTAAATGTGATAGCTTTGATCTCCTCTTCTGAAAACTGAAATGGCCTTTGAGCATTCATCAATTGGGAAATGGCTCTTATTTTTTCAAATTTGGCTTAGTTCTCTAAATATTTGAGAAATGAAATATTTATCAAAGAAACTTGCTGTAATTTCCCCCCAATTTCCTGTTTTTCTTCTAATTTTGGCTGCATTAATTTTGTTTGTGCAAAACCTTTTTAGTTTCATGTAATAAAAATCCATTATACTTCCTGTGATCATCTCTATCTTTTTTTTGCTCATAAACTCATCCCTTGTGCATAGATCTGACAGGTAAATTTTTCCATGCTCCTCTATTTTACTTATGATATCATTTATTCATTTTGACCTTATTTTGGTATACCATGTGAGATGTTGGTTTACACTTTGTTTCTGCCAAGCTGCTTTCCAGTTTTCCCAGCAACTTTTGTCAAATGGTGAGTTCGTGACCCCAAAAATTGAATCTTTGGGTTTATCAAACACTATATTACTGGGGTCATTTACTACTGTATGTTGTGCGCCTAATCTATTTCACTGATCCACCAATCTATTTCTTAGCCAGTATCAGATTTTTTTCATGATTATTGTACAGCTTTTTATTATTGTTTTGCATACATTTTTATTAATAGCCCATGCCTCATACAAGCCTGGAATCTAATCTAAGCCCCTGTTGGTGGCTTCGAGGATAAGCCTCTATTTTTCCTTAAAGATACTAATTGTCTCTGCCTGTTTTTGATCCTGTATTCCACATATTGAACATTTCTTGATTCATCCCCACATGTACACTGAAGCTGACAGCTCTCCCCTTCTATTCCAGGGTAACTGGGTTCTTCAAAGACCATCCCAAAATCTGAGTTTAGAAAATTTAGGTCTATTTTTTGGTCATTTTCAATATTGTCTCTGTTGTGTAAAAATAGAACAAAACTTCCAAAGTCCTTCTTCTTTCTCCAATGTCACTGCTTCCCTTTTAAATTCCTTTTTATTCTTTCCTCCATCTGGTCTCCTTCAATTCCTACTCTAATCTGCTTCCATCAATGACTTGAAGAGAATGCCATTATTTTTTGAGAAAGCAGAAAAGAAAGATTTCAGTACTTTTGATTTCCAGGGAGAGTTAGAAACAGTATTTTTGCCCCCTAGGAACATGCAATCTAAAAAAAGACCTTCAGGTATACAAGCACAAACTATATTTACACTGGACCAAAATTAGAAATTTATTGGAAAAAACAAAACAAAATAAATCCATCAGTTTAGTCCAGATGATAGAATCAATGATTTTAAAGAATAGGTATAGTCACAAAAATGAACACTTAGACATTTCAGAAATATATAATGTATTTCTTTCATTAGGGAGTGGTATGAGTGAGTTCCTTTCCATGGTATGCTGAGGGAAAAACAGTCACCTTCCTTCCAATTATTTGCAATAGAATTGCTAGAGGAGCTGGACTGGTTTCAAGGGAGTTGTGATGATGGAGTGGAAGGGCCTAGCCTGAACGAAGGCTGCAAGCCGAGTGAAACGATTCTGAGGAATGTCAAAGAAATGTCATAAGAAAATTTGTCTATAAGAAGAAGGAGCTGGATAGAAGATGTTGGCTGGCAAGTAATTAATAATAAGGTGAAATGTTAGTTTAGAAAATCTTAGTACTACAGCATAAGTAAAGAAACCTATCTTCTCCCTCTCAGTAGACAGATGAGAGCTGTCCCCGTAGAATGAAGTATGTGAGGTCACATGTAATTGCTGTGTCTATTAGCTTTGCCCATTTTTTGTTATTCTCCTTGCAAAAGTTTAAGAGTGGGAGTGCTAAGGACTAACAACTGGTATAAAAACAAAAGGTAACAATAACACTTTTAAAATGGTGGATTTTAGTTAATTGATTAAATTAAGTTAATTAATCAATATATATAATTTATATATAATTAATTTATATTTAACTAATTAAATTGATCTTTGGTAAAAGTCACTTTATCTTCCTTAGTTTGAACTTCCTCATCTCTAAGATGGCAACAATAATACTTTCCACTTCATCTTCATGGGGATATTGTAAAGATTAAAAGAGTTAAAATACATCTAAAGTGCTCTTTAAACCAGAATCATAGGACGTTACCTTCCAGGTCATCTGGTCTCAGTCTCATTTTGCAGATGAGACACTGAGACCTCGAGAGCTTGACTCTTTGCCCAAGGTCATGTGAGGAACCAATGGCAGGGTTAGGATAAGAACCCAAGTCAGTAGGCTCCACGTGCAGCACTCTCTCTAGTGCATCCGACTCTAGGGAATGCTAATAGGCAGGCTATGGTCATGAGTACTACTGCATTGGGATGCCCTCTGTTCTCCTCAACAGGAAAGTTGAACACCACTCCGTCTCTTTACCCCATATGGAAGGTGGACGGCTTTGGGCTGGATTGTCAACACTAACTGTCTAGCCTTGGAGGAGTTCAGGAGACTATTCTCCAGGCACAGAGTATGATCTGCCTAAATGAATAGAGACAAAACATGCCATGTCAAGTTTGAGAAATAGACTGTGGAACAGAATTGGCTGGAATACATTTTACAGAATGTAAAATGATCTGGAAAGGTCAGGAACCACATTATGGAGGACCTGAAATGACAGACTAAGGAGTTTGTATTATCCAAGACATAATAAAGAGCCACTGAAGGTTTTTGAGAAGGGGAGTAACATCCTCAGACCTCTGCTGTAAGAAGGCTTCAGAAATCACTGGCTGTGGGTGGAGAATGGATTGCAAAGGGGAGAGACTGGAGGCGGGGGAACCTATGGAAAATAAGGGGTTAGGTTTCCATGACTACCCAAAACTGTAATCTTTTGCTAGAGATTGCTGAAAATACACTTTTCTGAATACAATTCTTCATAAAATATTGATTCTGATCATAGGCAGTTTTCCTAATACAGTAATCATGAAATAACCCATAAAATGCAGGGGAGAACAGATGCAACATGAAACAAGAGGGGAAAGGGCAGAGGCTGCAAAGCCAGAAGGACCCAGAGATAAAATAGGGAAAGGGGCAACTTGCCTTCTCTACTCTCTCTTTGAGCTCTCTGAACTGGACTGTTCTCCAGTGAAAAGCACATGCCTAGGAGTGAGTGCCCCACCCTTTCAAACAGAGCTTGGAACTCCACGCTGGGGTTGGCCCTGCCTGGCCTGGCTTCTCTCTGGCCTGACATTAGGGTGCTGGGAGGCATTGGCAGCAGGGGAGGTAGGGCCCTCGAGTACCTGTGACCACCATCTCACTCACCCACAGACTCTGCTGCTTTTCCATTTGTTCGCTTCCTTCACTGGATACTTGAAAGGTTGCTTTAGCACTTTCTGGAACCGATGCACAAATACTTTTCTCCTTTTTGTGGATATAAGGAATCTTTGATCCATTAACATTAAACATAGTCACTGTGGATGCTGACATAGAGTTGATCTAACAACTTTATTTTCTCACTAAGCTGCATCACTGACTTTGTATGCTTGGGCTTAGTGCCTGAAGGACTTGCACATAACTTTGGGGGCATAATTGCAACCCAGAACTTGAGTTTTAAAGGTAAAAAATGAAAATATGCAGCAAATGCACAGGGCCTCTTTACAATGGTGGGATGAATGAGACCAGTGAAGCGCCTCATAGGATACCAGCCGCTCCACAAACCTGTGTGCATCACACCTCTCATTCTTTTTCACTATAGCACATAGCTGTGAATTTGATTTGCCAATGGGAAAGTGAAAATGAGGTTAGTAATAAAATCAAAGGAATGCTTAAAGTCCCTAAAGTTAAACACAGAAATGGTGAGGATTGACTGTACCTGGCTGTGTGACAATTTTTCTCAGAATCATTTTTTTTTGTAGTTCAGTTGTTTCAGTTGTGCCTGACTCTTGATGACCCTATTTGGGGTTTTCTTGGCAAAGATACTGGAGTGGCTTGCCATTTCCTTCTCCTGGCACATAGTAAAGGCTTAATAAATGATTGTTGCCTTCTTTTCCTGAAGCTTCCTTGACTCAAAGCCAGGGGTGGGGAACCTTCGGCCTCGAGGCCACATGTGGCCCTCTAGGTGTCCAGGTTCGGCCCTTTGAGAGTCCAAACTTGTCCTAAGGTAAACATCCCCCATTCTTTCAGCCCGGGCTTGTATGACGTGTCATGGTTTCGAGTCTTTTCAACAGCTAGCTTGCCTTTCTCTGGCTATGCTCCAGTTTATCAACATCTTACAATGTGGGGCCCAGAAATGGGTGCAACATTTCACACATAGTTTGCCAAGGCAGAGGATGACAGGGCCATGACCTTCCTTGTTTGAAACGTTTTGCTGTTCTTAGCCCCCTCATTTTACAGTTGAGGAACCTGATTTTCATACAGCTTGATGTCAATGAAATGACCATGACAATAACATCGACCTCACAAGGTTTTTGTAAGAATCAAGTGAGATAACATGTGTAAAGATAACATGTGAAATAAACATGTGCTAATCTTTGCTGTACATAGATGTTGGTATTATTATCCTACTTTAACAAATCATAAAAGGTTCTGAAAAATATGGGAAACTGTTTTTGAATTTACAAGAAAAAATTAACACAAATTTCCTTTAAGAGGGAACCATGCTATTATGTTTAATGTGTGTTATACATTAATGTATACTCCTTATACAAAAATGCAATCTGTGCCCCCTCATTTGAGTTGACATGTCCTAGGAGGAGTCGCCTTCTTTTCTGTCTCCCCCTTTCCCTTGGGGGATTGTACAGAAGTTATTTTACCCCTCTGAATGTCCATTCTAGCTCTTCTGAGATGTAAAATGTTCTAGTTGAGGTCCTTTCCAAATCTGGGATCAGGGTGTAGTTTTCACGTGAAGTGAGGCACAGGATGACTTTACTAAACACAAAGTAGTACTGCATAGTCTCTCCCTGAAGGTGGCGCTATGTGTAGAGAAAAAGATCACTGCCATTTTATCTGACTTAATTAAGCAATGCCATCCTTTCTTTTTCTTCTGGAATATCTTTATCATCAGACAATTTTTGTAACTTTTTTCCTTATTCATTTTTCACTTATTTTTGTGTGCAGTACATACTTCTACTCAGGTCTTTTGGTTTTGCCTTCCTCATGGGGAGACTGCCAAATTTTTAAATTGTTCCTTGTCCAATACCAGTTGATACTGCATGACCTCCCAAAACACACCCCTTCTTGTACACTTCCACTGACAGATATGTTGTACTTTTTGCTTCTCAATTTACTAGACTGATCATCTGTTATCAGAGTGGTGTGTATTAATTTGACAATCTTTGTTTCTTTCAAAGGCAAGAATAGTTCCTTTGTATCCTATGTTATCATACCTGTCTATTCACATTTTTTCCTAATTTTTTTTCTTAGAGCTAGATTTTAAACTGATACAACTGTCGTCTTTAGGGCCTGCCTTCTCCTTATGTTTAGACAAAAAATTTTTTTTTGCTAGTTGCTCAAAATTACAAACACCAGCTGCCATGATTTTGGCTAATACCGAGAGTGAAAGTCAGAAGAGTAAAAGATTCTCAATGACTTCATTTTTCTTGCCAAAGCGAGGGAGAGAGAAATTGTAAGATTTATTATTATTTTAAGATTGGCTCTAAATAATCTTTCTTTTGTGGAATTTGTATAAATTGAGTTGGCTTTATTCATAGGCAAAAGTGGTCCTGCCACCAAAATGATCTCTTCTATTGAAAGTGTTGAAAATTCCTTGTTTGAGAGTTTAAGACTTTTGTACTTTAAAGAGATTAAAATGCAGATAATCCTTAGAATCATAACATTTTAAGCCTTTATCAGGTAGTACTTGAAAAAGGATTTGTTTGGTTCTCCTAAGAACTCTGGAAGTGGTGGCACCACTTAAGTTTCTCAAGCCGTGTATGTAGCAGGATTTGGAATCATAGGACCTTGGTTTAAACACTAATTCTGCTACTGTGTGACTTTGGACAATTGTTTAATCTCTCTGGGCCTCAGGTTCCATCTAAAAAATGGACTTCATGACCTTTGAGGTCACTAACAACAATAGGTCTACAATCCCATGAATCCCAACATTTTGGGGTTGAAAAAGATGTCAGAAATCATCTCATCCCATTTGTGGATGGAATAGCAACTCTCTTTGCGTGAAAAACAGGGAACTCACAGACTGCTGAGGCAGCCCAATTCCAATTCTGAATACTTTCAATTGTCAGAACATTTTTCTTATTATGAAATTGAAATTTTCCTATGTGCACTTTCTACCTGTTATTTCTTGTTCTATAGTCTAGGGCCAAACAGAACATGTCTAATCTCTTTCAAATGCTGTAAGACAGCTAGTTGGCACAGTAGATTGGATAGAATGCTAGGCCTGGAATCAGGGAGACCTGAGTTCAAATTCAATCCCAGACACTAATTAGCAGTGTGACCCTAGATAAGTCACTTAACTGCTATCTGCCTCAGGTTCCTCAATTGAAAAAAAATGAGGATGCTAACAGCAACTACTTTCCAGGGTTGTGGTGAGGATCAAATTTCTGACCTACTCTGCCATCCTTCCAGAATCCCCAGTAAACGAGACAATATTTGTAAAAACTTCTCATGATGTCTGGCACACGTTGTCCTTGTTCAGTCACTTCAATATTGTCTGACTCTTGGTGACCCTGTTTAGAGTTTTCTTGTCAAAGATACTGGAGTGGTTTGCCGTTTCCTTCTCCCGACGCATAGTAAAGGCTTAATAAATGTTTGTTACCTTCTTTCCTTAAGACAACAAGCCTCCTTGACTCTAAACTAAACATTCTCCATTCTTTCAGCCCATCCTGGAATGGAGTGTTGTGGTTCACAGCTAGCTTGCTTTTCTCTGGCTCTGCTCCAGCTTATCAACATCTTACAATGTGGGGCGCAGAACTGGATGCAACATTTCACACATAGTTTGCCAGGGCAGTGGACAACAGGCCATGATCTTCCTTCCTTGTTTGGAACATTTTGTTATTCTTAATAGTCTAGGTGAGAATAATGTGGTCCTCCCCCTCATTTCACAGAGGAGGAAGCAGTGTGTTAACGCAGCCTAATGTCAAATTAGAGTTTTTGGCGCCTGTGCCGTCTTGCTTATGAATATTAAGCTTATGGCTGATTATAAACCTGAACTTCTTTATACGTAAACTCTTGTCTAACCATATTTACCTCATCTTCTACTTATGTACTTGATTTTTTGAACACATGTTGAATTTCATTTTTATACTTATTCAATTATAGTTTAGATTTGGACTATTATTCCATCTTGTCAAGATCTCATTGGGTCTCATTTCTATCAGGGAGTGTGCTGTGTCTCTCAGATTGTTTCCAACCATGTGCCAAGCATTTGGGCTACCTACTGGGGAGACAAAGCCCAAAATGAAAGTCCCTGCCCTCAAGGAACTTATAATCTATCCAGGAAAACAATGTGTAAGTCGACATAAATTTGGGGAAAAATGAAGCACTAGAAACTCAAGGGATCAGGAAAGGCCTAATGAGCTTAGCTTTGTGTTAGAAACGAAGGGAGTGTGCATTGATGGTATGGGGTGAGGGTAGCCTGTACAGAACATACTGAGATGGGAGACAGAATGTTATATGCATTTGGCTTAGACAGAGTGTATGAAGTAGAGTAATATTTTAATAAGTCTAGAAGGATAAGCTTGAGCGAGATCGTAAAGGGTTTTAAATAAAGCCAAGTAGAGGAATTTATCCCTGAAGCTACCGGGACTCCCAACAACTTGTTGAGTAGAGGAGTAACATGGTCAGTGCTTTGACCACGACTTTGGCAGATTTGCAAAGGAGGGACTGGATGGATGGAGCACCATAAGAAGACTGTTTGAATAGTACAGGCAAGAGGTTTAAGTTTGGGTGGTGGCTGTGAGGATGGAGAAGAGAAGGATATAAAAGATGTTATGGAGGTAGAATAGACAACACCTGGACCCCAAATGATTATACAGAGCAAAGTGAAGAGTTGAAGGATCACCATGGTGTTGAGAATATGAGTGAAGGTTGGTGATGCTTTAAATAAAAATAGTGAAGCCAGGAAGAGAATGTTTAGGGGGAAATTTTTTTGAAGATACCTGTATAGAGATGATAATTATAAACCCACAGAGCTGATGTGAACACAGAAAGTGTAGAGAGAAGAATAAAGGGCCCAGAACAAAACTTAGGGGGACACCCACACTTGGGGGAAGGACATGAATGGTCATCCAGCAAAGGAGGCCTGCAAGGAGTGACCAGACAGATAGGAGGAGGACGAGAAGAGAGCCCAAATTTGGTACCAGGGTAATGGTAAATTTCTTTGTAGAAATAACATGCAGGATAGGCTTTAGAGATGGAAGCAGGGGGTCCTAGTATGGAGAAGAGAAAAAGTCTCTAAAATAGAAGCTAGAAAGAAATCAAAGTCAAATCTGGCCTACTGTATAATTTTGCTGAGGGCCAACCCTGATCAAACAATTTGTGAATTTGAGTCTAATTATATGAGAGGCAATGTGGTATTGAATGTGATTTAGGATAGAAAGGTACTTTAAAGATATACTCTTCTGAATTTTTTTGTCCTTTAATTTTGAGAAATTGCCAAACCTAAACAAACAAATGCTTCCCTACCTTCCAGGATGGTTTACCAAATTAATACCCCGTGTCACCATTGCAACTCTGAATTCTCCCTTAACAGACCAATGAGTTTTAATATCTATTATATGAAATCAAATGGTAATTGTAAAAAAAGACAGTTTACTATAAAAACATAGAAACAGGATAATTTTTTTTTAAAGATTAAGCTTCTCAATAATCGTGGCCCAGCCAAGCCACTTTCTGACCTCTTCTGACAGCAAAGTATCTAGCTTGCCTTGTTTCAGTGGCAAGGCTCCATGTTATTGCTATCAGCACTCTGACCTCTCGAGGGGAGCAGGACTTTGTGGGTTAATAGCTTGCTCCTCAGACGACTTTAAATTATTTTCTATCTTGATTTCTGTATCATCACTGGGACTCACACTGAGACCAGGAATCTACTACCATTACTCAAATGATGGAGGGGCATGGTATCCGGAGGCAGGAAGGATGCAATAATAGCATCAAATTCCATGAAAGGCAATGGCAAGATTCATTAGTCCCCAGGGTCAGACCTTAGCAGAAGACAAAGAAGTCTCAGGGTCCACAAAAACCTAGAGGAGAATGGAGCGTGCCATGTTGTTTTCTTCCTCCTCTTCTGTCCCCCTTCTTCCCAGTATAACCAATATTCCTTTTAAAAACTCCTACCTCAGAACCATCCATCCTTCCACTGTTTTATCTATATGTGATTTCCTGGGACTAGGCAGGTTGTCTCCGACTTAGAGGCAGTGTGGTACAATGGAAAGTGTCCTAGATTGGGAGTCCGAGGACTTAGGTTTGAATGCTGCCTTTGCTATTTAGTGTCTATGTCAGGGATGGGGAACCTGGGGTCTCGAAGCCACATGTTGCCCTCTAGGTCCTTGTGTGTGGCCTTTTGACTGAGTCTTAGTTTTACAGAACAAATCCTTTTAATAAGGAGATTTGTTCTGTGAAGTCTGGATTCAAACGGCAGCACTCGAGAACCTAGAGGGCCATATGTGGACTCAAGGCCTCAGCTTCCCCACCCCTGGTCTATGTGGCCTTGGGATAAGATACATATAGAGATAACTATAATATATATATTAATATATCATAACTGCTTTGTAAAGTATCAAGCCAAATGCTACATGTGGTATTTTATCAAGTTCAGGAAAAGCTTCATGGAAGAAGTAAGATATTTCATACCATCATACATTTAGAGCTACAAGGAACATTGGAGGTTATCAGGTTCAAACCCATCATTTTATAGATTAAGGAACTGAGGCTCAGAGAGTCAGTCAGTCAGGTATTTACCAAGTGCCTATTAGTGCCAGGCACCATGCAAAGTGTTGGGGATATAACAAGGCAAGACAGTCGGTGCCCTCAAGGAGTTTATAATCGAATGGAGGAGACAACAAGCAAGCATATATGTACAAGCAAGCTATATACAGGAGAAATAGGAAATAATTAATGGAGAAGGCAGTAGAGTTAAGAGAAGAACTTCATGTAGAAGGTGGGATTTTAGTTGGTACTTTAAGGAAATCAAAAAAGCTAGGAGGTAGAGATGAGAAGAGAGAATATTCCAGGCATGAGAGACAGCCAGTGAAAATGCCCAGAATGGAGAGATATACTATTATATCTTTAATAACTGAGAATAGGGGAGGAATTCACAACAACATAGGAAAAAGAAGAGTATGAAAGGCAATATAAAATTGTTTATTATATAAAATTTAAGAGTTTTTATTCCAACAGAAATCAATAAGCCAGACTAAGAAGAAAAACATGGCTTGGGGAAAATGCTTTTTTCATCACACATTTTATATTCATAATCTATAGATAATTGATACAAACCTATAAGATTAAGAGCCATTTACAATTATTGTACATATAATTTTTCTAAACTTTTTTTGGCTTCCCATTTCAAGTAGTATTTTCAAAACATGTGGGAGCTTTCCTTTGGCCCAGCAATGGTATTTCTGGGTGGAAGAGTATGAATAGTTTAGTAACTTTTCCCACATAATTCCAAATGCCTATCCAAAACAGATGGGCTAATTGACAATTCAACCAACAGTGTATTAATAAGTCTGTTTCTCTACAGCCCCTCTGTTTTTGACTTTTCCCAACTTTTCCCATCTTTGTCAATTTGTTGAGTACAAAGTAATACTTAAGAGTTCTATTAATTTTTTAATTTCTCTAGTAATTTGGAACACCTTTTCAAATCATTGATATTTTGCTATTCTTCCTTTGAAAATTGATTATTCTTTGGAAATTGAGGGGATGCCTAACATTTGGGGAATGGCTGAACAAGTTGTGGTATATGATTATAATGGAATATTATTGTGCTGTAAGAAATGACAAGAAGGTAGATTTCACAGAAAGCTGGAAAAACTTACATGAACTGATGCAAAGTGAAGTAGAATCATGAGAACGTTGTATACGGTAATGGCATGATGATCAGCTGTGAATGACTTAGCTATTCTTATCAATAAAATGATATGAGACAATTCCAAAAGACTCATGATGAAAAATGCTATCTACCTCCAGAGAAGCTGATGGAGTCTGAATGCAGATTGAAGCATACTATTTTTCACTTTATATTTTTTCACTTTTTCATGTCTTCCCCCCCCCTTTGGGTCTGTTTCTTCTTTCACAACATGACTAACATGAAAATGGGTTTTGCATGATTGCACATGTATAACCTATATCAAATTACTAACTGTCTCAAGAAGGGAGGAGATGAGAGAGGGAAGAAGAAAATTTGGAATCAAAATTTTTTAAAAAATGAATGTTAAAAATTGTCTTCACATTGAATTGGGAAAAAGAAAATATTTAACATTTTAAAAAGAAAGCCAGTCAGATATGTTGGGCAATGTTCCTTCCACATTTCTACAGTTAAAATACACATCCATCCTTTTTGTTAGCAAGCAGTAAAATAAAAAAATGGAAAATGATTTTTGCTGTCAGTCAAAATCACTATATTAGCTGAGTTTGCTCGATTATTATTACAAGGGGATGTTCTATTGGGGGAGTATTGTTTATTGGGAAACGATGGAGGTGTTCAAACAAAAATCTGTCAATAAAAATAATAATTTAAAAAGTATTCAGTCAAAGGCAGATCCTCGTGATATTCTACTAGAGGCCTCTTTCTAGGTGGACATTGATCAGTTACCCATCACTTCTTGGGTCCAGCTGTTTAATAATGAGTTTTCAATTCATCTAATTGTAATGGTAGCTTGACATAGGGTACAAAATGATTACCTTGGAGTCAAGAGATGGTGGATTTCAAGCCTTCCTCAGGTACTGACTAGCTGTGGGACTACAGGCAATCCAATTCATTTCTTGAAGCATTAGTTCCCCCATCAGCAATATGGAAATGATAGCACTTCATGATACCTGCCTTACCTAACTTTTAAGTCTGTTGTTAGTAAAAAGTAAAAAGCATTTTATTTTGATCTATTCTCATCTATTCCACGGTTTTCTATCTCATCCAAAAGATGACTGTGAGAAAATTTATCAAATGCCTTACTGAGATGCAGATACGTTGTGTTTATGGCCTTATCTACCGTGTCTTGTAACTTGAAGGAGCTTAATAAACCTTTGTCGATTGATGATTGATGCTGTTATTTATTAGTCCAAGCATAAGCAATAATTATGATAACAAGCTTATGTAGCTCACATTCTTATCAGTTCTATGTAGCATCAGAGTTTAATCTCAGCACTGGAAAATTCCAGGGCCATTGGGACACTTCCCCAAAGCTAAAGCATTTGATTTCTTTAGGTATGATACCAGGCAAAATTTTTTCCACATTAGTCACCTCCCAACTAGATCACTAGTTAGTGTCCCTGCTTCAAGTCTCTCCCTTTTCCAGTCTATCCTCTACGTACTTAATGCTGTTTTCTTCTTCTCTTTTTTGGAGGGGGGGGAGGCAGGGCAATTGGGGTTAAGTGACCTGCCCAATGTCACACAGCTAGTAAGTGTGTCAAGTGTCTGAGGCTGGATTTGAACTCACCAGGGCTGGTGAGTTCTACTCACTGAGCAATTATCTTCTTAAGGCACAAATCTAACCATGTTATTCTTCTGCCAAAGGACCTTCAGTGGCTCCCCATCACCCATAGAAAAAAATATTCAGTCATTCAATGAGTATTTATTAAGTGCTGACTATATGTGAGATGCTCTGCTCCACCGTGGCAAAAGAAAGGCAAAAAGGTGGTCCTTGTTTTCACAGAGATCACATTATAATGGGGGACACCACACAAATATCTTTGGATATGCAAAATATATACAGTCTAAATCAAAGGTATAGAAAATAGAAGACAAATGAGTCAATTAGTAAATCTTTCTCTCAGTTATCTGTTATCATCATTCTTTCTACCTTGAACAATAGTCCTGTCCTGACTTTAATTTTTATCTCACTTCCAAAGTAAATTTAAAAAGTCATTTTGTGTTGTCTTTGGCATTTATTGCCACTGCATCTCCTTCTAAGCTATAGTACTCCTGACACTATTCTTTTTTTAAAAAAAAATTACGTAAGATTTATTTTCTCTCTCTTTCACTTTCCCTTCTCATTGAGCCAAAAAAAACACTGAAGCAAAAGAAAACCCTTGCAACATATATGCGTGGTCCAGCGAAACAAATTCCCACATTGGACGTGTCCAAAAATGTGTCTCATATTACATCCCGAGTTCATCTCTTCTCTGTCAGGGGGTGGAGAGCATGTTCATCTTCAAGTCCTCTGGAATAAAGTTCCTCATTACATTGATCAGATTTCTAAAGTCTTTCAAAGTTGTTTTTCTTTATAATATTGTTATTGTGTAGATTATTGTCCTAGTTCTGCTCATTTCACTTGCATCATCATAGAAACTTTCCCAGTTTCCTCCAAAATTGTCTACAAAAAGGAAAAAAAACATATATATAATTTTCTTTTTTTTTTTGCAAGGCAGTTGGGGTTAAATGACTTGCTCAAGTGCCTGAGCTCAAGTTTGAACTCAGGTCCTCCTGACTCCAGGGCCAATGCTCTATCCACTGCACCACCTGGCTGCCCCAAACATGTCATATTTTGTTCAGCTATTTTCCAAAAGGTGTCTACTGCCTTAGTTTTGTTTTTTTACTACTACAAAAAAGAGCTGTCATAAATATTTTTGTACTTAAAGAATTATTTTTCTCTTTCTACCATTTTTTCAATCTTTTGATTTTGTTTTTAATATCTATTCTTGTCTCATTGAGTCTTTTTCTGTTTGACCTATTCTGGTTTTCAAGGAATTAATTTCTTGAGTAAGAATTCCCACTGTCTAGCCTAAGATATCAATTCTCCTTGCCATTCTTTCTTCCGTGGCTATTCCATTTTGTATTTCTTCCAGATACTTTTGCAACCCTTGTGGTCAGGACATTCTTTTTTTTCCTCCATAAACTTTTTTGGAGACTTTTCATAAAGTCTCTTCTTTGGTGTTTATCCCTTGGATATCTCTGAATCTGAAATATTTCCTCCTAATATTTGGTATTTTCTTTGGTTTGCTCATATTGGGCTTGGTATCCCGTGATTGGGTCAAACTTTGCTCCTGTACTCTTGGATGCTGTGGGCAGGCTACGCTTGGTCCTGAGTATGGTCCTGCATACAAGCGAAGACTAAGTCCCATCTTCTTTAGGAATTGTTTGACCCAATCTCCTTTTGTGGCTCAGGTCCAGGCTAAATGGGTTCTAGGTTGGGCCAGGGCTACTTGGTTTAGTGCCTTTCTTCTGCTGTGGCTAGTGCTCCAAGTGGCCCTGCTTCTGAATCCTTTTTCTTTTATTTCCATGAAGACTCACAAGCTGTCCTACACTGTGCTTTTGGCAGAGGGCTCTGGAACTGCCCCCTCTTTGGTATTCATCTGGGGCCTTTCTCCTCCATTCTCCTGTTGTGGAGAACCTCATTGCCGAGCTCCTCTTGGAGCTCCTCTCCCTTTGCCACAGCTTTGAGAAGTGCCTTCCACCTACCTTTGTCTACTTCAGGGTTTCTGAGAGATTCTATTCATCTTTCTATGACCAGGCAGTGTGGAGGAGTCTACAGATAATTTTCTTATGCTGGTTGTGGGCTCTTCTAGGTCCAAATACTTCTATCTCTCCAAAGTCCCTCTCCCTGACTCTATTCTGGGAACATGCTATGCTTTTATAGTCATCCATTGTATTTTCCTTATCTTCTGTATGTGTCTTTTAAAATCCAAGTTCAACAAAGAATTGCTTTTGTGTAAAAGTGTTGAACATGAGTCATGGAATCTGAGCTCAAATTCTGATCTCCCCCTTACTGGTTGTGTGACCATGGAGAAGACACTTAACCTCTGTGTGACCTAGTTGCTTATCTATAAAATGAGGCAATTCAACTCAATGAACACTGAGATCTTTTCCAGCTCTTTTATCTATGAGTTGGTGGTTATCAAGCCATGTTTGTGCTTGTGTCATCAGAATTTTGGTTTTTAAGGAAAAGATTTTAATATATATGTCCCAAACAACTCCTCTTGTAGGAAAATTTCTAATAGGGTCACTATGATTAAGATCACTTTCAACTGCTGTAGTTCACTTACCGTTAATAGAAAAGCAGAATTTATACTTTTAACATTTAAAGGATGATACCAACAATCCTTGTTGTGTTTGATTCAAGTTTTGTTGTCTTGTACTCATACTGTTATAATCACTGGGTATATTGTCCTTATGGTTCTGCTTTCTTCACCTTCCATCACTTCAGAGAAAAAATAAGAGTTGTACGAATGCATCATATTCATCATACCAGTAATATTCTATTAAATTTGTGCAACATTTAAAGCTATTTTCTGCTCTCTCTGTACATATATATGTATATGTATCTATATAATATATGTACATACCCACATATACACACACACACACACACACACACATATATACATATATTTACACATATATTCTGTGTCTAGTGTTTTGTTATCACAAAAATATTGCTCTGAACGTTTTGGTGCATTTTAAAAATATGTTTCAATAACTTCCTTGAGAGCATGGGCCCAAAAGTGAGCTTTCTGCATTAAAGAGTAGGGCCACTTTAATAACTTTTCTTACATAAATCCAAATTGTTTCCCAGAGCAGTTAAACCACTTCACAGCTTCACTAGCAGTGAATCAATGTTCCCATATGCCTAGCAATTTTTCCCAGTTTTGCTCATTTTAGGGGTTTAAAGTGATAGCTCAGGGTTGTTTTAATTTAAATTAACTGGATTATTAGTGATTTTGAACACTTTTAAAGATGGTTCTTGAAAGTTTGTATTTTTTCTTTTGAAGACTATTCCTATCCTTTAAACATCTATCAGGGAATGTCTCTTGATCTTATGGATTTGTCCTGATCATTTATCATTTCTTATATTCATTATATTATTATTTCATATATAATTTTATTATTTGTTTCCCCTATACCATCAAATTGTATTGTTATCTCTCTTTGTAAGCACTAGGTAGCAGCATCTTTTTCTTTTCTTCTTTAAACAATTTAATACCTATTTCTTTTTGTTTCACGAAATTCTTCCTCTCTCCCTCAGCCCTCATCTCCCATGTCCCAAATCACCGCATCTTGCCTTCTCCCCACACCCTGTTTTGTTCCTCATCAGCCCCAGCTGATTGTGATCTCTTCTACTTTCTCTGACACACACTTCCTCCCAAATCGGTACCTGTCCCAGTCTCTGATCACTCTGTTCTGGGATTCGACAGCCTTCCTCTTGTTTTCTCACCTCTATGTTTTAATGATCATCACTTGAAAAACCTTGATTTAAAGAGAAGCCAAGTCTGTTCTCCTTCTCTAGGCTATTTTTTTTATAATCAAAGTCCACTGCTGGTGTTTCTTTGTTCCTTCAGTGACCCATATGCAACCTGACTTTTACCTAAGCTTGTGGCCATTTTACAGAAGGATCTTGTTGCTGCTGTTCAGTCATTTAAGTTGTGCCTGACTCTTTGTGAGATGCTAGAGTGATTTGCCATTTTCTTCTCCAGCTCTTTTTATAGATGACGAACTTGAAGCGCACAGGGTTAAGTGACTTGCCCAGAGTCACACAGCTACTAAGTGTCTGAGGCCAGATTTGAACTCATGAAGGTGAGTCTTTCTGATTCCAAATCCAGTGCTCTACTTCCTGTGCCGCTTAGCTGCCTGCTGCAGAAGGACATCCTTGGGATAGTGTTGTATGTGTGGATAGAAATGTACTTCCTAATTGGCTTAGAGAATACTGAGCATACTACTGTCACTCTTTCCCTCCAGCCTAGCTAGGGATTTACTTTACTTTATTCCAGGTATTTATCAGAGACAAATGTGGACAGAGGACCTGCTGGGAGATGATCAAGGGAGACTTTGAATGGCAGCCTGGAGCCCTCCAACTCATAGACATACGTGGGAACTGGCCCAGTCATGAATCTTAAGCTCCACAGCTTGCAATTGCAGACTATTGAGAGAGAGCCTCAGACACTTATTAGTTGTGTGACCCTGGATAAATCAGTTCACTTTACTGTCACAATTTCTACAACAGTAAAGTGGGGGTGCTTCACAGATAATACCCAGGAGGCACTGGAGTTTTAGGACTCCAGTCTCTAACAGGCTCACTCTTGATCTGGTCAGACAGGCAGACCCATTCAGAGAGGTTAATAATCTGGCTTTATTCTAGACTGGTCTTCTCAGAAAGGTTGCTGGTAATGGGAGAACCAGCTCCTACAGCATTCCCTAATCACCCTTTTTACAGGAGCTGGTGAGAAGTGGGGGGCAACTACCCCCATGTTTCAATAGGATCAACTGAGACAGGCACAGCTTGCGAGTTCCCCTGAATCCCCTGGTCAAGGCACGTACAGATTCCTCTATGGACTCCCCACTCACTGACCATGCCCACTTGCTTTATAGGGCAACAGACAAAGAAGGCATCTTGCCAACATTAAGCTCATTGTTTAACTTTAGCAATATCGTCATTCTGCGCAAGCATAGTAGATATCGATTATGTCACCCCCATATTTCACTGTGCAGCTTCAGTAGGACTATCACTATGATTCTAGGCTCCTTGGGGCTATTCTGGGAGATATTATCTAACACCTGGAAACATTGCCATGTTCATAGATCCTGAGAAGCTACAGCCTAAAAAAGGATAACAAAATCCTCCTTACTTACAGGGTATAATTATAGGACCTGCCTCCCAGTATCGTTGTATAACGTGACATAATATTTGGAAAATGCTTAGCAGAGTGCTGAGCACATAGTAGGTACTTAATAAAAGTTCATTCTCTTCTTCATAGGAACACAACAATAAAAAAGAAACTATTCAATTTCCTCAGGCATGGTGTCAAACTGCTAGGCCACTCTAGCCCAACTTAATTAGACCAAATGATGGAAGGGACAAAGTAAACTATTGGCCTAACCCAGATGCTCAGTGCTTCAAGACTGGTTCCTCAGGATAGCGTGCTCCCCAGGCCCTCCCCTTAGCAGCCTATGCCCTAGACCTCAGAGCAAAACTTGACCAAACCTGTTTCTTCCTGCATTAACGCCCTGATGTAGTTTCTGCTAATCTGATCAACTAATAAGTGTTAATGTGTCCTATTTCCCAGGTAACCTTAGCCTTTTTACTGAGGTGTTCTGGAGATAATAATGCCTTACTTTCAAGAAGAAGGCAGGTCTTTCAGCAACTTTCAAACTGTCTGCTTAGGGCATTCTATCTTTTCATTGGAATAGCCTGTGTTTGAGTAGGCTGTACCCTCTAGTGGGCACCACAGAGTGTGATTGATAAAATATTTCTACTGTACCATCTATCTCACTTCTGCAGGTAAGCAAAGCGAAGTGAAAAAACAAACGCCAACTTTGTCTTGCTCCCCCCGCCAGGGCAGGCCATAGCCCACTGTCACTCCACCCCTACCCCTTCTCATCACCTCAACTTACAAACTCTATACAGACTATGCAGATCCCATACAGCTAACTTTTCCCTAGTGCAGACTTTCACAGTCACAGATCTGGTTAGACAAGGCTCAGACATCCGTTTGCTGACAAAGTCTAAAAAGAAATCTATCAACAATAGGGGAACCGGCTTTGAACTCTGTGCTCTATTATTAACCCCTTTGAAAACTCCTCTCACAGCTGGAGGATGCGGCTTATTGATTGTAATCGGATTTCTTCAGTGAATGTTTCCCAGCGGAGGATGGGCCGTAGGCATTGTTTCTAGTTAATTAATTATGCTTCAAGGATTTGAAGATGCTAGCCAGGGCCTGCCTCAGATGCTTACTGGTTCATGGGATTCTGGTATCTTAAATTTAGAGCCAAAAGAGACTTTAAAGGTCAAGTCCAACCCTTTCAAAATGGGAACTGAGAACCAGAGTAGTTAAATTCTTTGCCTAGGGTTCAACAGGTAATAAGTGAGGCCTTGGATTAGAACTCAAATGCTCTGATTCTGTGTCAGCATTCTTTCTACATTGTCCTGTTTTTGACCCACTTGTAGGATATAAAACATAGCAGGATGAAAGCTCTGTATTTGTTTAAACACAGAGGATTGGTCATGGCTTCTAATCCTAAATAATTTAGCATAATTTCAGATCATTAACATAAGCACACCAAGTTATGGGTTCCTAGCAAGCTAAGACTTTTTCCATGATTCCCCAACACTGGGGCCCCTTCTTCATTGCTGACCAATTCCAGAGTTCTGTAGGTTGCAGAGTGAATCTGTATATTTAAATAAAAAAAAAGTTACCTGATGTGATTCTAGCTTCACATTACAAAACTTTGCCAAAGGAGTTAATCTCTTTCCTAACTCAGGTGACAAAAGGCTCACTGAGTGGTTGAGGGAAACAGAAACCAAGACCCAGTGACATAGGAAACAAGGGCTAGGTTAGCCAGAGGTGAGTAGAAAGCTACTTTGATCCTTTGCCTCTTTACCTTTAAAAGCTCCTGGAAACTGACCCAACTGGCAGTCACAAGTGCTGACCAGTCATAATTGTGGGATCTGCAAAAGTTAATCTTATTTGAGATTGCCTACGGCAACAGTTGCAACTGCATGATATCAGCAGTGGCCCACATAAATAGCTTTATAGTTCAGTAGAAGAAATCAGTGTCAGTAAACTTTGACAAATAAGATGCCCACATTGAGGTCAGTTTCAGTCCAAACTCATTATAGCCAGTGGCTGATTTGTTATTCAGTTGTGTTCTACTCTTTGTGACCTGATTTGGGGTTTTCTTGGCAAAGATACTAGAGTGGTTTGCCATTTTCTTCTCCAGTTCATTTTACAGGTGAGGAAACGGAGGCAAACAAGATTAAGTGACTTGCCCAGGGTCACAGGGCTAGTAAGTGTCTGAAGCCAGATTTGAACTCAGGAAGAGGAGTTTTCCTGACTCTAGGCCTGGCATTCTATCTGCTGTACCACCTAGATGCCCTAATAACTGATTGATCAGGATCCTGAAATTCACTAATGGAAGATGTAGTTTTAAGAGGGAAGAGAGAGGAAGGGTATAGAAAATAAATGAATTAATCAGCTCCTCATTTGTTTTTTTCTATATTCTTCCTCCTTCCCCCTACCCCTTAAAACTACATCATCCATTAGTGAATTTCAGTCTCCCAAACCTTAAAACAACTGCTTCTGGTAAAGAAATGGAGTTTCCAAATCAGCTATTTTGGTTTGCTTTCTGAATTGATTTGCTCTTGTGGTTGGTAATAGGGAATATTTCTCCATCTTTCTTGTTCATTATCATCAGTCCTTGGGCCCACTCATTCTTGATTTCTTGCTTGGGAGAGCAAGATACACACCAGGAGGAGGCAGTGTGGACAAGCAAAAGGAATCCTGGACTTGTTTTCAGGAGAGATCTAGGGTTGAATATTAGTCCTTAGCACTTGTCACGTGATCCTAGGTAAATCACTTAACATCTATAGAATTAACCTCACCAGGTTGTGGTGAGGCTCAAATGAGCTCACACAAAGTGCTTTCTGATCTCTCTCTCTCTCTCTCTCTCCAAGCTTCCTCTCTTCCAAAACCATCTTGTATTCATTTAAGATATATATTATGTAGATATCTATATGTGTAGAAGTTATCTGCTCTATTTCAATGCAAGATCCTTGAGGACAGGACACTTTTATCTCTGTGATCACATAAAATCAATGTTAATCAAAAGAGCGATTATTTGTTAAGCACTTAGTCTGGCACATAGTAAGTATTTAATAAATGTTTATTTCCTTTCCTTCCCTCTTTGTTTCTCCAACGTGTAGCACAATGCCTGGCACCTAAGACTTTAATAAGTACTTGTTGACTGTTAGTTAAATCACTACAGAAACGTCAGATCTTATTATTGTAAAAGTCTCTTACCATGAAGGCAATAACTAATATGAGGTAGCTGCAAGAATAAACATTGATGAACAGCTAGTGCTGGGTATGCTATGGATTTCTATAGAGCTACACTTTGATAAACTACTAAGGATTTAAAGAAATTTCAAATGTCATTTATACTCAGCATTTCTAGCAGTCCAGAAGTTAAGTGGAGGCAAAGGAAATACCACTTAATATAGTTGTATTTCTGTATCAGGAAGAGGAAAAGACAGCCTGAGGGAACAGTGAGCAGGAAATCTCACTGATGAAGATTATTTGAATAAGCACTTAGGAGATTGCTTTCTACTTGCCCCATCTCCTTACCTCTCATACAAAATGAGACACTAAATTTAATGGCCGTCTGAGACTAAACAAGGTTCTCTTTGACAAAGTCCTATTCTCCATTTGTATCTTTGAAATCCACTGCTTTCTCATAGGAGGATAACTCAACTACGTTCTCTACATTCTGATTTCTTTAGTGAGTTTCTAATGGAAAATCAGTTTGGTATTTAGGTGACCCGATGTCTCCTCACTGTTGCAAATAAACATGACAAGAGTAAGGTCTAGGGCAGGAGCATGGCATACTTAATGTGTAAGTAGATTCATGATCTCATCAGCATGGGATTTCCCTTCTCAAGTACAGAATGCACTCCCTCCATACCATTTCAACTTATGACATCCTCTTCCCTCTTTCTGGGAATCCTCCAGGGAGGATCCAAGCAACTCTCTGATTCTTTTAATATTTCGTGGTGCAGCACTGGGGCTCATTCTTCACATCCATGACACGACCAACCTCCTACTTTTCTAGGTATAGATGTTCTTAATGATGTTTTTATTATACACTTTTTTTTGTGGCAGGGATAGAGAGGGGAAAGAAGGGAATAAGCATTAATTAAGCCCCTACTATGTGCCAGACACTGCGCCAAGCGCTTTATGTTTAATCCTTACAATAACCCTATGAGTTAGGTGCTATTGCTATGTCCTTTTTTCAGTTGAGGAAACCTAGGCGAATAGAGGTTAAGTGACTTGGTGGCATAGCTAGTAAGTGTCTCAGGCTGGATTTAAACTCACATCTTCCTGACTCCAGGTTCAGCACTATATCCATTTATATCTATAAATTTATATAGATTTATATTTATTTATAAATTTATAATTTGTGAATATTTATAAAACTGGCAGTGACTGCTTGTAAAAGTCATTGTTGGCAACAATAGTTATGTGACATCTGTAGAACACTTTAAGGTATGCAAATTACTTTCCGAATTGGTATTGTTTCATTCTTTAGATTTGTTTTCCTAGTACCTAGCTCGATGCCTGGATAGGATCAAATGAGATAACATGTGTGTAGGGCTTTGCAAGCCTTAAAGCACCATACAAATTCTGTTTATTGATAGGCTAATTCTCACAATAATCCTATGAGGTAAGAAATGGGGAAACCGAGGCACAGGTAGACTAAATATTTTGCCTTGTGTTCTTCAGCTAGTAAGCATGACAGGATAGATTTCAACCCAGTTTTCTTGACACAAAGCATAGCCCTTTATTCCTTTTGCCATGCTACTTTTTTGTAATATATTGGAATCTACTTAAGCACAACATGTGCCTTTGCATTGCCCTTCGGATCTTCTGAGATTTTAATTCCCCTGAGATTGTTATGTTCCACGATTCACAGCCACATGGTATTACGGGGAGAATGCGGATATTAAAAAGATGGGCTTTTGTAACAGTGAGCAGCTCGACATCGAGACTGGTAATCAATTTCCCAAATGCTATCCAGCCCCTTCTTGTCTGTGTTCCCTTGTTCAATTCTGGGTCCAGCCAATTATCCAACTACAGCGCCTGTCCCGGATATTTATGTTTATAGACTGATTCGATGGGCTATCCACCAAACGGCATGCTGTAACTTGGACAATATGTATTTTTCACTTGTTTTCCTTTTCTGAGGGCTAGCCTGATCTCTTGTCATCAGAGAACAAGAATATCTGCAGAACTTAATTCCTGGAATTCCATTTGGACTCTACATAGGACACTATAACAATGACTAACATGTTGAATGAACATGTCTTCTAGCTCAAACCCATTATGAGATCACGAACAGTCAGGCAATAAACGTTCATTAAACACCTATTGTGTGCTAAGTACTGGGGAGAAAAAGCAAGGCAAAAGCCAATCCCTGCCCTCAAGGAGCCTACAGTCCAAGAGAGGAGACAACACAGGAACAAATATGTACAAACTAGCTGTGAAAAGACAAAAATATTACATTTGATTTCTACCGTATTCATTTTAAAATGTAATTGATTTTATGCTATATTGATTTTTATGATTGTTGATCTCTGCCTGAACTCACCTCACCCAGAAATGCGGTCTTTCCTAGTTTAAAGGCAGGGTTGGCAACAAGCAGATTTTCCAGGGACTAAATGCGTGAGTGATAACATTCCCTTGATTGGAAGAGAGGTGTTGTTTGCTGAGAACTCACTGGCTCATTGGAGGAGATCTGAATCCTTACATGAAGAGCCTTCTGGGCTTATTGCTCTGTAGAGCCATCTATGACTTGTGAAGGGGGAAATCTTTCTCAAAGTTTCCTGTATTTCCTCTATTGGCCTCTTTGGTTTGAGAGGGAGAGAGAAAGACTTGCTTTTAATCTTCATTGCTGTGACAAGAGGGTTTGCTTTGCTGAGAGCTGATTGGACAAAATAGAATCCCTTCCAATTTGAAGAGTTAGAAGAGGAATGACTGTAGATTGTTTTCTATAGAGAACTACAGTATCAAGTCCTGCTGTCCAGAGTCATGAGTTACCCTGGTACGTGGGTTTCCATACCCATCTGCTTCTCTGCCAGGTTTCTCTTCCATAGGCACTGTATGTATTGGTGGAAAAGGGAGACCATAGTTTATAGGTAGGTTATTATATTTTTAATTATTCTTGCTCTTGCTTTCTATTGAGCAAATGTTATTATTCTGCTTTGCTTCATATTGATTAAAGCTTATTGTTTTACCTGCTTTTGCTTTCCAAAGAGCAAATTGATTTTTTTCTGCATTTGCCTTGCCTTTGTTTAATAAGTGTTTTATGTTTAAAGAGTTAATGGTGTCATGGCGACTGATTTTATATAACTGGTAAGCACACTGGTAGGGGCTCAGAAACTATAATATTGAGTAGTAGGATAACCAAGGTTACCTCTAGCACCTTGAGAGAGAGTATAAGTAGTAATTTAGAGGCCATGGCTGGCCTTAACTCTGGGGAAAAAGTCATAGATCTGCTGATATGAGGGCAGGTTGGAGGTGAGACAGGCAGAGGGAGAGAAGGAGAGTACAGGTGCCATATCAGATGGCATACCCTCAGACTGCACCGTATCAGTAGGCCAGTGCCATGAGCAGGCTACGCATTAGAAAAGTTAAATAACAACACAGATCAGAATACTAAGGGCCACATGAGCACCCCAGGCAAGAAGTGCTAGTGGAAGTCATCGAAGGGCTGTGACTATTGTGGGAGGCTTCACAGAGGAGAGGGGACTTGGGCAGGGTACCGACAGAAGGCAGAGCAAACATGGAGTGGGAGGGTATGTCAGACCCAGGGAATACCATTAGCAAAGGCAGCAAAGCAACAACGCATCACCAGTAATGACAGGTGCACTGAATGAATTGCAGAGTCATAGGTTTTCATGATCAGAAGAATTGCTGGGTCAACCTCTTCCTTTTAGGCAGGTAAATTATTATTATCCCCATGTTTATAGTAGGCTAAGAGAGAGGTTAAATGAGGTGACAGCTGAGGCTCAGAGATCCCGACAAAGCTAAATGAGATAGGTAATGCACATCACCAAAAGGTAAGAGTGTGCCTGGCCTGCAAGTGGACCAAACATTCTGTTCCTGGAGTCAATTGTCCTCATTGCCTGAAATATGCTGTATCTTTGTTTCTTCCTCTTGGAATCCTCTTCCTTCCGCTCAGGTGCTACCTTTTCTGTGAAGGCTTTCCTCCCCCTCTCCTCCCCTTCCTTTCCCTCCCATGTATAAAAGGGTTCCTCAATTTTCTAGAGCACTTTTGTCTGACGTTATACTTTACTTATATTATTCCTTACCTTATATGTATCAGCATAAATGACATGTTGCAAGCCCTTGCTCATTGTTGTTCAGTTGTCTCTGACTCTTCGTGACCCTGTTTGGAGCTTTCTTAGCAAAGATACTATAATGGAGTGGTTTGCCAACTCATTTTACAGATGAGGGAACTGAGGCAGTGATAAGGGTCTTGCTCAGGGTCACATAGCTAGTGAGCATCTGAAGCCAGATTTGAACTCTTGAAGATGGGTCTTCCTGACATTAGCCACAGCATTCTATCCACTGTGCCATCTAGCTGCCTCATTCCAAAGGCACATAAAGTATAAGTTATTTGAAACGAGAACTCTATCTTTAAAAATAAAACGAAACTTCGTATCCTCAGTGACTGTTATGATATCTTCTTGCACAGAGTTTTAGTAGATGTTTATTGGATTCAACTGAACTGAGACAATGAACTTTGCTGCATCTTTTCCCCTTCCAGCTCCACCCCCACCCACAAAGCCCACCTCCAAAGGAAATGGAATCCCCCTATGGAATTTACTTTTATTCCTCCAACTTTATGGTACCTTGCATGCTCCCATTATAGTCTAGTCCAGGTCATTTTTTTTTCCCTCAGGAGCTGGGTGAATGACGAGATCTGTAATTTCACTGGTACAGGGAATTTCCAAAGAGGAAACCCTGTCCACCATTGTAGATTAACACCTGCTCTCCAGCTTTCATATAATCAGGGTATGTCAACTTGAATTCAGGTTTTCCTGATGTAGAGAGCTAGTTTTATTCATGAAACCCTGCTATCTGTAATTATTGTATTTTATAGCTTTACATATTGGTGTACGTGACCTGTCCCTTACTGCGAAATTATAAACTCCATCAAGAAAGCAAATGTTTTTTTCTTCCTAGTACAGTGCTTTGCACATAGAAGATGGCTGATAAATTGTCTGTCAAATGATTATGACTTGTCTTCAGAAACTCTGAACAGCATTTTCATAGAGATGTAATTAGTTTTCCCCCCTATTTCCAGTCAAGTCAACAAGCATTGGACTGAAACTAATAAGATGAAATCCATTATAGGTAAATGGGAATTCTTACACTTAGGTTCAAAATAAAATTTAAAAATGCAGGATAGAGGATAATGGTTAGATAACAATTTATCAGAAGGAAGAGGTTTTTATGTGCTGCATGTTCAATATAAGTGAACAGAGGGAAGTAGCAGACAAAAAAGCTAATAAGACAATAGAGTGTCTTGAAAAGCATAGCTTCCACAAATTAGGAGGTGATGATTCAAATGTACTCTTGCCTTAGACCACATCAGGTACATTGTGCTCAGTTCTGAGCATCGGTTTAAAAAGAACATTCATAATTAGAGAATGTCAAGAGGAAGGCAACTGGAATAGTGCTGGAATAGTGAAGAGTCTTGAGACAGTGTGATATGAGGACTGGCTGAAGGAAGGCAGTGAAGCTGAAAAAGAAAAAAAAAAGAAAAAGAAAGAAAAGAGAAGACTCGGGAGAAACCCAAAAGCTGTCATCAAGTATTTGAAGGACTTGTGTACAAGGGACAGCTAGGTGGTGCAGTGGATAGAGTGCTGGGCCTGGAGTCAGGAAGACCTGAGTTAAAACATGGCCTCAGACTGTATGACCCTGGGCAAGTCACTTAACCCTGTTTGCCTCAGCTTCTTCAATTGTGAAATGAGCCGGAGAAGGAAATGGCAAACCACTCTGGTATTCTTGCCCAGAAAAGTCCAGTTAGGGTCACGAAATGTCAGACATGACTGAAAAATGACTGAACAGCCACAACAGCATGTGTTAGAAGGATTAGACGTTTTTCGTTCGACCTCAGGAGGTATAACCAGGAGTAATGCGTAGACGTTTCCTCAGTCTCACTCCGCAGACCGTGCATTTCTTATTGGGGCACTACTAATTCACCTACCCTCTCCGGTCTCTGGGATTCCATTGCCAAAGTGACCCTCTCCTGGCTTCCTTCTCTCTCCTTGGGGTATAGGCTGGCTTCTCTGGAGATGGGGCTTTCCCCTTTTCTGGGGAACTATTTCCTCTGCTACCGCAGCATGCTCTGTCTTTACTGAAAAAAATTCCAGTTATAGCTCTGACTCCCCTTCCTAATAGCAGACATTCCGAATACATTCCTGTAAACCCATGTCCTTCCTTGAAGACTTAGTCTGATCTCGCCAGTATAGAAAATCAAAGCAAGATAATCAGATTTTTTCCTCATTTAACTCCTACACTTTCACGTCAACCCTACTGCCACCATGCTCATCTAGAAACCCAGCAAATGTCACTTCTTACTTGTTCATTAGGGTAGTTATATCATCGAGGTGGCCTAATATGTAGGATCATTTCTGATAATTTATGGGCTCTTAGCACCACCCAAAAGGAAATATTCAGCAAGGATCAAGCACTAATTGAAACTAATAACAGAGATCTCATTTGTTCATTCATTCGTCAGTTCATTCATTTGTTTTGTTAATCATTCATTCATTCTTTTATTTATTCATGTATGTATGTGTTCATTCATTCTACAGAGCAGGAGCTCTTAACCTTTTGAAAAATAAACATTTGCTGTCTGTTCAGACCTATGTAGCTCCTTCCAAGAATAATTCTTTCAAATGCGTAAAATAAAATACATAGGATTACCAAGGAAATCAATTATATTAAAAACAGTTATAAAAATATTAAAACAAAGCAAAACAAGTTAATAAACCTCCATGTTAAGAATCCCTGTAATAAAGACTCTCTCTACCTAATTTTTTTTCCCTCATAGTGAATAGATTCTCTTTTTGACTGAAGCAAGCGTGGAAATGGTAGCTGACCTCATGTGACTGATCAGCTTAGTCCCGGAGAGTTTATTCCCCTCAAATTTTGGCCCATTATCTAATTAGGCTCATTCCAAGCTTTGTAAACCCCAAGTAAGGAAGGTAAGGAGGTAAGGAAGCAGGAGAAATTACTATCCCAGTTTCTAGATGGGAAATGTAGATAATTGGTTGTTAGGGAACTCCATGCACTCTATGATCCAGCTACATTGGCCTATTTGTTGATCATCAGCACATGATACCCCAGCTCGTGACTCAAACCCCACTCTCTGCAAGAGGCCTTCCTCGTACCTCCTTCT
>CM053622.1:252250486-252284445 GCA_028646595.1 Phalanger gymnotis | reverse complement strand
AGGTCCTTTGATCTGCTTTTCTAAGGAAAGCAACTTTAAGGGGTTAACAATCTTACTCTAATTAAACATACGTATACCATTCACTTAGTTCAGGAGGAAAAGCCTGCACCCTGAACTTCAGAGAGAATACAAACAGAAACTACAAGTAGAAATTATATAAACAGAGCAAACACACAGAGAAATCAACAGACAGGCCTCTAGCTGTCTGACCAGGGAATTACATAGTTGCCAGAGAAAGAGGCACCAACATCTGGGTTTTCAAAGGGGGTGGGGGAAGGGGCTCCAAGAGCTACCCAGAGTCTCGTTTGGCCAAATCACCAACACTCCTCCAATGAGTGTGCACCCAAAAGCACAATGCTAACCTCAGAGCTCTTATACCCTGTTCAGGGCCCTGAGGGCTCAGAGCCTACTTAGCAAAAAGGTGTGGGGCCTGGGGCCTGGGGCTTTCTAGTTTCTTATGCAGGTCATCGAAGACTCTTGATTCAATCAAAGACTCCCAATTGAAACAAAAGCACTTGATTACCTCAGTGCTGAGAAGCACTCAAACAAAAAACAGCAAAAAGTCCTACTTTGTTTGCCATTACATTTGAAGGACAAGACTCATCAAAGGTACTTGATGACCTCAGCATTCCAAAAGAGAAAACAGTAAAAAATAGTCCTACCCTGATTACCATTACATACTCCAATAAGAAAATGTAAGCCAATGCTTTGCCAACTCTGAAGCACAGTAGAAGAATGTGCTTTTATTGTGTGTAACATGGTGTTATCAGAATGTGGTTTCACCCTGTGCTTGTCAGTGTAAGCATTCTAATTTGGATAAAACATTCCCATTCTCTGTCTTGAGTGTTCTCTGGAGGCTCATAGGGATGTTCTGCCAGCGTTTCCTCTGAGTTTATTTCTCAACCTCAGTAGGAATGCCTGATGTTATACAAAAAGTGCTCTTGGGTACAGCATTCCCATGGCTGCAGTTGGCCATGTCTGATTTGGCTCCACATTCTGTTTTACTAGCTGATAAGCACATTCCTGAAAATCAGTTATCACCCACAGTAAGATACTGTCTTATTATTAAACACTTATCAGAACAAAAGACATACCATCTGGAATGTTTTCCATTTGCCTTTAAGGATTTGCCTTTTAGGAAGTATGAAACAAGACCTCTGTCCTCAGGAGCCACAATCTAGTTGGAAAGACAAGACAAAATCATTCAGTGATAAGGCAAGGTAACATCTGATTAGGTACCAAGTTGAATGTTTTAGGTATTGAGTTACAGCAGTTTGGCAGAAGGGGAGATTTGTTGGAACAATATAAGAGCTTTGCTATATGGGGCCTCTGGAACTAAGCAAAGCTTGCTCTGAGCTCTGAATGTTGAGATGGAAAGGCAGAAAGGAGAGGCAAGGCAGGTAATATTCCAGATTGGGGAGACTAACTTGAGTGAGGGCTTTTTATTGCAACTATGATCATATGCTGGACAGGAAGGAGACATCTGACTAGAGCAGTGGGTTTGTACTGAGAGTAGTAAAAGTAAACTGGATGGATTGGGTGTGGCCAGATTACCAAGAGCTTTGGAAGTTGGGAAGATAAAAGGACTTAGAACTTGGTGTGCTATGAGTTCCCAAATGCCTGTTTTTGAGCCAAAGAGTGATATGAAAATTGGTGTTTAAGAAAGTTGAGCCTGAAAGTGGCAGATGGGGTCATTGGGAGGGAGGAGAGACTCAAGTCAAGGAATTTAGCTAGGAGGCTGTTCTTCCATGCTATGATTCTGGTGAGAGATGGCAATGATTTGGACTGGGGGAGTGGTTCTGTTGGAATGGAGAAAAAGGGAGAAAGAAAAGCAGCAACATCTCTGACTTACAGTTCAGTCACAGGCAACATAGTGTGGTAGGAAAGTCACTCGATTTGGAGCTCTAGTACAGGAGTGCAAATTCTAGCTCTTCAAGGATTTCTAGGCTTGTCTTAGAAATTCATCTTTTAAAGAGTCAGATTTGAGTGTAGAAGATCAATTTTTGACAGGTTTCTGTGACTTCTCACATTTATGCGACTTTGGATAGTCATTCCACTTGTCTGGGCCTCAGTTTCTTTTGCCTTCATCTGTAAAATATGGATTAAATGGTCTAAATATGTGATCCTAATAAAATACTCAATTCAGAAAACATTTATTAAATGTCTTTTATATTTAAAATGCAGAAAACCTTCAGATGGGAGGCATTGGGCGAAAGATTAGAAATCTCAGGTGCATTTCTGTCATAGGACTGCAGATTCTGAACTCCGCTGGTAAAGTTATTTATTTAATTTATTGTTCATTTCTGAGCCTGGTTCTTATTGACTTCTGAATGAATTGACAAACTGAATGTTTGGGCTCTCTTTCATGGTCTCAATTAAAGAAATTTAATTCAACAAACATGAGTTAAGTGCCTGCCATTTGCATGGCATAGTTTATAATAAAAAGGAAATCAGATACAATGTTTGCTTTCATGGAGCCTACAGGTAGTAACAGATGTTTATTAAGCACCTACTATGTGCCAGGCACCTCGTTATATGCTGGGGATACAAAGAAAGACAAAAGATAGTCTTTGCACTCAAGGAGCTCATGGTTTTATGGGGAATTGTCACAATTAGTTGTCATAAAAAAGTGACATGCTAGGTTCAAACCCAAGTGCTTTGTGTGGTCTTGGAGGAAGATTGATCGCTACCGAGTAGGAGGATCAGGGAAGACTTCAGGGAGAAAACTGGAATTGGACCTTAAATGATGAGTAAGATTCTAACAGGATTCTACCTGATTTAATTAAATTTAGCAAACATTTATTAAGCACTTAGTGTATACAAAACTCCATGCTGGCACTGGGAAAGGTTGTTACTGTTGTTGGGTCATGTCCAACTCTTTATGTCCCCTTTTGTGGTTTTCCTTGGAGATACTGGAAAGGTTTGTCATTTCCTTTTCAGCTCATTTTACAAATGGAGAACCAAGATAAACAGATTAATTGATAGGGTCACACAGCTAATAAGTGTCAGAGGCCAGACATGAACTGAGGAAGTTGAGTCTTCCTGACTTAGCTCACTCTCTCTCCACTGTGCCACCTAGCTGCCTATAGGCACTGGGGATACAAAGATAAAAATGAAACAGTACTGGCCTGCCTTCAGGGAGCTTATAGTCTATTTTGTCTTTTATAAGTCATAGTGACTTATATAATCATATTCCTCATTTTCTAAGAGTAAGGATAAGAAAGTCTAACTATAACTTTTGGACCAGCAAGCCCATTCAGAAGGTTCTGAAACTTAGATCATGAGCAATGACATTATGATAATCCTGAGGAGTCACTGAAAAATTGCAGGGATGTACAGTTCATTCAGAAACCAAAGATTTGCATCAAAGAAGGGAGCGAACACCCAAATTGCAAATATGGTCCCCTCCTGCTTGTTCTATTTACTCTGTTCCTCCCTACAGGAGAATTCCCTGGATGGAACTGTCCAGGAGAAGGGCAACACAAAGAAAGGAGGATTAGCTTTTCCCTGAAGTCAGGAGATGGCTGATATTTCAAGCTGGAAGGCACCCTAGAGGTCATCTAGTAGAACTATCTCCTTTAACAGAAGAGAAGAGGAAACTGAGAGCCAGAGAAGAAATGGCTCTTGCTGAAGATGATGTAGATAGAAGAAAGCAGGGGCAACATTCAAACCTAGCTCCCACATTGTTTCTACTACATCTCAACGACAATTGCTGCCTGCCCTGCTCCTTATTTTGCGTCTTCCCAAATACCAGTCACAGGTAGGAGTCCCTTTTTAGCCTCAGGGCACATGGATGCTGTCCTCGAATTATCCCCCAAATGTCCCTTTTTTGGATTCTTCCTACAGAGCTCTGCTACCATTCCTGACTCCCTTGAAATGGAGACAGCTTTTCCAAAGCCTCCACTTTTTTTCCCTTTTAAGCAAAACATAGATAGCTACAGAAATTAGATCTAAAATTTCTCTTTCTTATATTTCCTTCCTGCAGCCACAAACCACTCCTATAGAGTTTAAACTGCTTCATAAATGATACTTTTCCAGAAAAGTTTCCTCAATGTGTCCAGTATCAAAAGAGCCTTGTTTGGAAACAAAGAGACAGCAGTTATTGTCCAGTTTGTCACCGTTTATTTGGGCTTTAGGATCCTCATCTTTCAAATGGCTAGATTAGCAAGAAAGGTAGGTGGCACACGGGATAGGGTACTGGCCCTGGAGTTGGACCTGAGTTCAAATCCCACCTCAGACACTTACTAGCTGTGTGACCCTGGCCAAGTGATTTAACCCCAATTGCCTCAAAAAAATGTCCAGGTTGGAGTAGATAATCTTGAAGGTCCCTTCCAATTTGAACATTCTATTATGGATGAAAATTCTGATAGTACATATACCCATCCTTAGTTCTGGAGCTCTTTTGGGGTGTTGGAAGGGGGAGCTCAGCTTTTTACCACATACAGCACAGTACTGTTTGAGGATCGTTCTTTTGTTAATCCAGAGGAACCAGTTAAATTTCACCAAATGTCAGCTAAGCATCTCCTGTGGGGAGGATGACAAATTTCATAGTATAACTAGGTTGATTGTTAGCTTTGGAGTTGGTAAAAACTGTGTTCAAGCTGCTTTCTAAAACCATCAGTTAGAGAGAGATTGCCGGGGTGCATCAACTGAATGAGTCTTCCACATGAGGCATCCCTCCCACTGATGAAATGACAAAGATCTACAAGATTCTGTGTTAAATTTTTGGAATCCAAAGATGAATAATGACATGGTCTGTTACTCTCAAGTAACTTATAATCAGGAGGAAGAGAGGGAAGGAGAAGAGGAGGGAGGGAGAGAAAGAAGGAAGGAGGGAGGGAGAGAGGAAGGAACGGAGGGAGGGAGGAAGGAAAGAAGGAAAGGAGAGAAGAAGGAATTTATTAAGCATTTACAATGTGCCAGGCACAGTACCTGAGCACCTTCGTTTCCTTTCCCTCTCTCCATAAGCTTTAGGAACCTTCCTGGGAAGAAAGGTTCCCAGTTTGAAATCCAGAATACAAGCAAAAAGAAAGAGTTCCTGTCCTCAGAGACCTTACATTCTAATAGGGGAAGATAATACATAAAAGGGTTAGATGAAGTGGGGAGGGGTAAAGGGGAAGGAAGGAAGGTGCCCAGTTAGAGATTGAGAATGCCAAAAAAGACGAGAAGGAGAATGAAGGCAGGCTGACTTGGGCCTTTCCACAAAATAGTTGGTGAGAAGCAGAGTGGGCCTTATGAAATATTCTTGGGTGAACAGGACATAGGAGGGATGGGTTGTTGCAAGGGCTGGGAGCGCATAGCACTTAGAGATGTTACAAGATGAGCCAGAAGGAGAGAAGGCATGACTTTTGAAATCTGGCAAGTCAGGGCCAGGCCCAAGAGGAGAATGAAGGGTCACAGCTTTGGAAGTCTTGTCTTTGGACTCCAGAGCATATTGCCTCTCCCGTGGGGATATCTGAAGGCAGGAGCTGTTTCTCTTTTATATTTGTATCACCAGTACTTTCCTCAGAGCTTGGCACATTGTAGATGCTCCATAGATGCTTTTTCAATCATTCACCCATTCTAATAATACTGTGAATATACATATAATTCTCACAAAATGTCATTTATTTTTCCATTTCCTTTGTCCCTAGAATATCAAATGTAAGAAGACCCTTCTCTACTTCCTCTCACTAATTTACGACTAGAATATTAAAGAAGTTTACAAATGCTAACATTTCCATTTTGATTTAAAGCTTACATCATAATATATACTGCAGCAGTAATGCCCATGAGCTGAAAATTGAATATGAATTTAAATGGCAATGATCAATTCTAGCAGTATTTTTTTTTGGTTATTGTTGACCTATTACATACATTTTCTGGAAACACTCCCTTCTTCTCATTGATTTCTCTCTAAATAGCCTTATTTTCCTCATTAGACATGGCAGCAGAATTTCAGTCTCATTATCCAGCAATTGGGCATACTTCCTTTTTTCCATTTTAAAACTATCAGAAAACTACCTTCATTTCCTCCAAAAGAAGTAAACAGAGGCAAAGGTCAGAATGAAACAATCCTCTGGAACTATGAGAAGTAGAGCAAAGTACAATGCTAAATTAGCTAAAGAAGAATGAGTCATCTGTCCAAGCTAGGGCAGGGACACAGGCATGTCGATACTGTGCAGGCATTGCAGCCAGGTCCCTAAATCATTATAGACTCTTCAATCATCAATCGCTCATTTATTGAGGTTCATCTTCGACAAACATTAATTATGTGTCTGTAAATGTTCAAGGCAATGTGTTAGATGCTGAAGTAGATACAGAATAAATAAGATATAAGTCTTAGCCCCAAGTTGTTTGTAATCTAGTGGGGGATATAAACAAGCACACCAGGCTTCATGTGTTTAGGGTAACTCCTTCCTGAACTCTGTACGGTTTTCATCAAAGGCCAGTTTCCTAGGTGAATGCAGTTCAGCGCAATGTTCTCCTGTCAGAGGGAAAGGTTTTCTTTCTGTAGTATCAAAGGCTGAACGGAAAGGACATTGAGGTCACTTAAATAGGAAGACAATTTGTCAAATGCATATAAACACTTTAAAATAAGTCCATTAGAATAGTTATTATATAAACTTGAATCTTTGATAGGAAAAGATTAAAGATATTCCTTAGAGCTACTTATCTGGAGGTTCTGGAAGGCCTGTGAGGCAGGAGCATTGGGATGCTTAGCGTGACAATCACAAATAGCAGGTGAAGCGTTTGTATCAGGAGGAGAGAAACATGCCAGGGGAAGAGTTGGAGAATTTGGAAGATTTGGAGAAGCAGTTCCCTGAAGGAAGAAGAAGTTTCAGAGAGTATGATACTTCATAGTAGAGAGAACAGCTATGGATTAAAAAAAAAAAGACCAGATCCTGGGAGCCCAAAATAACCTGGAGCAACTTGTCTAGCCCACACGTAGCTATGAACTTTGTGAGAACTTGACAGAGAAATACAGGGCTTCCAGACTCAACAGTATCAAGGGTTATCCTTTGACACACTTGTAGTCTACACGTGTGCCTTGCTAACATCCTAATACAAGTTTGAGCCCACTCTCCCCATGGGCACAGTGTGTAGTAATCTATAAAACCCTGAATTATGGGGGGAAGGAGTTTTTATTATGCCTTTTGAGTGACAGACTTTGATAAGAGCTAATTGAATCTACTAGCTGATTGTTGCTGGAAACACACTTGTGGGGCTCGGGCACTAGAGGTATAGCCTCACAGAGACACCCAGAGATTCTGAGGTCACAGTCACCTTCTAGTCACCTAACCTCTAAACTGGTGAGTGCAAATTAGGAGAGCAATCTGGAGGAGGGGGGAGAGGGAGAAATAGGTGTAACATGAATACATACGAAATACAAACAAGGTAATTTTGAGAGTCAAGGGACTGATAGATGGGGCTGAGGATCAGGAATGGCTTTATGAAGAAGGTAGTACTTGATCTGCTTTAGTCTTCCTCACCAGAAGCTCTCTACATCCGTAAAACTGCAGGTCCAGTCAAAGAAAAACAAGCAACACCTACTGAACTACTTAGTTTATACTCGTCTTACTTTAATTTTAAAATAATTTATTAATAAATATAAAATAAAATTCAAATAAACAAAATAAACAATTAAGTCATGCATAAAACTATAAGCTCCAAACTATTTGTAGTTAACAAAAATGAACATGGCAAGAGACCTTAAAAAAATTAGCAAACACTGTATTCACTTCTGTCCCTTTCAATCTCTTTTTTTCTTGTGTTTATTATTACATTTTGTTGCCGTTAGTTATTTTTTATAGTTGTCAGTTTGTGTTGGTAAGTAAAATGGCCTTTGTTTTCTTTGAGTAATTCAGTGTATTTCATTGAGCCTTACTAGGTGCTAAGCCCCAGGCCCCAACCCCTATTAGGTGTGGAACTTATGTGGGTGTGGATTGGTGACTGGAGTGGGGCCCAAGGTGGGGCTAGCTAAGGGGAGGTGCTAACTCCAGAGCCATGTGGCTTGAGTCTTACTAAGTGCTAAGCCCCAGGCTCTAACACCTATTAGGTGTACATGGATGTGAACCTCCCAGGGTCCTAAGGGGAGGGGCTAACTCAAGAACCAATCACCAGAGCCTAAGTTCTGGTCATTCAAAGGATGCTTGACGACGTCAAAAACTCTATAAGAGGAGAAGAACACAGCTTGGAGATTACGACTTGTTGGAGCCAGAGACAGCTACAGCGGAAACTGAAAATAAAGCTGAAGCCAAAGGAGCTGAAGAAGCAGGAGCTGCTGGTAGCAGGGCTGACCCGCTTGTGGACCGGGGAGTGCTGAGCAAGGGCTTGAGGCCAGTGGGTAATCTTCTTACTGGAGGGGGGAAGCACAAATATGATTTGGTTTAATGCCATCATGTTTTTCTGTGGCCTCCTGGTTACTCTTGTGAGGTGGACTTATAGGGCCTGGAAGTTTTTGACCAGGATATCAAAATGGGGATGCTGGTTCATGGGTCTGCTACTTTGGAGCTTGAATAAATGCTTTAATTCTTCTGCCTTCTATTTAGAGAATTCCTTATATCCTGAGGTTCTGAACCATTCAGACATCTATATGATTCTCTTTGAAATCATAAATTCTGCCTTCATAATACACAGTTTTAATTCTTCTTTCTTTACTCTGCATCACTTCATTGAAATCACTTCATATTTCTTTTTAGTCTTCATATTTGTTAATTATTAAAATATGTTGCTTTCTACAAGATTGCATATATACTTAGAAACTTAATGAGCTTTTTTAGGTGGTATTGATTGCCAAACATATGTGATTCCTTTATAAAGGTGTTACTTAAATTTCATCTTCAAAATCTATTACAGCCTAACATATTGATTTTATTCTTAACAACTACAAACTGACCCATTCTACTATAGGCTTAAAAGCCTTCTATTTATATTAATTCAGTTAAGTGTCACTAGTCTTTATAGACAATCCTGACCAAGTTGTTTCTTCATTCATAAACGCTCATTGAATAAATAGTCCTTTAGGTATAAAGAAAATGCTATTTACCTAACAAAATGTTGCTTGACTGATTTTTGCCCTGTTAGCAGTGGATTTGCTCTGAGCCAGAGCCATAACAGTGGCAGGACAAAGGGAGCTTTGCTTCAGGGCACCAGAATTTACAGAGTAAAAAAAATTAACACATGACTATAGAAACCAACTCTTCTTACAACTCAGTTGACTTTTTTCTTCATTACTAATGTCATCCGCGCATCATGAATTATGAAGTTGATATGAGGGCAAAACTGATACTCCTTGTTCCGAGATCACATAAGATGTTACATTCTCTGCCAGGGTTGCTAGTCGTGTTCTGCTCTGATCTCTTTCACTTGATTCTTTCCTCTTATCTGCTGAACACACCTGCAGAGTGGCCAAGGTCTCTTGTTTAAGCTGACCATGAAATAGTGCAAAACCAATTGGTGGCAAAGTGACTAAACCAAGAATCTCAGTCCTGGCGGTACTAACAATGTGAGCTAACTTGCCATGGGTTCATCTCCAAATAGGAGACAAAGTGGTACAGTGACCAGAGACAAAAAGCCTGTGTCTAAATAATGGCTTTGTCTCTTGCTACCTCTGTGATCTTTAGTCAGCCATTAGCCTGCCTGGGCCTCAATATCCTCCATTCTTAAATGAGGTGGAGGGACTAGATGGCCACTGAGGTTCCTTCTGATTCTAATTTTAATATCCCAAAAATTCCCTTGTAAAATTAGGTTTTTTAATAACGACTGACATTTATAGCGCACTTAAAGGTCTGCAAAACACTTCACGTACATTATCTCATTTTAGCCACACAATAGCCCTATAACTGAGTTATGATTGCTCCCATTTTTACTGGCGAGGATGCTGAGGCTTAGAGAAGTTTAGTTACTTATTTATGATCACAAAACTACTACTAAGTGTCAGAGGTAGGACTTTAACCCAAGTCTTCTGGACTACATTTCAGTGACCATATACTAAAGGTTGATCTTCTGGGAGGGAAATTATGAATTCAGGTCAGGGTCTGATGAGTGGTTTATCAAATAAATTTAATCATCTCTATGGGTAAGAGTGTGCTAGGGATGTGGGCATACTTTTAAGGGATCTTCAAAAATTGCCAACTCATTTAAGACTTTTTCCATTCCTCATTTCAGGGGCAACTATATCAGGAAGGTTGAAATATTACTCATTATTTTAATTAAAATCCTAGAAGCAAGGGCACCTAGGTGGCCTAGTGGATAGAGCACTGGGGCTGGAGTTGGGAAGACCCAAGTTCAAATCATGCTGCAGATACTAGCTATGTGACCCCAGACAAGTCACTTAACTTCTATTTGCCTTATTTTTCTCAACTGTAAAATGGTCACATTAATAGCACCCAAGGTTGTTGTGAGGACAAAATAACATATTTGAAAAGCACTTAGCATAGTGACTGGCACATAGTAGGCACAATATAAGTGCTGGGTTAGAGGATGTAGTGCGGTGCATAGAGTGCCAGACCTGGAGTTAGGAAGCTTCACCTTAGTTCAAATCTGCCTCAGACACTTAGAAATTATGTGACTCTGGGCAAGTCACTTAACCCTTTTTGCCTCAGTTTCCTCATCTGTAAAAGGAGCTGGAGAAGGAAACGGCAAACCACTCCAGTATTCTTGCAAGAAAACTCCAGTTAAGGTCACGAAGAGACGAGAAACAACTGAACAACAAATATAAATGCAAGTTATAATTATTATTGTAATAATTATTATTACTAGATGCACAACAGTGGAATAACATGCCATTCTTCCTGCCCTGTAAATAATCCTTGGAATTAAAGCATTTTAAAAGCAATTTAATTTATATTTACTTAGGTGTTTTTGTAATAATTTGTAAAATGGGCACAATGATAGCACCTACTTCCTAAGGTTATTGTGAAGGCAAAATAACCTCTAGTTCCAAAGAACTTTCCCAGCTGCTTTAGGACAAACTTCAGGATTCATTCCCATTGTTGTTCAAATTGAATAGAAATACACTGATAATCATGCTTTTAAAAAATTACTCCAAAGAACTGTGGCAAAGTTCACATCAAGCTGAGAGTACAATATTGTACACTCAGAGAAATATACAGTCATGGAAATATTGCAAGGAAATTCCATGAGTGGGGCTTGATTCTTCCTCAACAAAGACTTTAAAATCTGTCTTGTGCATGTTTTCTAATGATTTGAGCCACCTCCCCCCACTTGGCTGTAGAGCTAATGACCACGTGCCAGAAAGGGAAACAAAACTGAAGAATTTGTAATACACACACACACACACACACACACACACACACACATACAGAAATAAAGGAAAAGCTGGTCCTAAAGGAAATACCCAAATATCATTTCTCATTGGTTATTTAAAAATACCACATGTTCTAGACATCTTTAAAAGGAAGTTATATGGGCTCAAGAGTGTTACATTGCTTTCCTGAAAACCACTGTTTCTTCTCTCTGCTTGAGGTCGAAATCTCAGGAGTCCCACAAAATGTGTGAGGCGTTTGTAGGAACCTGGAAGCTCATTTCCAGTGAAAACTTTGATGAATACATGAAAGAAGTGGGTAAGGATAAGCCTTGCATCTGCCTGGATAAGGAATGACTTTTTCTCTCTAGGGTAATGGGGTTTATGACTGTGTTGTTCACACTGGAAGGCTGGCCAACTAATTAAATACTCATTAGTCTTAAGAGGACATGGTTGTGATTGTCTTTTGCTTCTGTATTCTAAATGTTTTTTTTTTTTAAAGTTTTCATTTAGAAAAGTAAACTTTGTGTGTGAAAGGGTATAATAGAGTTTGTTTGTTTTTTAAATAGCTAACAGAATTTATCTTCCTGATTTGTTCTCTCTGATCCATTTGATTCATCGGGCTCATGGCCTATGGCCGCCCCACCAGTGGAAACAAAGAAACATATTTGCAGTATAGTATGAAGTTGTGTAGCAGTTTGCATTTGAAATGTAGATACTGAATATCCCATCTTAATTTATGCCATGTTCTCCTCTTGCTTTCTTTTCCAGGTGAAGACATAGCTAAAATGATAAGGCTTTTCCCTTGTAGCTAAAGATTATTTAGGAATATATATATAGGAATGGTCATCAAGGTTGCATGTCGATTGTTTTGCTCTCAAGTTTATTCTGACCATGGCTGCTTTATGGGAGACATGTCTCACTCATCACATTTGCCTTCTTGGAGGGACTTAGAAATATTCTTTGACACTGGCCTCGAACTCAGGAGGACCTGAGTTCAAATTCCGCCTCAGACGCTTACTAGCTGTGTGACTCTGGGCAAGTCACTTAATCCTGATTGCCTTCCCCCACAAATTTTTTTTTTTTAACAGAAGGAAATTGTTTTTTGACTTGAATTATAGGAGATTTGTGGATGCTAAACCCAGGCTTCCCATTTCAAGTCAGAGTCCAGCACCACAATTTTAACAACTCAAACCTATTTGAAGTTATACCACAAGAGTATTAAAGAATTCAACTGAAGAACGTTTTAGATACTGTTATTGTACTTATTTCATTAAATACAAATGGGATTTTTTTTAAACGGAGAGAAGGTATATTGTTAATATAGATAGTGAAAGTGCATCCTCTCCCCTCTAATTTTGGGTCAGAAATAGGGCCATTAGGACCTGGGCAGTCCTTGTGGAATTCTAGGGTCCACAAAAGGAAGTTCCTTCTCTCTGAAGCAGGTAACTCAGTGAAGACTTCTGGAAGCAGGGAGAGGGACTATGCAATGTTTTACTTGGGAATCAACATTTAAATATGTCACTTTGCATACTGCCTGGCACATAATAAGCACTTGATAAATGTTGATTGATTGGTTGTCACTTATTTGAAAGTTGAAAATTCTACATCTTTTCAAAAGCCCCAGACTTCTGCAAAGGTAAAGCACCTTTTCTGGTTTTCTGAAACAACTAGATGCTGGTTTATAGAAAAGAGGGAGAAGAGTAATCTAATCTTGTATTGATTCTTATGCAATACCATGATCTCACTTGCTAACTTTTCTTTTCGGGTAGATTGTGTGAGGGACTGGGGTTCTCATGAACTTCCTAATTCCAAGTCCAGTGCACTATCCACTGTATTACCTACCTGCCCTTAAATTTTGCTGTTCAGTCATTTTTGACTCTTTGTGACCCCATTTGGGGTTTTCTTGGCAAAGAGACTGAAGTGGTCGTCTATCTCCTTCTCTAGATCGTTTTACAGAAGAGGAAACTCATGCAAACAAGGTTAAGTGACTTGCCTAGGGTCACACAGCTAGTAAGTGTCTGAGGTTATATTGAACTCAGATCTTCCTTTATTCCAAGTGCCACCTAGCTGCCTTCCAATTCTAATCAATTGATTAGAATTAATTATCCATGTCGAGGGAACTGGACTTGTTATTTCACTGGCATAAGAAATGCCAATGAAGAAACTTTCTCTCCCAATGCAGATTGGCACCTGCTTTACAATTTATAATCTCAGAGATTTGCACTGGGCAGGGGTGGGGGGTGGGGGGGTGGTTGAGTGCTTTGCCCAGGGCCATATATAATCAGAAGCAAAGTGTAAGCCTAGGCCACCAGGACTTCTGTGTCTCTGCTAGGCTAGGTTACCTCTTTAGTCCTTAAGCAGTGATAATGAATAACTAGGAACAGACCCTGAGAAACAGCTTTAGGTAAGGAGAGAATATGACTTACCCAAGGTCTCTCAAAGAGGCAAATCAAAAGTCAAACCTCAGATTTCCTTATTCTATAGAATAGTATTTTCTTACCGTGATGTTGCATTTATTATGCGGTAATGTTTCTGTATTTTGCCAGAGTCCCTCTTTGCCTGCCTTTCCATTAGCTAGCTTGTTTCAGCCAAACTGGGCAGAAAGTGAACGCTGACCCCACTAATGTGGCCCTCCTTGCCATTGTTTCACTTATTCTGGTCTTAGATGCTGCTTGTGATCTCTAAGGAAGTAAAGCAAATAAAGTTTAGAGTCCGAGATTGTCAGAACGATATCAGCATAATGCATAAAAATATAAAACTTCAGTGTTGGGAGAGACAAAAGCTTATCTAGGCCAACCCTTTCATTTTGTAGATGAGAAAGTTGAGACCCAGAGAGTTTGAATATGTCCAAGGTCACATATTTAGCAGACCTAGAATCTCCTGGCTGGACTCCCACATCTGCGTTTTCTCTTTTCATGAGACTACCATGCTTCCCAGTCACTTCATATACTTTGTGCCTATGTAAAGTGCTTGTCAAAGTATTCTGTAAATGGTAGCTATTATCATTAGTAGTTAAGGGCATGTAGGCAATAGGATCACTGCAGTCTAGTTGGCTAATGAGAAATTCTTGGGAACCTTGACACATAGCAGATGCTTAACAAATACTTGTTGAAATAACTTGAATTGAAGCCATTTATAACCCCAAAAGGGACATTTCTCAGAAAAATGCATTCCCTCCACTCTTTTTAATAGCCTCCCACCTCCAACACACGCGTCTTAGGCTAGAATTAGGAATCTAAAATAATTATTTGGAGGCTTTGTAGTTACACTGTCAAATTTTTTAATCTTAGTTTAATTTCCTCCATAGGCATAGTAATGTTCCATCTACTGTGGTGAGTCAGTGTGGTAGAATGAATGGAAGGCTGGCCTCAGAGTTTGGAAGACCTGGGTTCAAATCCTGTCTCTGATACAAACTCTGTTACAAGCTGGGTGACCTCAGGCAAGTTATATAACCTCTCAGTGCTCTGGGCCAGAGGTATCAAACATGTTTCTGAGTGCAGCTGAACCAGATTACAATATAATTAGGAAATACTTAACAAATAAATAAAAATACAATGGAACATGAATGATGTTAATATGTAGTTTTCTAAGCCCTCTCCTTCTCCTTGTCTCCCTCTCCAAAGGAAGGTAAATTTTGATGCCCGAAAGCTGCCTAGTTAACTTGGGGTTACTGGCTAGATTTCTTTCTCAAAGACCAAACCTTAAACCCATTTCACTGTGGAGCTCATAGATTGGACAACAATAGGTCCCTGCCCAAGTACCACTTAATGTCTATTTTTTGGCCCCCACACTGGCTCAGAGTGAATGTAAATAGTAACTATTTCTCTTTTGGCCAGCAACCCTGAGGGTCTTCCCCTCCCAGTTTGACTTTTTTCTTTTCCTTTTTGATTAAAGGGGCCATCCCCTCTACTCACTTAAAGTAAGCATTATCTCACTCGAAATGGAAACCTGAAAAGGCCTTAGCCTAAAAGGGCCAGGTCTCCCATTCCATCTTGGGCCATCTCGTCATCCTGATGAACATCTGGCCACTGGACCCAGATGACTCTAGAGGAGAAAGGGAGGCTGGTGACCTTGCACAGCCCTCCCTCTCTCACATCAGAGTCAACTGCAAGTCATGTTATCATCTCCCTGATGTCAGGGTCTTCTTTGAGAATGAAGGACAAACACAACTGCTCTAGACAACTCTGTTAGTTACAAGTTGAATTAAAAGTGTCACATTGTATTAGTGGAGGGAATTTCTAACCCTGCCCCACCACCCAATTCCCTGTTCTAGTGCAATCATGGGTCTAGGCTCTGTCATTATCTCTGTCTCTATAGCTGATCTGCTCTCTTCTCCCCAAGGATCTCATAATACTTTCTAAATCAACTTAGAATCTTCATAGTAAATGGTCTGATGATGTTTTGTAGGGTTCTGGATCAATGTGATTTCACTGGTGTGGACACTCCTGGTGTGGAAATTCCTTTCACTGATGTACAGATACAGATTGACTATGTCAATTGTGCTGTAATTTGTAGTTTTTAGAAGGGTGCCTGAGCACACTGAAAGGATAAGTAGCCTATGGTTGTATAGCCATTATGTGGGACTTGAAAATAGGTCTTGCTATCCCCAAAACTGACCCTCTATCCATGAGCCAGACTACCTTACTATAATAATAAGTAGGAAATGTCATGTCTGGGGAAATTAAGCCAAGACACCAAGTCTGACAGAATAACGTGGGAAAAGGCATATAAATATGAGGCTTGAGTAATAAGATGATAACCAACAGAAAAAGTTAATCAAGAAAGAGAGATCAATTTGTAATCATGCTTTCTTTACAGTGAATAGAGGTTCTTTTTTTTTTTTAGATTAAGCACGTCACAGAGATTCTTAATTTAGGGTTAATGGACTTTTAAAAAAAATTGACAGCTGCATTTCAATGTAATAGGTTCCCTTTATAAATTGGTATGTATTTTGTTTTTTGCATTAAAAATATTATTGTGAGAATGTGTATGTAATGAGAATGGATAAAGTGGGGGGGCCATGACACAAAACAGGGTAAGAGCTCTTGGCCAAGGACATGCTACTAGTGAGAAGTTAGACTTAAACTCTGAATTCAGTCATACTTCTCTCACTAAGGCTCACTCACGATGTAACTAGGTATTAATCAATCTGTAAGCACATATTAAGTGCCTGCTATGTGCTAGGAGCTGGATGTTGTCCTGGTTGTTCTGATGTGTTCCCACAGTGTCAGGAGGTAGTTGGCTAAGTTTGGTGTCTATCCGAAGATGCCGACAGAGCATTTTTATGGTTTTTTTTAACCATATTATGTATCACTTACAATACTGACCCTCATGCTTGTTCATAATGTGTTCTTGTAAAGAGATATATTAGTGCCTTTACTCCCTATGCTAGAGCCAGGATCTGAGATGGGCCTGCAGCTATCACAACCAATAAGTGATATGCTTTTTCAAGCATTACCTCATTCACCAAATGGTCACAGTATATGTTTTCCTGCAAAAGATAAGTGTGGCCTTTTAGGAACTCACTATCATTTTTGTTCTTTCTTAGAATCAAAGGAAGAATGAAAATAATTTTTTAAAAAATCCTTACAAGAAAACTGACTTGGAATTGTACTAAAGTTGTCTACTCTTAGTAGAACTGAATATAAAATTCAAAACATTCTCTTCTCTGCATTTTAGGAGTGGGTTTTGCCACCAGGAAAGTGGCAGGAATGGCTAAACCCAGTATGGTCATCAGTATGCAAGGACAGATGATCACAATTAAAACAGAAAGTACTTTTAAAAATACTGTGATTTCCTTCGAATTGGACCAGGAGTTTGATGAAGTCACTCCAGATGACAGAAAAGTCAAGGTGAGCAATATAAGTTCCCTTTATGTTAAGGGACATTTTTTTTTAAAAAAAATTTTTTATTGGTATCCTTTGTTTTACATCAACTTTATTTCTCAGAATATCTTTCCTTTTCCCTACCCTGAGTGCCATCCTTTATAACAAAGAAAAAAAAAGAGGAAAAAAAAACTTTAGGAAAACTAATCAACACATCATTAAGATCTATTTTTCCATCCCCAAAGTTCCCCATGTCCACAATGAAATGAAGGCAATTACATTTTCAGATCTGTTCTGTAGGATCAAATTTTTCATGATTTGGTTTCTTTTCTTTTTTGTTCTTTCATTTACATTATTGTAGTTACTGTATATATTGTTTTCCCGATTCTGCTTAATTCACTTGCACCACTTCATGTTTTCCCATGTTCCTCTAGATCTTCATATTCATTATTTCTTTCAACACAGTAGTATTGTATTACAGTTATGTACCACAATTTAATTAACCACTCCCCAAGAGATGGATATCTGCTTTATTTCCAGTTCTTTACCACAACAGCTACTACAAAAACTCCTCTGTGATAAATATTTTGGCACAAATGGAACCCTCCTTGGGGTGAGCAGTAGAGTCTCCAGGTCAAGGAGTATAGATATTTTAGTCACTCTCTACATTAATTTCAATTTTCTTTCCTTAATGACTAATTTGCTATTTTATCGTCAGGCATTAGTGTGCCTGCTTTTCCATAATCTCTGCAAAATTAACTGTTTCCATCTTTGTCATCTCCCCCCACCCCAGTTTGCTTGGGATGAAGTGAAACCTTAGAGTTATTTTGACTTGTATTTATTTCTTTTATTTTTATGATTTGGAACAATCTGTTATATGGTTGTTAATAGTTTATAATTCTTCTATTGAGAACCATTTATATCTTTTGACCACTTATCCATTCATTAATAGCTCCTTTTCATATATGTCTATATTGGCTTACTGTATATCTTGGATATCAGATTCTTATCAGAGATAGTTGATACAAAGATTTTTTCCCCAGTGAATTGCTTTCCTTCTTATCTCAGTTGCATTGCTTTTGTTTGTGCAAAGACTTTTCAATTTCATGTAATTGAAATTATTTATTTTATCTTTTTTATTACCTTGATTTCTTTTTCAGTTAAGAATTCTTCCTTAGGAAACATTTCTACATAGGCCCTGAGAAGTCTCATATACTTTAATAACAGGAAAAAATGACTGACCCTTTGAACATTAACAACATGTAAGAATAAACTGGTGGATAATTCTTCTATCTCTCCAAGAGTCTCATCATACTTTTTTACGCTTACAGAGTCTCATAACCTTAAAAGATGGTGCACTGGTTCAGGTGCAGAAATGGAATGGAAAATCAACCACAATAACAAGAAAACTAGTGGATGGTAAAATTGTGGTGGTGAGTTATTTCTAATCACTAACTACAGCAAAGTTATTGCGATGTCGTGGAAGCAGAATCATGTGGAGAGGGAGAGAGCTCAGGTTTGATGCTTGCCTCTGCCAGTGACTACCTCAATGGCTTTTCATGGATCACTTCATCTCTTTGCGTTTCAATTTCCTCTTCTATGAAATGAGGGGATTGGGCTGGATGGACTCTGAAGTCCTTTCTAGCTCTAAATCCATGATCCAGATACCCTCGGGTTCCATTTTCTATGTATAAAACACCTAATTGCCAGTTTTGTCCCTGGACACTTTAGAGAAAGCAGAATGGACTCTTGGGCCCATAATCAATCACACTCTGAACTCGAGTGTATACACTAAGGTAGTGTCTAATTTGATCTGATATTAGTAAAGACGAAATATACACCGGTTGCTCCCACCCTCTTGCTAAGTTGAAAGAGAGAGAGAAAAGAATGTCCCACCCCTTCACCTTCCTTGTTTCATGTTGATGTTTGACCCTTACCTCTTTTTGCTCCCTAGGAATGCACCATGAAAGATGTCGTTGCTACTAGACTCTATGAAAAAGTATGAACTGACTTCTCAATGAGCCAAAGCCTCCCAAACTCCACCATGTTTTGTTGTGCATGTGTTGTTTAAAGGAATATGGTTTTCCCTGACTACATGGGGAGAAATTCTATTGGCAAAGCATTTATTTACTCCTTTCTCTTTTATTGACTCAATAAACATCTTTCACATTAAAATATGTGCATGGATACTTTGTTCAATGTGGAATAGCATAAGAATTATGACCTTTCTTGATATTTTAAAATAAGTTTTCTCATGGAAAATTTGTAGTTGATTAGGATACTTGTATGGGGGCAGACAGTTATGTAATTATTTTAAAATAACTAATTTTTGATCTCTTCACTGGCTAATAATCCAAAAGAATTATTCTGCCATGTTTATACAGAGTGATATACTCTGTATACAGATGATAACTCAGACATAGTATATGTGTTTCAGTATTGCTTTGTAATGGAACTGAATGGACTCCATATAAATGGAATGGGTATCTTTCTATTTAGTGTAATTTCAGGGGCTTCAGTCTTTACTTGTACCCCCAGCCCTAAAAATTTTTTCCCTCTCCATTTCCCATCTATTGGGGGAGGGGACCCTTCATTATATTTGAGATAAGGAAAACACAAATAAAAAGTTCCCTAGTTAGACAGTAATATACTAAGAATTCACACTGAAGTATAAATCACTTATATAAAAACCTTTTCTGAGAGATATTGATAGAGGGAAAAGATGTGAAGGAAAGAGACAGTGGACATCTGAAAGGAGCTTTGAGATTAAATGCTAAAGACAGAGTAAAGTCAATTCGACAAGCATTTATTAAGCACTTATGCAAAAAGAACTGGGGGTACAAAGTTAGGCAAAAGTAGTTCCTGCCCTCAAGGGCTCACACTCCAATGGGGGATATAAAATGCAACAACTACATACTAACAAGATGTATACAGGATAAATAGGAATAATGTCAGAGGGGAAGCACTGGCATTAAGGGGAACTAGGAGGGTGAGATTTTAGCTGACACTTAGAAGAAGACTGGGAAACCTGAAGGTAGAGACAAAGAATGAGAGAATATCAGGCATGAGGGACAATCAATGAATATTCACAAGGAGTAGATGGATTGTCTTGTGCAAGGAGCATCAAGGACACAGGGTCATGAAGTATGTGGAGGGGAGAAAAATATAAGAGTGGTAAGGTTGGAGGGGCCAGGCTATGAAGGGCTTTCAAAGTCAGAGGATTTGATGTGTGATCCTGCTGGTGACAGGGAGTTGTTGGAGTTGATTTAATTTGGGATGACGTGGCCAGACTTGTGTATAAGGAAGATCAGTTTGACAGTAAGGTGAGGATGGACTGGAGTGAGGAGAGACTTGAGGCAGAGAAATCAACCAGAAGGTTATTGAAATAATCCAGGTGTGAGGTGATAGGGTCTTGCATCAGGGTGATGACTATGTGAAAGGAGAGAAGGGAGGTATACAAGAGATGTTATTAAGGTAGAATTGACCAGATTTTTGGCAACTAATAGGATATGGGAGGTGGTGAGAGAGAGTGAGGGGTCAAGGATGTCATTGAGCTTGTAATCCTGGGTGACTGGGACGACAGTGGTGTGATCAGCAGTAACAGGGAAGTTGGGAAGAGCAGGAAGGTTTTGGAGAAGTGATAATGAATTAAGTTTTGGAAGTGTTGAATTTAAAACATCTATGGCAATCCTGTACAAGATGTCTAACATGCATAAATGGGGACCAGAAGAGAAATTAGAATTGGATGTATAAATCTGAGTGTTGTCTACATAAAGATGATAACCGAATCCATGGGAGCTCGTGAGATCATCAAGTGAAATAATCTAGAGGGAGAAGAGAAAAGGGCCCAGGTCAGAGCCTTCTTGGGAAGTCACCTACTGTTAGTGGGTATGACCTGAATGAAGATCTGAGGAGTTGTTAGACAGGCTAGAAGAGAAATAAAAACCTAGAAAAAAGGAAGTATCAAGGAAAAACAAGGTAATCGATAATGTCAAAGTCTGCAGAGAGGCCAAAAAAAAGGTTGAGCCTTGAGAAAAAGCCATCAGATTGGGAAATTATGAGATTATTGATAACTTTGGAGAAAGTAGTTTCAGTTGAATGATGAAGTCAAAAGCCAGAGTGTTAAGAAGAGTGTGAGAAGCTACTGATTAGAGAAATGCAAATTAATAGGGATGATGATGGCCTAATTTCTCAAATTTATGGAGAACTGAGTCAAATTTATAAGAATACAAGTCATTTCCCAATTGATAATTATGGGCACTGGTACCTCCAGGCTCCCTTCCCACATTGATGCTCACAGATTTAAGGTTAGATCCTTGGGAGATGGCTGCCCTAAGGCTAAAAGATACTCTGTGGGTACACATTCTCAAAACTACTGCTCATGAGCAATCACCTTTCTTTAATAGTTAGCTAGTAGACACAATTAGTTCAAAGCAAAGGTATTTATTAAGTCCTTGTTTTGTCCTTTGGTTTTAAAGAGGACCAATGACATCACAAGTGACTTCTTGACTTGTGCGTAAATTGAATTAAAGTGAGGCAAAGATGGCATATTTATAGAGCCTGCAGATAGCATAAAGCTAAGAGAGATAATTAATATACTGGATAACAGTCAGGATCTTAAAAGACCTTGATAGAGTGGAATGTTGTACAAAATCTATTAAGATAAAACACAAAGGGTAGAATGTTGTACTTGGGTTAGAAAAAGTAAACTGTCACAAGTCCAAGATGTGGAGACATAGGTAGATAGCTATTCATCCGAATGAAGATCTGAGTAGATTTCAAGTTCAAAACACTCCAACAAGTGCGACATGGCATCCAAAAGTCTCCTGTGGTCTTTGGCTGAACAGAGACATCTGGGGTTCAGAAAGAGGGGGTTGATAGTCCCTTTGTATTTTACCTTTGTCAGATCACATAAGGAGCCTCGTGCCCAATTCTGGAAGCACATTTTGCAAACACTGTGACAAGATGGAGAACATTTGCAGAAGGCCAGTCTAGAATGGTGAAGGGTCTCAAGGCCAGAACATATGACGATGGATGGGAGATTTTAGAGGGGTTAGTTTGAGATGGAGAATACTTGAAGAGAGGTGAGGTGTCTTTAGCCATCTGAAGGGCTGTCATGTGGATGAGGGGGCTATAGTCACTCTCTTTGGCCCTAGACAGCAGAATTAGAAGCCATGGTCAAACTCTGAAAGAGGCAGATCTACGCTCGACACAAGGACAAATTTCTTAACAATCATTTCCTGTCAAGTTGATCTTCCTTATACATAGGTCTGGCCCTGTCATCCCAAAAGAAATCAACTCCCAATGCAGAGCGAAGCAGACTATTTTCCTTTTTGTTTTGTTTTGTTTTGTTTTCTTTCTCATGGTTTCTCCCATTCATTATAATTCTTCTATGCAACATGACAACATGAAAATATGTTTATTAGGAATATATATAGAGAGCCTATATCAGATTGCAGGCCTTATTGGGGAAGAAGGGAGGGGGAATTTAAAACTTATTGAAGTGAATGTTGAAAACTAAAAGTAAATAAACTAATAAAAATAAGTTAGATAAAAAAATTAAAAGACCAAATCCAATGACTCTCTATTACCAGCAGAATCAGATATCAAATCCTCTGTTTGACTCCGAAAGCCCTTCATAGCCTGTCCCCTCCAACCTTACCACTCTTACATTTTCTCCCCTCCTCATACTTCATGTTCTAGTGAACCCGTGCCTTTGATGTTCCTTGTACCAGACAATCCATCTACTCCCTGTGCAGTTTCATCGGTTGCCCCTCGTACCCAGGCTGCCTTAGAAAGCAGTGAGTTTTCTTTGACTGGAGATCTTCAAAGACTGGAGGACCACTTACATTTTGCCAACTGCTGTTTTTTTCAGGTATGAATAGGAGAGTGGTGCCTCTGAAAGCACTTTCCTACTATGAGATTCTATGATATGGATTCAGAGCCTGTGAAGCTCAGTATTTTCTGTTGTACTGGGTGATAGACTGTTCTCTTCTTTTCAGCTTTTTTTCTCCTTTCTCTATCAGTCCTGTGACAGGAAGTGGGTGGAAAAAAAAGCCAAGGTCTTCTACTGTATCTGGGGCCATTTCCACTTGCTCTGATTTATATCTGGCCCCTGGACCCAGATGGCTCCAGAGGAGAAAGCGAGGCTGATGACTTTGCACAACGCTCCCTCACTTAAATCCAATTCTGATGTCATGATCCCCTTAGAGAATGAAGGAGAAGTAACAACAACCAACAATAAGAGGAAGCAGTTTTGTTTCTCTTCTTTGGTGAGCAAAGGGGCCCCCACAGTCAGATCTCCTCTCTCTGGCTCCCTGAGAGGCTGAGTGAACTCACGTCAAGATTCAACCACCTTGGCCTCGAAGTGAAGGAGTGACGAGATTCAGAATCTTTTTTTTTTTGTAGGAATGCTGCTAGTTCTGTAGCTTGCTTTGTTTTAATTAAAAGACTAATTTATAGAAGTCTTTTATGATGGATTTGGAGCTAGAACTTTTCCTGATAGTTCCTGTACTAACAAGCCCTTGTAGAATATCTTCTCTCTCAAGTACAGTTTATTTTATTTTAATTATTTTTTATTTATTTAATTTTATTTATTTAATTTATTATTATTATTTTATTTATTGAATGGAGTTCAGTGGACCCTATCATTCACACTTGTAATTTGATTCAGAAGGCACAAGAATGATTAGCTTGCTGTGAAATACCATTAACTACTTCTTCCAGTTTTCTACAATCAGTTGGCACTGGAAGAGAAAGTTAATTGCATCCCCTAAATCACTTTCTGGAAGACTGTTACCACATCAGGTGGAAAGTGGCGGCACAAAATTTGAAAACTGTTGTGTTTTTTAATTTTTTTTTTAATGAACAAAATCTATTTTCTTTTCCTTTCACCTTTGCTACTGGGATGGGGGGGTAACCCTTGTAAAAATATGCACGGTCAAGCAAAATTAAACCCCACACTTAATGCTGCTTCACTGATGAATAACTCAAGGTGGTTCTTCAGAATTCCCTCTTCATCAGTAGCAAAGTGTTCTTCTTTTTAGATCACTCTAACTCTCGTTCACTTAAGTTTTCTCTAAAACCTTCAACAAATTCCTCTTCCTACTTTCAAACCTGTTACTGTTCATCTTACCATTTCCAAACCTTCAAAGACAGTTTTTCAATCCACAAAAGATGTTTGTTCCCTAAATACCATGCCCTTCTCGAGACTCATAGCACAATCTGTCCACAAATAGAGACTATTTTCTTTGCTTCTCACCCCTAATTAAACTTGATGAATAATGATGATCATCATAATAATACCCTACATAGCACACTAAGAAACTGTAAGCATTTTATAGATATTATCTGGACTACACATCATCCCTGTAAGCCAGGGAAGGGGAGATATAATTTGAAGATGAAGAAATAGAGGGAATGTGACTCTTCCAAACAAATAACAGCTAATGGACATGAGGCACCCAAGGGTGTTCTCTTCTCTTGCCAGAAAATCTAGAGTTGTATATTCATTAGATATTCATCAGTTTCTTCCCCTAAATTTGACTCAGCATTCACATCTGAAAAGGCTGATTCTCATTGGAAGTTGCCTCTATTATGAACAAAGTAATATTTATCCCTTGTCCTCTGGGTATATAAGTCACAGTGCTAGAAGTTATAATCACTAACATAAACCAAAATTTACATGTTATTTTCAATTTTCTAATTTGGTGGTGAGAAAAATTAGTCAGGTGGTGGTAATGGAGTCCTGCTATTGGCTATGTCAGAGGAATCACGTGGTAATGATGTCTTTTAAAAGGTAGTCTTGGTGACCTCGCAGTTCATACCCATTCCTTGGTCTTCTCTTCCGAGCCTCTATTTCCATCCAACTATTCAAGATGTTTGAGCCTTTCTTGGGAACATGGAAACTTGTCTCTAGTGAAAACTTCGATGAGTACATGAAGGAACTAGGTGAGATGTGCCATTGTGTGGGACGGGAGTTATCGATTTCTCTTTTTAAGTGTTGGGGATGACGGCTTTTCCCTTCCCTCTTCCTTCTGGGTTTCTAGGTGATACCATATTGACCTGAAAAAAACTACCTTTTACATATATGCAACCCTAAATGACATTGCTTTAAAGTGTGTGTTATAGGGGCAGGAGTATTTTCTATATGCTAAAAAAATCTTGTAGATTATAATAATCTATGCTCAGATGTTTTGCAAACATTCCTTAGTTAACAGTGGGAGCAGCTTCCAAAAGGAATCCGCCTTTTCAGATGTGAATGCTGAGTCAAATTTGGGGGAAGAAACTGATGAACATCTGTACTGGATACACAACTCTAGGTTATGTGGCAAGAGAAGAGAACACCCTTGGGTGCCCCACGTCTACCAGCTGTTATTTGTTTGAGTAAATCACATTGTCTCTAATTCTTCATCTTCAAACTATTTTTGCCTTCTCTACCTTACAGATTCGGTGTATAGCAAGGCCTGTATTCAGCTGGCTTTATAACATTTCTGTGCACAAAAACTTAGATTTTAATAGCTAAAGCTTCTGCTCTTGATTCAGCCCCTCTTTAGATGAGGAGCTAATGACCAGGGGCTCAGAAAAGGCTTCACAAAGGGTGGAACATCGACAAGCTCCTTGAAGAAAAAGAATTCTGACAGATGAAGAGAAGGGAGAGCATTCTAGACGTGAGCAGGTGGTTTGCAGGTGCAGAGAGACAGGAAATAGAACATCAAGTTAAGGGAATATCGATTACTCAAGTCTGGTTGGAATGTGGCATGCATGAAGGGGAGTAAGATAAAATAGGGATGGAGCCTGGAGCTATGATTCCAATGGCAGAGGGAGCTCTCAATGAGGAAATTCCCTCTGTCAATGGGAGTTGGCATCTTTCCTTCAACTTACAGTTTTAGAGAGTTACCTAAACCAAGGAGAGGTTTTGTGACTTGACCTGCTTAGGATCTTATAGCCAGTATGTGTGAGAGGTGGACTTAAACCTTGGTCTACCTGACTCCAAGATCAGGTCTCTGTCCTTTATACTACATTGCCTCTAAAGAGCATCAGGCACAGTAAGTCTAGAAAAGGAGAATAATTACTAACTTAGAGCTAGAAGCAACCTTGGGGGTCATCTAGGTAGCCATATTCTTTTACAGATAAGGAAACTGAGACCCAGATAATTTAAATGATTTGACCAAGGTCACGTGGAAAGTATTAGGATTTGAATTCATGGCCTTGGCCTCCTGATTCAACATTCTTGTTACTCCACCACAGGTTAAGGTGAGATCATAGAAGACCTTACAAACCAGGCTAAGTAGTCTGCATTTTATTCTAAGCAATAAATAGATGTTGATTGTTTTTGAACAAGGGAGAATCTTACAAAAATTATTCTATTAGCTGTGTAGAGGATGGATACGTGAATGAAGATATTGAAGCAGGAAGGCTAGTTTTTAGGAGATTACAACTAGCTCCAGTCTCATAAAGTGGTTGCATTATTTGAATTCACGCTGCATATTTCCAATGGGCTGGGACTGATGACCACATTTATATAATTATAACTTTAAATACTATGAATTCAAATACAGTGACCACTTCAGGAGATTCATTATTTACTCTAATTGGACCTAGACATTTTAGAGTAGTCCAAGGATGAGGTAATGAGAATCTTAACTAAGCAGATGGTTGTCCAAATAGAGACAAGGAACAAATGTGAATTATGTTGTAGAGGCTAGTATAAATTGCTCAGGTAAGGAGTAATAAGGGAATAAATTATAGTGGTGACAGAGCAAATGAAGAGAAGTAGATGGATTTGAGAGAAATTTTGAAGGAGGAATTAATGAACTTGGCAACTGATGGCATATGGGGAAAGAGGGAGAAGGAAGAGTCAAAAATGACTGCAGGCTTATGAATCTAAGGGACTTGGTGGGTAGTGATGCCCTCAGCAAAAAAGTATATTCTTTTTGTAATAAATTTTTTTCTAATTGCATGTAAAACAATTTTTAACATTCAATTTAAAAATGCTGAGTTCCAAATTATCTTTCTTCTTCATTATCCCCTCCATAAGACAATTAGCATGATAATAGATTATGTATATGCAGTTATGTAAAACGTATTTCTATATTAGTCATGTTGTGAAAGAAGAAACCAACTAAAAGAAAAGAACTACAACAAAAATAGAGAAAGTGAAAATAGAATGCTTTGATCTGCATTCAGACTCCCTCAGTTCTTTCTCTGGATGTGGATAGCATTTTCCATCATGAATCCTTTGGAACCGTCTTGGATCATTATATTTCTGAGAAGAACTAAGTCATCCATAGTTGATCATCAAACAATGTTGCTGAGACTGTGTACAGTGTAGTCCTGGTTCTGCTTACTTTGCTTTGCATCAATTCATGTAAGCCTTTCCAGGTTTTTCTGAAATCCACCTGCTTGTCATTTCTTATAGCACAATAGTATTGCGTTATATTCGTGTATCACAACTTGCTCAGCCATTCCCCAACTGATAAGCATCTCCTCAATTTCCAATTCTTTGCCACCACAAAAAGAGTTATTTTTGTGCATGTAGGTCCTTTTCTCCCTTTTTTTTTGATCTAAAAAGAGAGAAATATGGGATTAGAATGGGATTAGGGTAGACTATCATGAATCCTATTTTGTACATATTGAGTTTGAGATGTCAATTGGGCATCTAGATGGAAGTGTCTGTAGGCAATTGGAGATTAGAGTTCAGGAGGAAGACTTAGAGTTGGATATAGCCTTGGAGTCATTAACGTAGAGATGATCATTGAACTCATGCAAATGGATGTAATCACCAAAGGAAAACATGTAGAAAGAGAAGAGAGTCCAGCACAGAGTTGTAGAAACACTAATGCTTAGGAAGTAGAAGATTGCAAGTGAGTGAGAAGGAATGGTCAGACAGGAACGAGGTGAACCAAGAGAGAGTAGTGTCACAGAAGGCCAAGCAAGAAAGAGTGTCTGGGATGAGAGGATTGTCAACAAGATGAGGGGGTTACCAAAACTGCAGAGATGGCAAGGATTAGAACTAAGAAAATCATAGATAATTTAGCAATTAAGACATCATTGGTGGCCCTGGAGTCAGGAGGACCTGAGTTCAAATCTGACCTCAGACACTTACTAGCTGTGTTACCCTGGGGAAGTCACTTAACCCTGATTGCCTCAAAAAGAAAATTAAAAATAAAAGACATCACTGAAAACTTTGTGAGACCCATCGTAGTAGCACAGTGGAGTCAGGTTGCAAAATGCAAGGAGTTGAGAAGTGAATGGAAATGGTGAATATTATATACTTTTGGAGTGTGGTCATTGTATTCAGGTCTGATCTCTGGCCTGGAAATTTCAATGTCTTATTTGCTCAGAACATTACCAAAATTAATTTGTACTAATGGTTTGACTTACTTGTTAAAGCTGATGTAGCATATCTGTGTTTATATGAGGACATTCTGGCTAGATACCTTAACCTAAAGGCACTGAGCAGCCTACTGGTGGAGTTACTTTCAACCAGCAGGCTATACACTTGGTTTGCATTTTGCTGTTGTTACTAGGTAATACATGATTGATTCTCCTGGATTATTGAAGCAGATGCATCAAGAACTAAACAGGATATAGAGACAAGATGCGAGTTCAGCTCACATATTTCTTAACCAGCATCTATACAGGGAGAAAATGTAGCTGAATGGATACAAGGTTGGCTTTGGAGGCAGAAAGAGCTGAGTATAGATTCCTCTTCTGACACAGACTAGCTTTAACTTCTCCAGTGCCACATGGGACTTTTTAGACTGTAAATTACGGATGAGTTGCTTATTTATGTCAATAAAGGGAATTTGCACATCGAGAGTTTTCCCATACTGATGAAATGATAAGTCTGGACCCTCTCCGTCCCTCTCCTTCCCAAATATGTTTCTAGCATGTTGATGTACTAAGTAGGCTTAATCCTGCAATGACCAAAGAATCTAAATCATATGAAGAAGCTGTGTGATAGGGATGGAATGGGAGCAAGAGAAGTCAAAGCTAGGTTCTAGTCAATCAATCAGTAAATATTCATTAAGTGCCTACTGTGTGCCAGACACTGTGCTAACCACTGGGAATACAAAAAGAGACAAAAGACAGGCCCTGCCCTCAAGGAGCTTACAACCTAATTGGCATTTTCCTGTCTCTGGCACTGTCTATACGGACAGGAGGAAGTCACTTAATGCCTTTCAGGTATAGAATCATACGATCCCAGAGTCTGAGGGGACCTCAGAAATCATGAAGTTCAACCTCGGCCTGAGTAAGAATCCTTTTCATTAACATCTCCAACAAGCAGATATCCAGGTTCCCCTGGAAGACCTCCTGAGATAGGGAACTCAGGAGGTGACTCATTTCACTTTTTTTGACTATTGTTAAGAAGTTTTTTGTTTTTGTTTTTTAAGCTTCAGTTTTCACATTTGCAAAATGGGTACAATCAGGGAGTGTGCTGAAACCAGCTCAAACCAGCTCTTAAAAACCAATTGTTAAATTTTCAGTATAAACATTTATACCTTAGAAATAGCTAAATGCTACAAATCAGCAGTGCTGAGCTTGGAGAAGACCTGAGTTCAAATCCAGCCTCTCAGACACTTGCTAGCTTTGTGATACTGGACGAGTCACTTTACTTCTGTCTACCTCAGTTTCATCAACTGTAAGATGGGGACAATTATAGTATCTACCTTGTAGAGTTGTTGTGCAGATCAAATGGGATAATATTTGTCAAGTGCACTTAGCACAGTGCCAGATACATAGTAGGTGCTATATAAATGATAATAATAATAATAATAATAATAATAATAATAATAATAAATCAGGGCTTGTTTATCTAGACTTAAGAAAACAATTGAGAAAATGTTAATAATGAAGATTAAACTTAAAAGTGTGTATACACATTTTTCTGATGAGCCAATTATCAGCATCCCTTGGCATAATTATATATACTCCCCACCTCACAGAGGGGTCATGAGAAAAGTGTTTCATAGTACATATAGCTCTACTATAACTAATGGAACTTATAGTAGTACTCAGTAAATGCTAATTTATGATGCCTGACCTATGTATATAACCCTGTAGGATTTCCAAAGGCCTTTACTTACTTCAGCCTCACAACAGTTCTGCATGGTACATGAGCCCAAATTTACAGAGTAGTTAAATGTCTTTGTCCGAAGTCATAGAGCTAGTTAGACAAAGAATTCAAACTTGGTCTCTCTGACTCCAGGTCCCACACCCTACCCACTGTGCTACGCTTCTTCTCATCAAGATCTTAATAAGCAAGATTTCCGACCACGTAGGAGTCTGACAGAAAACTAGAATCTTAAGAAACTGCATTACCTCCCTTTTTCAGGCCTCTAGGAGTAGTAGTGCTGAGGTGGCGATTTTATAAATAAACCCAATAGTCTGAGAGAACGATTGCAGCTCCTCATACTGCCACAGAGCCTCCCTGGGAATAGTTGATAGGCTGGGAGCATATAGCTTGATGCGTAAATTGCAAAGATTGGGCAAAGGAAGGTTCAACTCGATTACCAAAATGCAGAATGGGAAAAACAGATTTTAAAAAGCTTCTAAAATGATTAAATTTTAGCCATTTCTTAAAGATTGTAAATTTGAAATTAGATTATAGAGTTTTCATTAGATTGTAAACTCTTTGAGAGTAAGGACTGTCTTTTGCCTCTTTTTGTATTCCCAGCCCTTAGCACAGTACTTGGCACATAGTGGGCATGTAATGAAGGTTTACTGAATTGAATTGAAATCTTAAGATGGTTAGCATCCTCAGAAAGGAGGATCAGATCTAATTTCTTATCTGACTTGTAGGAGTGAGTTTTGCCACCAGGAACGTTGGAGGATTAGCAAAACCCAGAGTTACTATCAGCGCTAATGGTGAGATGATGACCATCAAAACTGAGAGCTCGCTCAAAACCACAGAGATCTCCTTCAAGCTGGGTGAGGAGTTTGATGAAGTCACAGCAGATAATCGGAAAGTAAAGGTGAGGACGAATGCTTCCTGATGACAAAGAGCTGGAACAGGTTCAAGGGAGTTTGAGAGCTCTCTTTTCCTGAAGAGTTCTTAGTTTTGAAGCTCTGTCTACACTGACTGCATGCCGCAGAATCAAGCATTTATTGTAATTAACTTTTCAGCTCTTTTAATGATGAATTTCAGCACAAAGAATCGAATTAACCCTGTAGCTAATCAATTTAACAATTTAAAATGGCAAAAAAAATACCATTTGATATTTTTTCAGTGCTATTCAACCCTAGCTAGTTTTCTATCATTTTCCTTAATTGCCTTATCACAAAGAAACAGCTAGATGGTGCAACAGATAGAGTGCTAGGCTTAAAGTCAGGAAGACACATCTTCCTGAGTTCAAATCTGGCCTCAGATATTTACCAGCTATGTGACCCTGGGCAAGTCATTTTTTGCCTCAGTTCCTCAGTTCCTAAAATGAACTGGAAAATGAAATGATAAACCCCTCCCATACCTTTGCCCAGAAAACCCCTAATGGGGTCAGGAAGAGTCAGATAGAATTCAACAACAACAAACCTCACCACACATTACCTGCCTAGAAAATGGGCATGTATAGATAAGGTACATATCTTTTGTGTGCATATACATGAGAAACGTTTTCTATCATTGTGGATTGTCAGCTGCTCTGCCAATTCTAGTCTTAGAACATATAGGGATCCTGCAATATTAAGTGATTTGCCAAGGGGCATACAGCCTATATGTGTCAGAGGTGGGGCTGGAACTCAGGTCTTCCTGATTCCAAGGCCATCTATCTTGTTACTAGAACTTACTACCTCTGTTGGCTAGATAGTCTCCAGGAATAAAACCCACACCTATGATACTATTGCTTGAAGTATTATGGTAAAGATTTTGAAGTGAAAAAAATGTGTAAATAGCCTTCAATACTTCAAGGGATCTCAATGAGGATACTCCTTCCACGGGGCTAGACTGTATCTATTCCCTGTTCTTTCGCCATCTGTGATTTTTGTCCTTATGCTTCTGTAAATTCTTCCCAAAGTGTTCCCCTGACTCACCAACCGCCTCCCCCTGTTTTTATCGGTACCAATATAGCCTTAAAATGTGATAAATTGACACTTACCCATAAGTAGATACAAATTTTCTTAAATTTATCAGTTCGTTGATTTCTAAGAGTAAGTCCTTTGTGGATTTCTAGAGCATCATAACATTGGAAAATGGAGCCCTGATCCAGGTGCAGAAGTGGTACGGCAAGGAGACAACCATCAAAAGACAAATTACAGATGGGAAAATGGTGGTGGTGAGTTTCCTGGGAATAGTTAGAATCATTTAACAGTCATGCTGGATTTAATTCTGTTCTCTTTGGTCACAGAGAGCTGCACTAGCAGCAAAGGGTAGAAGGTACTGAGAAGAATATTTAAGTTGCAATGTCAGGAAAGCCTAACAATGAGAATTATCTAAAAGTAGAATGTCACCTTGGGAGGTCAGGTGATCCCTTTCGTTAGAGTTCTGTTAGCAAAGGCCGGTTATTAGTAGTTATTCATAGACAGGTTGGACCAGAGGGCCTCTGAAGTCCTTCCTAGTTCTGAGATTCTGTGAAAATTTCCTAGTTTCTTTGAATGCCCTAAATTACATATTTCTTTCTTAGTTGGGGATTCAATGACAGCTTTAGAACTGCTTTAAATTTAAAGATGGAAGGAATGTCACAGGTCACCTCTTCACTTTACAGATGGGGAAGCCAAAGCCCAGAGAAGTTAGGTGGCTTATCAAAAATCACACAGATAGTAACAGAACCCAGGATTTAAACGCAGATCCTTCAATTCCTTTCTATATACAAATAATAACAAATGTTCTTTCTTGTAGGTATGCACCATGAATAATGTTGTGAGCACTAGAATCTATGAAAAAGTGTGAAGAAATTTCAAGAAAAATTGCATCCTGAATTTGGAAAAAAGAAGCACCTATTACTTAGCAATAAAGATAGTGATTTACTCAAGATCAATTTAATCAATAAACAATTTCCAAATGAAGTGTAATTTCGATAAATTAATCAACAAACATGTTAAGTGCCTACTGTGTTCCAGGTATACAAAGACAAAAACGAAACAATCCCTGCCCTCATGAAGGTCATATTCTATAGGGGAAGACAACATGCACACATGGAAACATATATAAAATAGAAAAAAATAATACAAAGCAATTTTTGGAAGGGGGCACAATAGTATATGGAAGGGAAAGGAATAGTCCCATGTTGGAGGAAGTTTTGAGCTGAATTTCTAAGGAAACTAGGAAATTTAAGGGGCAGAAATGGAAAGGGAATGAATTCCAGGCCTGATGGATAGTCTGTCCAAAGGCAAGATGAAATGCCATGCAAGAGGGACACCATGATGATCCATAGAGAGTGTGAAAGGGATTGATGTCTCATGAGGCTAAAAAAAACAGAGCCGGACACAGGTTGGGAAGGGATTCAAATGCAGGAGTCAAGAGTCAACAACCGAACCTTGGTGAAGGAGGCAGCTACCTATGGGTTGTGTCTGAGAATTTTTGAAAGATTTCTGTGTTCTCCAGCACCTCTCCACCCATCCCAATACTCTAATACATTGATAATCTCATTAATGTAAGAATTTCTTCCAAGAAAGAAGATCATAAACTTATCCATGTCTGCTCTTCCCACATGAAACTGATGTTAGAGATTTTAGCAAAACTCCTATGCCCTGCAGGGAACCTGTCCTGATCAGCTACCCTAGTGAAAGCAAAGATGGAGGGCAGGGGGCGGAGCCAAGATGGCGACTGGAAAGCAGTAACTGGCCTGAGCTCCCCACCAAGTCCCTCCAAAAACCTATGAAAAAATGGCTCTGAACCAGTTCTAGAAATACAGAACCCACAAAGGGGCAGAGGGAAGCAGGACTCC
>CM053622.1:252223375-252249986 GCA_028646595.1 Phalanger gymnotis | reverse complement strand
CACATTGTCTTCCATTTTTTCATTCCTTTGTTTCTGTTTTATAATATCTTGATTTCTCATCAAGTCACTAGCTTCCACTTGCTGCAATCTAATTTTTAAGGTAGTATTTTCTTCAGTGGTCTTTTGGACCTCCTTTTCCACTTGGCTAGTGCTGCCTTTCAAGGCATTCTTCTTCTCATTGGCTTTTTGGAGCTCTTTTGCCATTTGAGTTAGTCTATTTTTTAAGGTGTTGTTTTCTTCAATATTTTTTCAGTATTTTTTTGGGTCTCCCTCAGCAAGTCTGACTTGTTTTTCATGGTTTTCTTGCATCCTCATTTCTCTTCCCAATTTTTCCTCCACTTCTCTTACTTGCTTTTCCAAATCCTTTTTGAACCCTTCCATCACCTGAGACCAGCTCATGTTTTTCTTGGAGGCTTTTGATGTAGGCTCTTTGACTTTCTTGACTTCTTTTGGCTGTGTGTTTTGGTCTGCTTTGTCACCAAAGAAAGGTTCGAAAGTCTGAGACTGAATCTGAGTCTGTTTTCACTGTCTGGCCATGTTTCCAGCCAACTTACTTGACCCTTGAGTTTTTTGTCGGGGTATGACTGCTTGTGAAGAGTACTTTGTTCCAAGCTTGAGCGGATACACCGTTGATTTCAGAGCTATTTCTATACAGCCAGCTCTGCCACACCAGCATTCCTCCTTCCCCAAGAACCATCAGCCTGGATCTGACACAGATCTTAAGCAGGCTCTGCACTCCTGCTCTGATCTGCCACTTAATTCCTCCCGCCAGGTGGGCCTGGGGCCAGAAGCAACTGCAGCTGTAGTTCTGTAGCTGCACCACCCCCGCTAAATCCAGGGTGGTGGCTGAACCACAAACTCTTTTTGCTCTGTCCGCAGCAGCTTTTCCCAGTAACCTTCTCTGTTGTCTTTGGTGTTTGTGGCTTGAGAAGTCTGGTAACTGACACAGCTCACTGATTCAGCGTGCTAGGGCCTGTTCTGCCTGGCTCCTGGTCTGCTTGGTCCTGCCGCCACCCACGCTGGGCTCTGCTTTGCTCTGCTCCCAGCTCCATGCATGATAGATCTCATCCAGTGACCATCCAGGCTGTTCTGGGCTGGATCCCTGCTTCCCTCTGCTATTTTGTGGGTTCTGCAGTTCTAGAATTTGTTCACAGCCATTTTTTATAGGTTTTTGGAAGGACCTGGCGGGGAGCTCATGCAAGTCCCTGCTTTCCAGCCGCCATCTTGGCTCTCCCCCCTTCCCCCCCCTGACTTAGCTAAATTCTAAGGAGTCATACAGAAGTACATCAAGATTCAGTAAATTTCCTAGGGTTGTATAACTGCTAACTGTCAGACCTGAAATTTGATCCCAAGCCTTCCTGATTCCAAGCCTACGACTCAATCCACTAGACCATACTACTTCTATAAAACACCATGCAATTTTAAGTTATTGTTATTATTATTATTAATGATATAGAAGTTCAAAGAAGGGAGAGATTATTATTGATTGGAAAAATTGGGAAAAAAATCTTAATGGAGGATGTAGAACTTGAGGTAGGCCTGAAGGCTGGATAGGATCTCAATGGGTGTGTATTGAGTGCCAAAAGCAGAGAGGAGTCAAAGGGGAGGGAAGAATAGAACCGTAAATATGGTGGCAGGAAAGTTCAGTGGATTTAGGCAAAGAATGGCAAGTAGAATATGGGTTAGTGAATAGTATAAGATAATGCTAGAAAACTTTAAGAAATCTTCTGAGTACCAAACTAAAGGATTTGGACCTATTTGGACACATTGGTGGTGGCTCATGAGTTACAGTTTTCAGAATGATGACCTAGGGAGTAGTCTGAAACTCTCTGTCCAACATCTAGAAGAACTTTGCTCGTGAGTAAGTGGAAAGAGAGAGAGGAACACTCACATTCTGAAAGACCTTGGATATAAGGCTAAAGAATCTGAATGTATTTAGACACATCAGTGGGGGCTCAATTATATTTTAGGTTGATATTAAAGAGACACAGAGAGATGCAGTGAAAAGACTATTGGATTTGATATAAAAGGACCTCGATACAAATTGCATCTTTGCCACTTATTACACATGAGACCTTGGACAAGTCACTTAACTTCCTTGGCCCTTAGTTTCTTCTTTTGTACAATGTGGAGATAGCTTCTAATGTCACTTCTATCTCTAAGGACATTATCTATAATACTCAGGGTTTCGAGCAGGGGAGCATTTTCAGAGTTATGCTTACCACATTATTTTGAACATAGCAGGTGCTTAATAAATATTTATTGATAGACTTACTGACTAGAAAAATTAAACTGGCAGTGCTTGTAAGTTGGATTACCCAGTGGATGAGACTGGAGGGAAGAAAGTGTAATCATTATTGCAATATAAGGAAAGCCATTACTTGTTCTTCAAAGATGCCATGAGTTTTCAAAATTACTTAGAGATTTATTAAACAATAAAAAAAATGTGTAATTGTTTTTGTAAGTCTCTCAGAAACTGCAGTATTATAAACAGTTCACTAGTTTTCTGATTCTCCTGTTTATAAGGATAGATGTCATTAAAATTGTTTTCTAAGTTAAGAAAGAGGTTGTGTTGGGGACAGGGGGAGGAGTGGAGGGGTATGTGCTTTCAATCATCCTCCCTTTGGAGGAGAAAGTGAGGCTGGTGACTTTGCACAGCCCTCCCTCACTTAAATCCAATTCATTTGCATGGCATGGCATCACCTCCCTATTGTCACAGTCCTCTTCCAGAACGAAGGACAAACAGCAACAACAACCTTCTTATATACTAGCTATTTCTCTGTTACCTAGGGACACATCCAGGTATGGCTCATTCTTTAAAAAAGTAAAACAAAACAAAAACCTTCACTTGACTTTGCCACATCCTCAAGCTCTCATTCTATATTTCTTTCTTTCACAGCCAAACACCCAAAAAAAGTTGTTCACCTTTATTGCTTCCATTTCCTTCTCACTTCTTACTCATTTATAAATTCCTTGTGATTTGACTTCTGATGCTGCCTCACCACTGAAGCTATTCTCCATGAAGTTACCAACAATCTCTTAATTGCCGAACTCAATGACACTCTTTCCATCTTCATCCTTCTCAACTTCTCTATGGTGCATCATTTGATTGGTCAACCTGTATATTCTCTCATCTGTGAGTTTTTGCAGACCTTCCCTCCTGTTTCTTCTCCTACCTGGCTGACCATTCCTCCTTAATCTCCTTTGTTGGATCATTATATATGTAACTATAGTTATTTCTTAAGGCTCTCTTTTCTGTCTGTATCCTCTCATTTAATAATCTCGTAAACTACTAGTCAACTGCAATTGTCATCTCCACTCAGATCACTTTTAAATCTATATATTCTGCCTTGAATAGTCTGCTATGCATTGGACATCCCATTGGTTTGCCCAAAATATCACATCTAAACGAGAACTCATTATTATAATTTTTTCTACAAAGCCACACCACCTTCATGCTTTCCTGTTTCTGTGAAGGCATAGCCATTCTTCTAGTCAGGCAAGCTCACCAACTCATCCTCATCCTCAGTCAACCTTTCTCCTTCCTCACCCCTTAGATTTAGTCAGTTGGGAAGCCTTATGAATTCCACTTCCACAATATCTCAGACAACCATCCTCTTCTCTTCACTCACAAAAGCCAAGTCCAAGCCATCATCACCTCTCACCTGGGTAGCCTTTTCATAGTTTTCTTGGCTGTCAATCTCTCTCTTATTCAATCCATCTTCCATAGAACTACCAAAATAATGTCTTAAAGCAGAGGTTACCATGACATTTCTCTTGCGTAATAATTTCTTTTGCTTCCTATTACCCCTTGAACAAATAAATTTCTCAATTTGAGATTTTAAATCCTTCATAACTCAATTCAACAGAAATTTATTAAATGCCTACTGTTATAAGGCACTTACCAGTTGAGTAGTATAAAATGACAAAAATGAGTCCTTGTCCTTAATGAGTTTCCATTTTATTCAGGCAGCTCAGTGTGTTCTCATGGAAGTAAATACAAAGTATGTGCTATCCAGGTAACATAAAGTAATTGCGAGAGGGAAAAAGTGATAATAACTCCAGATTGGGAGAAACTGTCAGGAAAAGCCTTGTGTTAGGATGTGACACCTGAACTCTGAAGAAAACTAGGGATTCTAGGAAGTGGAAGCAGGAAGCTAATACCTACAGACATGGGGTAAGTGTACGGTACAGAAAAGGTAGAACCCTTATACTCAGGCATAAAAGTGGGATACTCAGAGACAGTAACTAGTAGACAAGTTTTACTGAAATGGAGAGTGTATGAAGTGAAGTAATGTGAAATAAGATGAAAAAGATAGGTGAGAGACCAATCGTAGAGGGTTTTAAATGTCAGGCTAAGGATTTTGTATTTTATTATAGAGACACTAAAGATTTTTGAGTAAGGAGGAGGTCAGATCTGTGTTTTAGAAGTATCAATATGGCAGCTTCTTGGAGAATGGATTAGAGAGGGGTGAGTCAGAAACCAGGAAGCATGGTTAGAAGGCTCTTGAAACAATCTAGGCAAGAAGTAATGAGGGTGTTGGTAGAGACAAAGTGAAGGAAGATGTGAGACGTTGTGTAGGTCGGATCAATAATCCTCTGAAACTGGGTAGATATCTCTTCTTATATATTTCATAGTTCTCTCTTTATATACTCTAAATTTTAGCTAAATCAGTCTACTTTCTGATCTCTAGACTCAGTATTCCTCTGCGCCTTTACACGGGTTATACTTAATGCTTGGAATGCGCTCTGTCTTCCCTGCTGTTTCTTGAAATCTTTAGGTCCTTCAAGCCTAAACTCAGAGGCCACCTTTTCTGATCAGCCTTTCCTCATCCCCAAGTTGTTAGTATTTCCTCCCTCCTGACATTATCTCATGTTTACTTATCTATGAAAATATTGTAACTGCTCCCCTCCCCCAGTAAAATGTAATCTCTGTGCATGCAAGATGTATATATATAACATATATTATATAGATTTTATTTCCTGTACTTTACACTTAGAAAGTTCTTAGTTACTGATCCCGTGATCAGAATCTTCCCCTACAATAAAGTATTTTAATGGAGTATGTTTGACTATGCCAGATACCAATTTAGCAAACTCAAAAAATATTTTTAGTCTCTACTGTGTACACAGCACTTTTCTACTGATGATTGCTCTTTTGGAATATAAGGTATGTGTGTGTGTGTGTGTGTGTGTGTGTGTGTGTGTGTGTGAGAGAGAGAGAGAGAGAGAGAGAGAGAGAGAGAGAGAGAGAGAGAGAGAGAGAGGAAGGGAGAAAATGTTGGGGGATAGCTTGTAAGGAGGCCAAAAGACTTCTTATTTTCATGGAAGATTGGGGCAGGAAGTGTTGCCTCTGGACTATAAGGTGACTTGCGACTTAGGTGAAGTTACTAGGAATAGAGAAGTATATATATTAGGGGAAGGGAAGAGCCTTGATAGCTTTGTTCAAATATTTGAAGGGCTTTCATATAGAAGAGGGATTAGACTTGTTTTATTTGGCCCTAGAAGGCGGAACTAGAAGCAATTAGCAAAATTGCAAGGGTAAATTTAGGTTCAATGTCAGGAAAAACTTTATAACGATCAGAGCTGTCCCAAAGTGGAGCGATCTTTCTTTACAGGTGGAGATATATTTCCCCTCCTTGGAGGTCTTCAGGAGAAGCTGACACATATATTTTATGGAAGAGATTCCTTTTGGGTAAAGGTTGAACTCTAGTTCACTAGAGGTCCTCTTCAAACTATCAAATGCCATGTTTCTGTGATTCAGTGATTAATTCGGAGAGGCTCACAACTGAGTCCAAGGTTTGATCTAGAGCCTTCTGTCCCAACCTCTCTACTTTCCACTAAGCTAAACACAATACCTAGTCAAATTTGCTTAATGGGCTGGGTCTAGTGCCCTGGTTATACATATATATACAGAGAGAGAGAGAGAGAGAGAGAGAGAGAGAGAGAGAGAGAGATACACACACATATATATACATATATATGTATGTATGTATATATGTATATATATGTATATGTGTATGTGTATATGTATATATGTGTATATATAATCTTACAAAACCTGTATTGTGCTACAATGCACTGGGCAACACTGTAAATTATGAGTAATTTGAAGTGCTTCCATACATGTTGGTAGGAAATATGAGAGAGATGTGGTTTATGTACATAAACTGCTATTGAGGATACTTCCCTAATAACTGTATTTATTAACTTCTAGGGGTTAGATTGTGAAAGAAACTTCTGCCCATAAACACAAAACACATTTGCTCCACTGTATTTCACTTAGTGAATGCATTGTTAATGATTACCTTTAATATTCTCCTTTGTCACATGTGAATTATTGATTTAGTCACTCTAGATTACAGCCTGGCAAAGACACCAATTTGGAGGGCTTTTATCAAGTTCCAACTTTGTCTCTAGTTTCAAAACCGCCACTTGATTGCAACTGTTGGGTGGAGAGGGAAGAAGAAGGAAGTATATTCACATTACTTTTCTTTAAATTGAAACTCTGCCCAGCAATTAGAACCAAAATCATATAGTTTTAGAATGTCCGTATTACAAAGGAGGACCTTCAAGATTATCCAAAGAAGGTTATGCTCTTTATTTTGTAGCTAGCATTATCACAAATGAAGCCATCTTCATAAAAATGTGACTCGTAGCATCCTTTGCCTTTGATCAGCTGAAGCATCAAATCATGAGTAGAAATAATGTAAGAATTTTAGAACGAGTCAAATATTCCATCCAAAATGAGATAGAACAAGTCTTAAGTTTAGAATGAATGAGATTCAGCCTAATTCTCCTTGTTGGATCAAGGATGTCATCTTAAAAAATCTCATACTTGAGCATCATCTTTGCATCTGATTTTACTCTTACTCCTTTTGCCTCATAAGCATTCTTCTCTCCATGCCCAAGTACTCAAATGGGTCTAAGATTTCATCAATGTGGTTTTCCCTCCTCTAGTACAGATTGCAACCCATCCATGTCAGTTTATCCGGGTGACTTATTCATGGCCTAGCATAACTCCATCACAGGGGATCTACCTAACACTCTGGTGGCTTTCATCACTTTCAAATGACAATGTGAAGATACTACAAGGGTTCATCAGTTAACTCTCATGTTTATCATGTGACCAGCATATCTTCTTTTGTAATCACATACATCTTTGATGACATTTTTACTCCTGTTATTCAAAGTTCCTTATTTGCTTTGTGTTTCAGCTCATTCACATCCACCATGCCCCTCTCCATTGCCCTCTGTGTGATACAATTCTAGAAACATATTGTTCTGTGACTCACAGCCATACAGCTACATGAATAAAAATGAGTCTGTTTCTGGGAGAAATTTGGAGCCCCTAAAGAAGCTTTGCAATTTCATGTAGGAATAAAACCACATTTCCTCCTGCTGTGTAATTCTTGGCCCAATCTCATCGTCTTTTTCTACTGTCTGTCCAAGATATACAGATAGATATGTATCTTTAAGTGGTCCATCTACCTTTAGGATATAATCTCAACAGTAGGCATTTTTCATCCACTTGGTTTTTCCTATGAGGATGATTAGGCCAAACTCTTTTGATGAGTTATAACTCTTTTCCAGAGGCTTTGTGTGTTTTGGAGCTTGATGCAACTAGCATGATGTCACATACAAACAACAACATTTGGAAGACTTTACCATCCATAAGGAATCCCTCTTCAACCAGGATTCTATTCTAGGTGTTCTCGGTGATAATAGCAAGTATCTTTATTGAACACATTACCCTGTTTTAGGTACCACCTGATGTTAATGATCAGAGGGTCATCAAATGGTGTTAATCTCTTTCATTTTATCTTTCAAGGATTCTTTAATAATTTTCATTTTTGTCGTCATTTCAACCCATTCTCCACACAACCATCAAAAGGATTTTCCCTAAAGTACAGGCCTGACCATATCACTTTCCTGTTCATAAAACACTAACAAATTCTTATTGCCTCTAGGATAAAATATTAGTTCCTCCATTTGAGCTTTTAATGCTTTGCCCAGCCTAGTCTCAATCTGCCACCTTATTATGCATTTTCCCCTTCCTATAGTCTACTATCAAGGCAGACTGGCTTTATCTCTGTTCCTCATACATGAAAAAAATTCATCTCCCTTCTTTTCCATTTTTGTATTAGTTATTGCTCATGCCTGTCACGCACCCCAAGCTCATCTAGGCATTTTCTCTTCTCCAGATACCTTATGAATCAATCCCTCAATGTTCTCACAGGTGCTTTCTCTTCAGCACGAATCTCCTTTGTGGCTACATGGTCTAAAACAAGTACTCTTTTTTTGTTTGTTCTCTTTCGTGTCTTATGTACTACTGTCAACACTATCGGACTATGATAGAAGACTTCAAATGTTGTTGATGCCATAAAGATAAAAGTTTCATGGAAAAATCCTTGCAGATCTTTTCCGTTTTTCTTTTGATTGTTGTCCTTCTTCTATTTTCATCCTTCCATCTTGTCTCAGTACATTCATTTAAATATCTGAGAGGATAAGTTGATCTCATTTTCTTCCTTCCATCCTTACCTCATTCACCCTCAACATACACTTTTGACCTATTTTGAAATACAACATCCATATCTATTATACTATTATCCCTCTTCTAATAGGAAGCATGGTAGGTAATCAAGAAGAAATGTACAGGAACAGGTAAGTTCTAGAGGGAAATTAATCTCTTGATCATAATAGTGATCATTAATCCAATAAGCAGTTTACTGAGCATTTTCTATGTGAAAGCTTTTATGACATTAATCATTATTGAAAATTAATGACATCTTTTGACACCTTGGCACTATTGATTTGGTTTCTGCGGGTGGCAGAAATAGAAGATTATAATAACCTCGAGAGGATCTCAGAGGAGCCAATACTGGGGACAGAAGAATAATTCATTATGATAATATGTGACTTTTAGCCATTTCCTTTTTCTTTTCTATAATACCACTGGCCCCACCTCTTTTGAGTGGAACACCATACATAGCACAAGCATTATGGTCATATATAAGATCAGTTTTTATAGAAATGATGTTTATGCTCTTGAACTATCTTTTTCAGTATATTTTAGGCCATTGTCCCCTATGCACAGCATTACTCTGAAGTTAGAAAACTATCTAGATGTAAGTTAATTTAGTTTAGAAGATCTCAAGAATAATCATTAATAGATCAATGTTAATGTGATAGGAGGTTACCTGTATAGTAGCGCAGGGATCTGTACTTGACCCTGTGTCATATAACATTTTTATCAATGACTTGGAAATGACACACATGGAATGCTCATCGAATTTGCTAATGAAATTAAGCAGAGAGATATAATTAACACAATGGATTATAGAGTCAGAATTCAAAAAAGTCTTGACAGATAAGAGTATCTATTTGAGTATAAGATTAAATTCAATAAGGATAAATGTAAGGTTTAATACTTGGGTGCAAAAATTCAACTTCACAAATACAAGATGGAAGAGACATAGTTAGCATTTATTCTGAAAAAAAGATCTGAGAGTTTTAATGGATGGCAAACACAATCTGAGTCAACACTATGATGTGGCAGCCCTCCCCCCCCAAATATACTTTGATTTTTGGGCTATGTTGAGAGGCATAACTTCCAGGAATAAGGAAATGATAGCTCCTCTGTACTCTATGCCAGTCACACATCATGTGGAGTTTTGTGTTCAGTTCTGGGCACCATAGCTTAAGAAGGATAATGATAAACTGGAGAGTGTCCAGAGGAGGATAGGCAAGGGTAGTGAAAGGCTTTGAGCTCAAACCATTTGAAGATTGGGTAAAGGAACCACAGAGAGTTATCCTGGAGAAGATTAAGAGGGAACATGAGAGTTATTTGAAAGACTGTCATGTGGATATAAGATCAGATGTGATGTTTGTTCCCAAAGAGTAGAATGGGAAGTAATGAGTGGGAAAAGCAAAGAAGCAAATTTAGGCTTTGACATCAGGGAAAATTTTTCCTAAAAATTAGAGCTGTTTGGAAGCAGAATGGGCTACTTTGATTGATGCCAAGTTCAGAGGTCTTTTTTTCATTAAATTAATTTTTTTCCTAACAAGTATTTTTTCTCTCCTCCTCCCTCTACCTCCCTGCATGCTGAGAAAAAAAAATCCTTGTAATAAATAAGTGTAGTCAAACAAAATAAATTCCCGCAATGGCTATGTCCAAATACGTATGTCTCTTTCTGTATTCTGTATTCATCACCTCTTTGTTAGGAGGTGAGGATTAGGTTTCATCATCAATCCTCTGGAATAATGGTTAGTCATTGCATTTGTTAGTTCTTAAGTCTTTTAAAGTTATTTAATTTTGCAATGTTGTTGTTATAGCATAATTTTTTTCTCAGTTATAGAAAGCAATTTGGAACTATACTCCAAAAGTTGCTAAATTGTAACCACAACTAGTCTATACTCCAAAGAACTCAAACAATGGAAAAGGACATATAAGTAAAAAAAAAATTATGGAAATGCTTCTTGTAGAGACAAAGAAAGGCATCTCCTTTCATTGGGGAATGCCTGAACAAAATGTGGTATAGTAATATAATGGAATATCATTGTGCTATAAGAAATAATGAAGGGAATGGTTTGAGAGAAATCTGGGAAGATTTGTATGAAATTCATTGGAGGTCATGAAGCAGAAGCTAGATGACCACTTTAAAATATATTGCGGATATGATATATATATATATATATATATATATATATATATATATATATATATATATATATATATATATATATATATATGCTGGAGTGGATCGCTGCCAAGGTTGATTATAACTTTCAAAATTCTGTGATTCTTTGATTTTGTCAGGTTATAGTTGTGTTTATTCATCCTCTACAACAGATGCTGATATAAAAGCTGCACTTGTATTCATGGTGGTCTCCTTGTCTATGTTCATTATGAACACTCCAAGGTTATATAATCAAGGGTCTCATGAAATAAAGGGTTGTTTGCCTTTGGGTAAATGGGAAAACTGGTTTCACCAATACCTTTATTCAAAGAGAACCTTTTTTGAGAGTCCTTCTTCCATTTAGCTGCAACTGTTTTATGTCTTCTGGTTTCATTTAGAGTAGAAACATTGTTGTCAATGAGTTTCATTTCCTCTAATCGTTGAACAGTTATTTCATGCCTAGAATATGAACAGTTATATCGGTTTTGTAGGAGGTCTAAAAACAGTGATAACATCCCTGACAGAAGTGAAAGAGGCTGTATGCCAATAACTTACTCAGAAACTTTGCACCTATATATCATGAATGCTTTCTTTAAAAAGAGAGTCCAAAGGTACTGAACATAGTGATCCATGAATACTATCACAAAAAAATTAGATTGACTATGTCTTAGAAGAAATGAAAGACTGGTTACCAGCGTGAGGCTTATTTCAGAATCAGCTATCTGTGTGCAGTTGGACTACTGACTTGTTAGAGAAAAGGTCATGATTGTACCAAATTAGAATAAAGGATAATGAGGAGGAGGGAAATGTTGCATTCAACTATAGTGTCAACCCAACCTTTTAAAATAAACAATTAATTTCAGAAAATTGGAAACGAATAAAAGTAGTAACATTGACCCTGATTATTGACATTTTTGAGGTGCTTAACCAACATAAAACAAATGCTATCATAGAGGCCCAGAACCTAGAACTTGCTTCAGCCAATGCAATTGCTATTGCCAAGCCAAGACATAAGATCTAAAAGCAATACTAGTTTAGTGTAGAAGTCTGCTTATAAAATGTTATAGAAATAATGACAAAAGATTATAAGCAATGTTGCTTCACAAAAGAGCAAAAATCAGTAAGGAGAAAAAGAGTTTATAGAAATCTTGACATGAAATCTAACAGTCAAATTTATTGAAAAAATTGAAGCGAGCATAGATGGGCAATGGAATAGCTAATGTAGTATCTAGCTATTACTTTTCATCATCAGTGGGATTGGAACCACCACATTTGGACTCTAACATCATTATCCAAGGTATGCTGCAAAAGTGGAAATGGTTGTCAGAAAATCAAAGTGGAAAGGATGGCTGAACTGTCTCTCTCTCTCTCTCTCTCTCTCTCTCTCTCTCTCTCTCTCTCTCTGTGTGTGTGTGTGTGTGTATGTGTGTATACATATATACACATATATACATACATATACAAAGTATACATATACAATACATACATAAATGTAAAATCTATGTTGGAGGTATCAGTTTTAAAGAAATTGGGAATCAATTTCATTCCCAAATCAGAGAAAGAAAATTTCCAAAAGAATAAAAATGTAATGTATGGTCTTATTTCCAAAGCACGAATAACTGAGATGACATTAGTAATGAATGACACAATGGCTATCCTCTTATTTCTACAATATCTCTGTGAGAATGACCTATCATGTAACAATGGTATCCTTGACAAAACTGAGAAGGCAAGAAGCAAATGTTCAGAAATAATTTTATACGATAAGCTTTAGTCACCCAAAAGCATAAAGAATACAAGATCCTGCTTTGTTCACTATTTATGATAAAAAACCATTTGACTTAGTAGAGCAAAATACAACCTTAAAGACTCTAACATAGGTGAATGCATTAAGATAATATAAGCAACCTCTAAAGATATAACCAAAAAGTAACTTTGTTTTATAATCCTTTGATTACCAAATCCAGAAGAAAAAAGGTATAAAAGGGGACAAATGCTCATCAAAGGTGATTGCCTCTGTCATGGAAGCTACCTGCACAAAATTCAGGTAGAAGGAGATGGATGCCCTGTGCATAGTGAGGTCCTTTATTTGCTTCTGTTCTCAAGCTTCATCATTGTGCCTATTGTTTCAGGCCTTAAATTACAGCAAGTTTTCCTCAATGAGGTACATGAGCACTAAAAAGAAATTGGCGTAGCAACAATATAGGAAAGGCCAGTTAGATGGTTGCGTGTTACCTCGATTATCATACTTAGTTTGATGGCAATATATTGAATTAACATGCTAGTACATATAAATTAGACAGAAAATGGTCCAGAACTGGATAGGAGAGTGAAGTGGTTCACAATCAAGAAACTGTACAGACCTTAATTTTTTTTTTTCATTTAACAAGAAAACAATTTTTTTCTCCCATGTTCTCTTCTCATTGGTGGTGGTGGTGTCTTGTAACAAATATGCATAGTCAAACACAACAAATTCCCACATTGGCCATAACCCAAAAAATATGTGCCCCACTCTGCACCCCAAGTCTATGTGCCAGTAAGGCAAAATGGGCTTAGTTTAACCGGTGCCCTTGAGGAGTTTGGCTTTTGTTTATGGTGAAAGTACTTTCACCTGTTAAACGCTAAGCCCCAGGCCAAAGCCCTATCAGGTGTGAAACCCCTGTGGGCGTAGATTAAAGACTTAAAAGGGGCCAATTCGGGAACCAGTGGGTCTCTGGACTCTGGTCTCTAGTCGTTGACTTGAGAACGCCAGAGGCTTGGCAGTGAGGAGAGGCGAGAAAACTATAGCTAGAAAAAATCCGAAGCAGAGCCGACCCCTGTGTGGACTCAGGAGTTCGAGTGAGGTCTGGAGGCCAGTGAATATGATTTATGCCATCTTATTTTTCTGTGGCCTCCTGGCTACTCTTGTGAGGCGGGCCTACTGGGCCTGGAGGCTTGTGTTCACAATACTGGAATGGGGAGGTTGGTTCGCTAATTTGTTTCTCTGGGCCCTGAATAAATTTTTTGATGCCTTCTGCTTGGAGAATTCTGTATACCTAACGATTTCGAACCATTCAGATATTTATATGATCCTTTTTGAGATCATAAATTCGGCCTTCCTACTACAGTCTATCACATCTGTGACAGGACGTGGATGGCATGTTTTATCATAAGTTCACAAAGCCTTTGGAATCTTGGTTGAACATTGTGTTAATCAGAGTTCCTAAATCTTTCAAAGTTCTTTGCTTTTACAACAGAGTTGTTATTGTAGAAAATTTCCCCTGGTTTTGTTCATTTGACTTTGCTTCAGTTCATACAAATCTTTTCAGCTTTTTCTGAAACTGGCCCCTTTATTATTTCTTTTTTGTTTGTTTTTGGAGGGGGAAAGGCAGGACAATTGGGGTTAAGTGACTTGCCCAAGGTCACATAGCTAGTAAGTGTGTCAAGTGTCTGAGGTTGGATTTGAACTCAGTCCTCCTGACTCCAGGGCCAGTCCTCTACTCACTGTGCCACCTAGCTGCTCCTATTTCTTTTAATATGTGTTCTATCACATTCATATACTACAACTTGTTTGTCTGTTCCCCAATGATGGACACTCCCCTCAGTTTCCAATTCTTTGCCATTACAAAAAGACCTGCTAAAATTATGTATATACACATTAGTCCTTTCCTTCTTTCTTTTATCTTTTTTGGGGTATAGGCCTACTGATATTTACCCTAGTAGGGTAAGCAACTATTTAATGACTTTTTGTACATAATTCCAGATTGCTTTCCAGAATGGCTGGACAAATTCACAGTTCCACCAACAGTGCATTAGTGTAGTACTAGCAATGATGCCAAGTTAATTCCTGTTGCCAAGACACTTTTTTAATGCCAATATTCTTTGGCTTTTACTATATAGCTGTGAATAATAAACACCATAATCTCAAATGACTCAAAATGCAAGCTACACACAAAGCCATGTGAAAATATATGGTGGGTGTAAGTAGGCTCCAGTATATTCCTAATATTGATATATGTGCAAAAAGTGTCATAAAAGTAATGTTATTCTGGTGAATGTTTAACAATAGGCTTTTTGAGGGGGGAGAGAATGCCAGCATGTATGGACCACACACTTTTAAGTTTTATCTGCTTTGTTAACATTTTCACTAACATTATCCTAAGTCACAATCAACAAAACAATAAATCAAGCTCTGATTTGCTATATTTATCAATTTCTAATACTCACGCTGAAAATTTAACAATTGCCTTTTTCAGTCTCCTTTCCTGACTCCTCATCCGTATCATGCTCTTAAAGGACTGTTCTAGGACTCTTCATCTTTTCTCTCAGTTGGTGACTGCATCAGCTAACATGATTTTAATTATTATCCCCTTGAAGGTGATTCCCAGGTCTTTATATCTAGCCTTAGTCCTCTATCATCAATCACCTATTGGAATTTCCAACCAATGTCCTTATAAGCATCTAAAATTCAACAGGTCCCAAACAGTTTGCACCTACCTTCTTCCAAACTTCCCTATGACTGCAGAGAACATGATCAACTTTTCAATTACCCAGGTTCACAACCTTGGCTATTATCCTCAACTACTCACTCTCTCTCCTTCCATATATACAAGCAGCTACCAGATCATGAGGTTTGTTTCTGTATAACGTTTATCAGATATTTGCGTTTCTCTGTACTCACACAGCCACTGCTCTAATTCAGGCCTTTATAACCTCACACTGAAACTATTGTAATAGTATCCTAATTTGCCTTCCCCCATTTCACTTTTTCCTCCACCTGCTTGACAAAGTTATTTTCTTAATGTGTAGCTCTGACCATATGACTCCCTCTCCCCCAACCAATACATTATAGTGGCTCCCTCTTAGAAGAATGTGTGGATGAGTGGCAATCCGAACCCCTGGCAGGGATGGAAATGTATGAATGAGATCATGAATACCTTTGAAATACCAATATTTGTGATTATGTAGTGCTTTCTTCCTCCCCCACCCCCCAGCCTCTATAAAGCTCACTTTGAGATTTCTGGCACTTGTTAGAGATTATCAAACTATTAGAATGATCAGATTCAGACCACTTGATCCTTTAGAGTAGGTAAATTCCCATGATGTCACATTTCAAAGGAGATTTTGGAATTTATTATGGTTCATATGAAATTAGAGTCAAGATTAAGGATAGTTTCCGTTGACCATTGTTCCTTCATTATTTTCCTATAAATCACTGGGAAAATGCTTCCAACTTCTCAGTGGGCAGCCCAAGTCCATAAAGAGTGAATTCTAAAGAAAAAAAATGGTACTTTCAGACTATGAGAATAAAGAAAAGGCAATATCTTGGGATTATAGGTTTAGTCAGGAATCCTGGCAGCCAAATCAAGTGTTATGACCATAAGCACAGTCACAATGTTTGGATCCTGCTTGAGTGTAAAGATTTTTTTTTCTTTTGTCTGGATTGTGATTTAATTGATTTAGGGAACTCCAAAGTGAGGAAACTCCCTCTATCAATTCAGATCAGTGACTGTTCTGTAACTTAAATTCTTAGAAAGTTGTATTGTGTGGAGTCATTGAGAGGTTAAGTAATATAGCCAGATAAGTCTTAGTTAGAACTTGAATCTAAGTTATTCTGATCCCAGGACTGGCTCTCTCTGTTATTCCATACTGAAATAACAAGAGCGCTTTTTATCCCTATGGTGCAGAAAGATGAATTTTTAAAATTCTCTCTTTATTTGCTTTTTCTTTCTATCTAACATCCATGATTGGCTATGGCAGCTTTAAACTTTAAACACTTTTAAGAAGCCAATATAATTCCAAGTACAGAATTTCAATTAAAAGGTCTTTCTTAATGGCTAAGATTCTTAATTGTAAAATTCAGTTAGTATTCTCCATCTTGGAGAAATGCACTGCTTTCTGGGGCAAATGTGATTTTTAGGTGTTTAGCCTAACTAGCTTATGTGTTACCCTGGGGGACCCTCTATGGATCTATGGCCCAGCCACTGCCAACCTCTGTGGAAGCCTTTGCTGAGAGTCAGCAACTTTTCTTCGATTTACTATAAAGGAATAGCTGTTTATTTCAGTCTTTGGCTTATTGTTTCATTCATCCAACAGTTACAGAATTGACTGCCTACTGCCATGTTTGCAATGCACTATCCTGTGTCCTATGAGGTGATACAAAGAAGTATTCACAGTGTCTTAGAGTTGGAAGAGGCCTCTGAGGTCATCTAATCCCATCCATACCCTAATCATGAATCCTGTTTACAAAATTCCTGACAAGTAGTAAAATGAGGAGTTGAATGAGATGTCCTGTTTAGGTCTAAATCTTATTCTAGTTATCCTGCACTTGGCGACCTCCAGAAACAAGGAGCTCGCTTTCTCTCCCCTTTCTCTCCCTCCACCCAAGCAGTCATGTAGGAGTTGAAGTTTTTGCTCTCAAGAGCATTATAATACAGTAGGAGAGATGGTGTGTGGCTAATAACCATAAACTAGATAATAGACTATTGGACTTTTTTTTTTCAGAATGAAACCCTAAAGCTTAACAGCTACGTAGGAGGAAACTTTTATTGAAATTGTAAGTTGAAGTGGGAGAACAATAAAAAAATTCCTTTTGAGGGTTGGATTGTTTTTTTAATAACCCAATGTAGGTAAAAGTAACTATTTCTCCAAGAGGAGATTGAGGTTGTATAAAATGTGAATGAATATAACATGCTAATAACTAAAGTTTAGTGACATAATGGTGTAACAGGAGAGAGAGCAGTGAACATGGAGTCAAGAGAACTGGACTCGAATCCCAAGAGAGGAAGAGAGTCTGTTTCCCTATTGCCTCTATGGGAGGGTACTGTTGGTTAGCCCATTTGGTGCCAGGCAACCCAGGCAATAGTGTGGGAACAGGTGCTTCCTAGCGCCTTCTTCTTCCTGTACCCAATAGCTGTGTGACTATGGGCAAGTCTCCAGGTTTCTGTTTGCTCATCTGTAAATGATCTCAAAAGTACTCTCCAGCCCTGGTCTACTGTGCTTCTCAGTTGAAGGTGAGGCAGGAGGTGTAATTAGTATCTGAGTGGATAGACTGCGAAAGGAGGTCAAAGATTTCCAAATGGTCTAGTCAGGGAAGTGTTCATGAAAGACTTGGAATTCACCAATGAGAATATGATCATTTTGCAGATGAGAAAACTAAAGCCCAGCTTATAGGACTTGTACTTAGATCTCTTGACTTCCAAGTTCAGGGCTCTTTCGATTACAACACACTATTTCTAAGCTTAGAACTCACCTTCAAAGTACACCTTATACTCTTCTACCCTTGCACTTTTGTTCATACTGTTCTTTTTACATGATGTTCACACTCTTTGTGAACCCTTTGCAAACCTTAAGGCATTATATAAATGCTAGTCATCATCCCCACTTATTGAAAACTTGATCATCCTCAAACCCTTGACCCGCCCCTCCCACCTCATACTCATGGCAAATGACTCAGACTCCTATTTGAAATTGAAGCCATCCAATGTGAGCCCCCAACAATCCCCTTTATCTACCTTGAAACTTAGTAGTAGCTTCACCTATTTTTTCCTTCACTCCTGATTTAATAGTCTGTGGAGAATATAAATGAGGAAGCAAAGTCCTGTAGGAAGTTGCGAAGTATGTGATCAAATGCACAAATGAGGGATACTTATTTCCCTGGGATAAAAATCTTTGTGGTAGCCAGACCCTGTCTTAGGCCTGTTTCTTTGTCCTATATGGGAACATAGCTGGTATACTACACTTACTGCCCCCATTGTCTGCCCACTCTGCCTGCCTAGAAAATCTGAGTTATGTCAACAACTCCCTCCTTCGCTAATGAATAATCCTTACAGTACTTCCTAACCTTTCTCTACCACAGCATATTTTGGTGAGGGGTAGAGTTATCATAATGTAAAAGGACCTGGCTTTCTTTTTCTTCCTTTGTACCAAATTCTTGAATGTGGGGTATAGGGGTCTGGTGTTCCCAGGATGCCTCCAAAGAGATTTTCACTTATCCTCTCCCTCACTAATAGTAATTGCATGCCCTGGCCTTGAATTGGACTTGTTGAATAGTATGGTTTTTCTAAACTATTAAGGGTCAGATAATAAAATTTAAATGTGGACCTAACCAAATTTCTTTTTCTTTTTTTCTTTTCATTTCCTTTTTTTTAAAGACTTAGGTGGCTTTTTTATTAAAAAAAAAAAGCAAACCCTTTTCTGGAGAAAAATGAGATTGTGGGTGGAATTCACTTTTGTGCCAAATGAATGAATGAGCAATGCTATGAAGTGGAAGCCTTTCATCACCTGTCCCTGACACTGCCTTTCCCCATTGGATGCTGGTAGCAGTCACATGTCGAGAGCATCTTTAAAAAGATGCCATTGAAACTGCGGCAATTCACGCCAACCAGCCTCTCACAGAGATCTGTGACTGATTTTCTTTTGCTAAGGTCCCCATTTAGTGCCCAGCACATCCAGCATCATGCCTAATAGATTTGTGGGCACCTGGAAACTGGTCTCCAGTGAAAACTTTGAGGATTACATGAAAGCTCTAGGTGAGGAATAATTGTTTTTTTTTTAAAAAAAACTTCTGCTTGAAGAGATCCTTCTTGAGAAAGTAAAATCACCCACTCCCTCATTCTCTGGGAGAAATTAGATATGTGTGTATGTGTGTGTGGGGCGGGGGGGAGCTGGGGTGGTGGCAATTGAAGTGGAAAGCATAGATCATAGTAATAATGATTTCCTGACTTGGTTTTGTTCTTTTTTCTTTTATTTCAAAATTCTTAAAATGAAAGGGAGACTTTTAGAAGCTTCATCAATCTACTCATCTTCTATTCTCATTTGTCACTTGGATTTCTAGGGACCAACACACTCCAGAAGAGAAAGGATGGAAACAGCATAGAGAATGGTCCCAAATTGAAGAGACTGATGTTTATCTAGGCATAGCGTGTTCACTATCTGAGTTAGATTGATTTTATTCGTCAGCTCCTTATTCAGTAATGAAACTGTTTGCAAAGAGGAATTCTTCTCGATTACTACCAACCCCTAACACAGCCTGCTTTGTCCACACCACTGAATGCCACATCATTGTCTGAGCAAACTGAGGCTTCCTTTGGTTGGCTAATTCCAGAGTGGGACAAGTAAGAGCTAAGAGGAAGTAAGAATGGAGATGAGGGCATAGGTGTAGAGAATATTAGAAGGGCAGTGAATCTGTCTTCATCGATTCTAACGGCTACCTTCTCCTTAAGGGTGGATGTTAAAACAAAATCAATGGCAGACTATCTGCCCTGGGAGCTTATGTGTAGATTTCTCACTTGGGACAAATCACTAAGTAAAGATCAGGTTTTTATCCATTATGAGTGGCTAATACACCTCATCTAGGAGGAGTTTTTGTTTGTTTTTACTTCTAACCTCAAATCCAGTTGCTTCATAGGATCATAAATTTACAGCTGAAAGGGACTCTAAAGATTATTTAGTCTATCTGCTTCATGGGTGGAAATCAGTTGGTTACCGTTCACTTCATTATAACTTTACAAATAATCAAAGAAAATTTTTGCTTTACCTGCTTTATTATGTAAGTCTTGAGGGCAGCCGATCTATTGGTATGGAGGGAAATGTTGATACAGGCAGAGATTATGAGCAATGATGGCAAGGTCACGAATAGCAGCTGTAGAAGTCTCAGAGTGCTTATAAACGTTATCAACATAGAGGTTAGCTTTTAACTCCAGCTGGTATAGTGTAGGTGGGATTTGAAATGGCCATCTTGCCACAGCGTGGGCCACCACTAAACCACTTACTCATCAACTTTTCTGTGGCTGTGCATCTTCATTTTTATAATAGAAATCAATGAGAAAACAAGATTTGTTACTAAGTCTTACAGTCAACTTTTCTAAGACATAGCTCTACTATGCCCCCACTAACTATCCCAGTAACTTTCTAAAGGACCAAAGTGCCCCTCTTTGGCCCTGAATCCCCTATGTGTTTTCTTCAAGGATTGCCTTTACTTTTGTCTTTGAATCACCAGTGCTTAGAAAGACGTTTTTCATGAAGTAAGTATGTAATTAATGCTTTTTTTTTTTCCTATTTTCCTTCCTTCCTTCCTTCCTTCCTTCCTTCCTTCCTTCCTTCCTTCCTTCCTTCCTTCCTTCCTTCCTTCCTTCCTTCCTTCCTTCCTTCTTTCCTTCCTTCCTTCTAGAAAGCAAGGGATACTTGAAGAGGTATATGAAATAGTCAGAAAAGAGGTTCTAACTCTGATTCTCTTGCCTGACTGTATCTTCTCTCACTCTTATTCCTCTTCTTATCCTTTAGCTGTGTGATTCCCCCCAAATTCAGTCCTTGGTCTTCTATTCTATTATTATAATCTGTCTTCTGAAAAAAACTCATCAATTCTAAAAGCTTCGATTATTCACTGTGTGATCTGATCTGGTCACCAAGTGGCTCTCAGTCTCAATTTCCTCGTCAGTGAAATGAAAGAGTTAGGAAAGATGATGTCACAAATCCCTTCCAGCTCTAACATCCTGGGTCTTTAACCTGTATTAAGCCTTCTCTTCCTCCCGCCAAATATTTCTTGACACTGCCCCTTTTGAACTCTGTTCTGGTTATTCCCACCTTTGCCATTAATTAAGACTACTTTGTAATATTTATATACCTTAGTAATGAGTCATACATTTATAGTGTTCCAAACTGTGTTACAGTAAAATCTATACCAGATGTGCTATAGATTATGAGAATTTTTTAATTTCTTGATTGTCCTTTTATATAACCCTGGATATCATGAGGCATACGAATAACTGTCAGTAATAATAAAAATAGATTATATTTATATAGTTCTTTAATGTTTACAAAGCACTTGTGTATGTTATCTCGTTTGATTTTTGTAATAATAATGTAAGGTAAGTAATATATGTGTTATTATCCTCATTTTAAACATAAAAGAACTGAGGCTCAGAGAGCCTCATATTCACATAGCCATTAAGTGTTAGAGGCTGGATTTGAACTCATGTCTGCCTGATTTCAAATTTAGCACTCTAACTGCTTCTCTTCCATATGGCATTCTTTTGAATTTGGTTAGCTTTATTCATCCCCATGTGCCTTGGTGTTTCTGATTCCTATATTTTTTTTTTATTAGAGACAGTGCTTTGTACACAGTAGACAATAAATGGTTGTTGAATCAATGAAATAATTAATGATATAATCCAAGCAATAGTGTCTAACACCGGTTTCTTTACCTGGACTTATTTGTCATTCACATTTCTCTCTCTTTAGGCACTTCTAATTCCCACAGAGGGTATAAAGCTGTCTCACTCCAGTGAAGAACAGTAATTAATGTGAAATGAACCTAGAATTTTTTTAAAACTTAGAACACTCCTTATTTATTCTAGTGAATTGTGTTTATTTTTATCTTGTAAGGGTTTTGAAGCCAAGTGGTCTTCTCTTCATATGCTAGGTTTCTGAAAGTTCAATTCATTCTTGAAAATTGAATTTTGCTGAAGGGACAGAAAAAAAAATCTACAATAATGATATCCCTTTAGGAGATGAAACATTGACAGGAAGAGTTCTTCCTTGGTAGTGGTACGATTTATGTCCAATCTACACCTGTGGTACCATGGAAACATTCACACAAGAACACAACAGTGTGATTAAAAATGTTCTCTTTTGAAAGAGCAAGTATTCTTCCTGACGGTATAATTCTAAGCCTGTCTGATTTTCAGGGGTGGGGTTAGCCACCAGAAAACTGGGAAATTTGGCCAAACCCAGTGTCATCTTCAGCTTGGAGGGAGATATTATAACCATCCGGACCGAGAGTGCCTTTCGAAATACAGAAATCTCTTTTAAGCTGGGCCATGAATTCGAAGAAACCACGGCTGATAACAGGAACACAAAGGTGAGAGGTTAACTTTTTTCTACTACGTCCCTTATCTATCAAAGGTGAGGTAGCAAGATCATGTTTCCTTCCTGTTGTCCATACTAATTACTTCACAATTCATCCAAAGGGAAGTCTTCATTTTGCTCAAAAACAATATGCCTTGGGTGACTTGCCCTGTGGCAGTGACTCAGTACAGAATAAATTGCCTCTTTGTTCAGCACAATTCCAAGCAAGCCAATTATGTGATTGTGTCTTTGCAGACTATTATAACCTTAGACAGAGGAGCACTGAATCAAGTCCAGAAATGGGACGGCAAAGAGACTACAATAAAGAGAAAGCTGGTGGATGGAAAAATGGTGGTGGTAGGAGTCTTTTCTTATTCCTGAATACTGAAAAGATAAAAGTGATGATGGCATTTTAGCCATATGACATCAAGGACCTGAGATTTTGTTGGGGTGGGATTTCCCTTCACTATCTCATTGCCCAACTAACCTCTTAAAGCATTGCCTGGGGCTTAGAGAGGTCAGGTGACCTGCACAAAGTCCATGTCAGAGGCAGAATTTGAACTCTGATTTTCCTGACCCCAAAATGAGCACTCTTTCCTATGCTGTGTTGCTGTTCCTTCAGTCATTTATTTATCAAAATACACTTTTTTTCTTTGAAATATAAAAGGGAAAGACCTAATATAAATGGGTGAAAACAAAGTTAAATATTAAGACATAGTTGTTTGACAAAATTACAGCTCATATTGACAGGGCCACAGCTAAAATAATTAAATCCTCTTGGAGGACTGTCCCAGTAAATTCTTGAGAATAAGAAACAGAGAAATCCCAGTAAAGATGCTTCAGACTAGATAGCCTCAAGTTTCCTTCCAAATTTGAGGTTCTCTTACCTATTACAAAACACAGATAAGCCTCATTAATTTGGTCCCATTGAGGGGAAGGTGATGCCGAATTAAGAAAAAGTCTGAATTGTAGAATATTTGAAAAGAAATATAGTTTCTTCTCCTTTCGAGGATACTTTGTATTCTATTACAGAGGCTAACAAAGTACTGGCCAGTTGAGGTCACTGGAGATTTGTTTTGCAACCAAATAAGAATGATGAAACAGGCCAGATGAGATGGTTCATAAAGTCCCATCCAACTAGAAGATTTTGTGATTTTATGATCAGAGGTTATCCGCGATATCAAATGTTAGTGTGTTCTTTTTGTTTTTTAAATCGCATTAAAACTTGCTTAGTAAACCCATTTTGACAGTTTTCTACTCCCGAAACCCAAGGGCCTATTCTCAGTACTGCTTGACCACGCTGTAGCATTTGACAAGGGAGACCACATTCTCCTTTGTGATATTTGACCTCCATGACACTGCATTATCTGACTTTTCCTGCTTCTCTAACCACTCATTTTATGCCTCTTTTTCAGTTTTGCTTCTGTTTCCTACCCTGTAAGTGTAGACATTCCCTATGTTTTTGGCCTCTTCCACCCCCTTTTTTGCTTTCTACGCTCTCTCTCTATCCTTTGACCAACTCCTCTATTACGCTGGATTCAAGAGCATGCCGATGTGGATTCTCCTGAATTGATAGATTAATTCATGATCTTGGGCAGGTCATGTCCTCTCTGGGTCTCATTGCTCACACACTAATCTTTCTAAACCACATCTTTGATCAAGTCAATCCAATTTTAGGGCATCCAGCTTCTCCCAAGTGACTACCAAACAAACCTCACATTCCTTCCTTAGCCCATCATTTAAGGTCTTCCACAATCAGGCCCCAACCTCTCCTTCTTTCCCACTAGAATACTCTTCTCATTCTGTTAATCTCCTGAAACTCCACCTATCTTTCAAGGCTCAGCTCAGTTGCTACCTGCTTCATGAAACTTTGCTAGTGCTTTCCCTTTACCAAATATGATATAATATTCATAGGATAATACATTTAGGATTCAGAGGCATCTTAGAGGCCAACTAACTCGGCCTCTCTCTCTCTCTCTCTCTCTCTCTCTCTCTGTTTCTCTCTTTCTGTCTCTCTCTGTCTCTGTCTCTGTCTCTCTGTCTCTGTCTCTGTCTCTCTCTCTCTCTCTCTGTCTCTGTCTCTCTCTCTGTCTCTCTGTCTGTCTCTCTCTCTCTCTCTCTCTCTCTCTCTCTCTCTCTCTGTTTCTTAACAAGTGAGGAAAATAAGATCTGGAGAGGTTTAGTGACCTGCCTAAGGCCATCTAAAGTAAGTAATGGAGCTCAGATTTAAACCCAAATGCTTTGACTTCAAATCTAGGGTTTTCCTACTTTATCATGCTGCTTCTGAATTCCCACAGCACTTTTCATACCTGTTTTATGGTGATTCCACATTTTACTGTTTCTTGTTGATCATTTTGTCATCTTATGTTTTTTACTAGACTTTAAACTCCCTGCAGGGAACTTTTTTCATATTTGTATGACCCAGGACATCAAGCATAGTATTTTACACAAAGAAGAGGTTCAATAAATATTTATTGACTGAATAAATGAATCAAAGGCAAATTTCAACTCAGTCCAAATATTTTAAAAGTCTAAATGACTGATTTCAGACATAATGATACTCTACTGCCATTGAAATTTGAACTTAGGTTTTAAAAAATACCTATATTTGACTACTAACAATGTGTGATTTGGTCTGGATTGTGGAGACTTAATCCATTTCCTTTCTTCTAGGAATGCAAGATGAAAGGGGTTGTTTGCACTAGAGTCTACGAGAAAGTGTGAGAACACTCAATCACGTCATTCAGATGGAAGTTAATGTGGAAAATCAGGCTAGATCAATAAACCAAGCCTGATACTGCTGCTTTTGTTTCTCTTTTCATTTGTACCCATCAGGAAAAGGACTAAACTGTGGAACTGTATTTTAAAAGCTGGATTATAACTAATTTAAACTGCCATGGTCATCAGGATCAAAGCAATACATCATGTGGGTATATTCATTGCATTTAAACTAGTAGCACTAGTTAGGCTCAAAGGGTTGAGTATATCACTTAATAAACTTGGAAAGTCTTACTCTTATCTATAATCTCTGAGATGGATTAGAAATGATGCCAATAATCAAGATTCCAATTAGACTATAGCTTAGCTCATATAGTTGTTAGGAGCATGCAGTTGGTTGAAGACTAGGTACTATTATAGATCCTCTTACATGGCTTCAAAGAGCTCAAAAAAACAGTCTAGATTTCAAAAAAGCATCTAGAAAGTAGATGAATCTGGTTCAATCACAGGATTAAAAAAAATGCAATTTGTCGCTTTGAATACAGAGACTCTAGGTCTTTGTTACCTAAACAAATGAGGTTTATTGCAATAAATAAACAGTTCTCCAATACAATGAAATAGTAGTTAATTATTATGTAATTAATAGTAGTTAATCCTAATACCATCTTCCTTTGCCAACCAATTTAGGCTGGGAAGTGAAAAAAATAAATTTGTTAGAACTCCAGAAAGCCTTTAACAAGTACTTAAAAACTTCCAAAATACTGTTATTTCATTAGAGTGTTTACTTCCTTCGCTAATGTAGTCCATAGTACCGCTTTTGCCTTAGTGGATTGCTTAGCAGCTTCTTTGGTCAAATGAACTTATTGTCTATGACCTATCTTCCTCACTTTGGGCATCTCAAGACTGAGATTGGTTGGTCCTCCAGGTGACAGACACATAGTGCACTGGTAGCCTTGCAGCTTCTTAGGACCTGTCAGACTTTGTGTTTTGAGAAACCAAGGTGATCTCCGTGAACTTCAGGGGAAGAATAAAACATACAGTTTCTTTCCCCCCGATCAAGTTTACTTCTGTCAGACCCCATAGCTGACCCTGTTAACAGTTTCTTTGTCATGCCTTAGTTTTATATGCAGATAGGCAATTTTTACTTTCGCGTTTATTTTCCCTTCTGGGCCTATCCTTTGCAATCAATTTCTCCTTTCTAAGAATAATAACTTCTTTCAAAATCTTGCCATCCTGTTCTTCTTTGACCTCAGAAAAGAGCAACCAAGGCCTTGAGGTCTTAAGGGATCGGCCCCCATATCCAATCAGAGCTACCTACTCATGGATGTCAGAAAGAGATTTCAGATCTCTGTGGCAGTTGTCTTTATATACCACTGAGATGTTAGGCC
>CM053622.1:252212728-252222875 GCA_028646595.1 Phalanger gymnotis | reverse complement strand
GAGTAGATAAAGTACTGGGCCTAAATTTAGCAGACCTGAGTTCAAATCTAACCTCACACACTTACTAGCTGTATGACCCTGGGCAAGTCACCTAGTCCCTATTTGCCTCAGTTTCATCATCTGTAAAATGGGAGTAATAATAGCACCTATCTCCCAGGGTTTTTGCGAGGGTCGAATGAGATATTGTAAAATTCTTAGTCAAAGTGTCTGGCACAGAGTAAGCACTATGTAAAGATTAGATATTATTATTATTAATGAACTAACATACCTATCTTCTCAAGGTCCTTCAAATATTTTTCCCACATATTACTATCTTTGCTAGAATAAGAATTATGAAAACATGCTTCATATTTGTTTTGATTTGCATTTCTCTGATTAGTCATGATCGTGAATACTTTAGGTTGCTATTGATAGCATGTATTTCTTTGTTGTAAAAACTGTTCATATCATTTAACAATTTATTGGGAACATGGTTCTTAATGTTACATAATTGTATCAATTTGCTATAGATTTTTGATATCAGACTTTCATGTGAGATATTTAATCCAAAGATTTTTCCCAATCTATGTCTTTCTTCTGCTTTTAGCTGCATTTATTTTATGTGTGCTAAAGCTTGCTAACAGTACATAATCCATGATGATTTCATATAACTTAAGTCTCTTTATAAATTCTTCCCAAGATTTTACTGTGTAAAACTGCCATTTTCCTCCAATATTCTGTGTTGTTGAGTTTTACGTTTAAGTCATTTCACATTTGTAATTTATTGTATTTTATGATGTAATATATTGATTTAAACTTTATTTTCACCTGATTGGTTTTCCAGAAGTTCTTGTCACATAGGAGTTCTTTCCAAAGTAATAAATGCTTGTTGACTGATTTGCATTCTTATGTTAACTAAATGGTAGATTGCTGTGAAAATACCTAAGTCGTGCTTATCTAGTTTGTTTGACATTTACATCTAATTTTTTAAAAAATCTAGCAACAGCTAAATTTAATAATTTCCATTTTGTAGTATAGTTTGAGCTCCAGTAGCACTAAACTCCACCTCTTTTCTTTCATTCCACTTTATCTATTGAAATTCTTGATCTTTCATCCTTCCAAATAAATTGTGCTGATTTCTTCCTTTCTAATGCATCTCTTTGGTAATTTGATTGATATATAATTGAATCTGTAGAATAATTTGAATATTTTTCATGTTACTTTATTGACACAATTGAGCAATGGACCTATATTATCTAATTTAAATTTTATTTTATTTTTCTAAAAATATTTTATATTTTTAATTCTATAAGTACTACATCATTTAAGCAGGCTCATTTTTCAGATAATTCATGCATCTTTGTTATTTCACAGGAAGTTACTCTTACTGTCTATTCTTTCTGGGTTTTGTTGTTAGTAATATACAGAAAAAGTTGATGAAATGTACATTTTTTGTTTTGCAACTTACTATTTTTCTGGAGCCATTATCTCAGATTTTTGTTGTTGTTGATTATCTACAGTTCTCTAAATAAACCACAATACTGTTGGCAAATAGAGATACTTTTGCCTTCTTTATCTTTGCTTTTTCACTTAATTTTTCTTATTTCTTTGCTAAAGTTAGGATTTCCGGCACTCTATTAAATGAGATATTAGGGATCCTTGCTTTTTACCTGAACATATCAGAAAAGCTTATGATGTCTCTCTAATACAAATAACGCTTACCTTAGTTTTAAGTAGATTTGTAGTAGTTTGATCATAATATGAAAATGCCCTTTAATTATCTCATTTTGTTGAAGACTTTTTCTGTGCCTATTAATGTAATCATATGATTTTGTTATTTTTGTTATTAATAAGATGAATTATATTTATAGATTTCCTAGTGTTGAACTACCTTATATCACTAGTATAAATCTAACTGTTATAATGAATAATTTTATATTAGATCCTTACTAACACTGTATTTAATATTTTTCAACCATACTTTTTAATAATGTTGGTTCATATTTATCTTCGTAAATTTTTTTCTGCTTTATCTTTCAGAGAAAGAGTCTGGTGAAGCACTTTTTTCTTTTTCTATTTTGAAGAACAATTCGTGTAGCATAGTAGTTACTTGTTATTTAAATATTTGACAACTTACTTTTGAGTGTATTAAGATCAGAGTTTATTTTTTTCCTTTTGGAAATTTATTTATAGCTTATTTGATTTATCTTCCTGCATTTGAGTTGTTTGTAATTCTCCATTTCCTGTGATTTAGGAAGATTATAGTGGCATTTATATGGAGGGTACACTGAAAATGAAAGAGACTGAAGGCAAGGAGACCGATTCATAAGCTATTACAATAATTGAGGAAAGAGGTGATTAAAATCTGTACTATCATGTTGGCCATGTGAATGAGCATGAGAGATGTTGTGAAAATAGAACTGGCAAGGTTAGGCAGCTGATTAAATATGGCAGGGGTGAAGGAGAGGACAGAGTCAAGGAAGGTTCTGAGTTTGCAAAAGAGGTAACTGGCAGGGTGGTGGTACCTTCAACAGAAACAGAGACATCTGGAGGAGGGGCAAGTTTAGGAGGGAAGCCGATGATTCCATCATGCTATGATCTATGTTGAGTTTGAAATGCTGAGGGGACATCCAAATAGAGATGTTCAGTAATCAGTTGATTGGATTTCAGGAGACAGATCAAAGCTGAAGAATATGGAGGGGCTTCAATAGCAATATATTATATCTAAAAGAAAACAGAAAAAACAAGCATTTCCATTTCATTCTTCATCAACACTTGTAAATCATCTTCTCCTTCATTTTAGAGCACACTCTCTATTCCCCAACTCCCATAGCATTTGATTGTTTAAATATACTATCCATGGCAATCTCAGGGTTTTTTCAGGATCTACTATGTCACATTTCTCTAAAATGTATGTCAACAAATCCTTGAAGGGCTTCCTTTTGGCTCAGAAAACCTGTCTTATGTCACGCATTTCATGAAAGTCTCATTAGCGTTGCCTGCCAGAAACTATAACCTTAATTTGACTGTTTACCATCCATCATATTCAGAGAGGGAGAACAATAAGAGATTAATATAGCTGCAGAATAAAGCACCACCCTCATGTTTGTTATGGTTCAAAAATAGAGGGGTTTTAAGTATAATTTATCAAGAGAATAGAAATTTAGCATTAGGGTATTGGGTAAAAGTTGTGCAAGAACAGTTATAAGCTTTCTTAAATTATCACAGCAGGTTTTTTAAAGAATGGAAAATACCATTGCTTAAAAAACCCCAATTCGTTATCCTATCCACATCACCATATTAGCCTTCTTTTTTCCTAACTCTGTCGGCCTTCTCTTCCCTCCTTATTCCTCACATCTCATATGGTACCAAGTGCCATCTACCTCTGAATTATCTCTCACATTTTCTTTTTCATTCTTCCTACCATTGCTTCAACCCAGGCTATCAACATTTCATTCATGGGTGACTTTAATAATATCCAGGCTGATGTCTCTAATTCTAGCATCTTCCATCATGCCATCCTTCATATTGCTGTAAGATTAATCCTCCTAAAATAACATTCTCATGATGTTACCCTTCTGTCCAAAAAGTTTGAAGAGCTGCACATTAAGGCCAGACATTTCCTCCTGGCTTTCAAGCCCCTCTGTAATCTTGGACCATCCTTCTTGGCATTGTACAACAATATTCTCCAACATGCATTCCTCACTCCATTCAAGCAGTTTTACTCTCTCATGTTCTCTGAATATGTACTCTCTAGCTTTCCTCCACCTAGAATGTCTTTTTTCAATTCTATTTGGTCCAACAAATATTTATTGAACATTTTAGGGATATGAAGTCAAAAATGAAATGATTCTAACCTCAATGATCTGATGTTTTACTTGGTTATCCAATATGTACACCTAAATAAATAGAAGGTAATTTGAGGAGAAAGAGGGCACTAATAACTGAGAGGATTAGGGAAGACTTCACTGAGGAGTTTGAATCCAATCCAATTCTTGAATTAAAAGAAGACAAGGATTCTGAGAAGTATAAATGAGTTGACAGTGTATTCCAGGCATGGAGTGACAGCTTGTGTAAAAGTATGGAGTAGAGACATGGAATATTAAATTCAGGAAATAGCTAGTAGTCCAATTAAGCTGAAATAGATAGCCCATGAAGGGCAGTCAAGTAATATCAAATAAAGTTAGATTGATGAGTTAGAGAGAGATTGTCAAGGGCTGTAAATTCCAGGCTGAGGGTTTTGTATTCTATCCTACAAGCAATAGATTGCTACAGAAGATTTTTGAACAAGAGAGTGACAGACTCAGATACGTGGGAAGATTATTTTGGCAGTGGTGTGTGTGTGGAAGCTAGATGAAAAAGGAAGGGGAGATTGGAAGCAGGGAGACAGACTAGGAAACTATTATAATAGTTCAGTTGAGAAGTGAAGAGGTCTAAATGATAGTACAATTGCATTGTGAATGAAGTTCTCTTTATTCCCAGATGCAAAGATTTTGTGGAACCTTTTGTGATAAGGCCTAGCAACTGATTAAATATAGACAGTGAGGGAAAGAGTCAAAGATGTCTCTGAGTCACAAACCTGGAGAACCAGGAAGGTGCTAGCATTCTCACTCAAAATAGGTAAGTAAACAGAAGAAACAAGTTTGTGAGAAGATAATGACTTTTGTCTTGGACATATCACATTTTAGATGTTGATGGGAGATCCAGATAAGTCAGTCATTCAGTTGTTAAATAATTATTTAGCACCTGCTATGTGCCAGGCATTACATTAAATGCTAATGATACAAAGAAGGGAAAAAAGCTATTTCTGTTCTCAAGGAGCTAATGTGGGAGACAACATGTAAACTGTGTACAAATAGGCTACATATAGGATAGATTGGAAATAACCAATAGAGAGAAGGCACTAGAATTAAGAGGGGTTGAAAAAGCTTTCTTGTAGAAGTTGGGATTTTAGCTGGGACTTGAAGGAAGCCAGCGAAGCCAATAGGCAGAGATGAGGAGGGAGAACATTCTAGACAAGGGAGATTGCCAGAGAAAATGTGCAAAGTGGGGGATAGAGGGGCAGATGGGCCATGTAACTAGATCCAGGTGGATATGTCCAATTGAAAGTATAGGAGAGAGAGAGGGAGGGAGGGAGAGAGAGAGAGAGAGAGAGAGAGAGAGAGAGAGAGAGAGAGAGAGAGAGATTAAGAGTGGGTACACAGACATGTAATGATGATAACTGATCCATTAAAGTAAATTAAATCTCCAAAGGAGAGGGTATATAATGCATGAAGAGAAATAAGTCCAGCACAGACCCTTGGGAGATATGTTTTGGGAGACAGATGATGATCATCCCACAAAGGATACTGAGAAGGAGCAGTCAGACAGGTGGGAGAAGAACCCAGAGAGAGTGACATCATGGAAGCCAAGAGAAAAAGATAGCATCCAGGAGGAACAGTATGTCCAACAATATCAAAACAATAGAAATGAAGGAGAATGAGGACTAAGAAAAGGCTTTCAAATGTATCAGACAAAAGATCATTGATAACATTGAATAAAGTATTTTCAGTAGAGTGGTAGGGTCAGAAGCTAGATTTGGAGAGGTTGAGAAATGAGTGAACAGTGAGTAAGTGGAAGTAATTAGTATAGATGATTCTAGTAGTCTGGCAATGAAAAGGAGATTTATTGGGTAATAGCTTAAAGGGTTAAATGAAAGTTGCTTTTTTTTAACAGTGGAGGAGAGAGTAAAAAAATTGAGAAGTCAGTCAGTCAGTAAACATTTATTAAGTACCTATTACGTGCCAGGCATCATGTTAAATTCTAGGGATATAAAGAGAGGCAAAAGACCATCCATGCCATCAAGGGGTTCTCAAACTAATGGGGTAGACAATAAGCAAACAAAAACACAAACAGATTATATGCAAAGTAAACAAGGAAGATATATAATAAGATAAATAATGAAGTGAAGAAAAGCATAAGAATTAAGAGAGATTGTAAAAGGCTTCCTGTAGAAGAAAGGTATAGATAAGAAGAGATTGAATGTAAGCTCCACAAGTTCAGGAAGTGTTTTATTTTTGTATCTCCAGTACCTAACAATGCCTGGCACATAGTCAGCACTTAATAAATGCTTACTGAATTGTATAAAGGAGGTGCCCATCTAGGGGAGAGGGTGGAATGGGATCAAGGATATAGAGAGGTTGTTCTTGACCAGGGGTAGGACTATTTCATGAGAGACTGATGCAAGGGAGAAGCAAATGGGAAGAATTTTGAGAAGTGAAGGAAATGAGGGAATTCAATGTGTATGGCAGGGTCAAGTGAAGGTTTTTCAAGGATGGAAGAAACTTGGGCCACCTCTCTAATAATCTAAATTTTATCCATTGGATGCCCACCAATTGGAGAATGGCTGAACAAGCTATGGTATACGATTGTGACAAAATACCAAGGAGCTATATAAGAAATGTTGAGCATATTGGTTTCAGAAAAACCTGAGAAGACTTATATGAACTGATGCAAAGTGAAGTGAACAGAACCAGGAGAACATAGTACACAGTAACAGCAATATTGTAATAATAATCAACTGTGAAAGACTTAACTATTCTGATCAATACAATGATCCAATACAATTCCACAGGATTCATGATGAAAAAAATGTTATCCACCTCAAGAGAGAAAACTGATGAACTTTGAGTACAAATTGGAGTATAATTTTTTTCATTTTTAAAAATTTTTCGTGCCTTTTTTCCAAGAAGGCTAATGTGAACATATGTTTTACATAATTTCACATGTATCGTTGATATCATATTGCTTGCCTTCTAAGTGGGAGAGAGATGGGAAGGAGGATGAGAATTCAGAACTTAAAATTTTTAAAAATTGAATGTTGAAAGTGAATAAATAGTAGGTTGATTTAAAAAATAACTTCCCCCCCATAAAATAAATTCTATTCATTCTTCAGATCAAATCTCTACAAAGCCTCTTCCAAGCCATCCCAAACTACAATGGTCTTTCCCCTCTGATACCCAGTTGCACTTACAGTCACTGCCAATTAATTGCACTCCTGTTCTTTAATGCTTTATAAAACATTAGTTTTTCTTTTTAAATTCAGTTTAAGTGTCAGCTCCTTCAGGGGAAGAACCGCCTTTGTATTTCTCTTTATTTCCAGTAACGCCCAGTTTGATATTGGCCTTGGGCTAGTCATGACCAAATTCTTGTCGAATGACATTGGTTTGAGGGGATGAGCAACTGCCTGACTTTCTTCCATGAGTCTTTATTACATGGCTGCCATATCAGCGTTTCCCCACAAATGCAGGTAACCTATCACTGTGCGTTTGGGTTGGACTAGATGTCCTCCCTTCCCACCCTGAGATTCTGACATTCTGCTTTCCCGTTACTTTTCATCTAGGCCTCCATACTAGCCTCCTAACTAACTGGTTCTTCTTCCTCCAGTCACTATATCCCAATAATCTGCAGTACTTTGCCCTGATGAGTTCCGTTTTCATTGCTGCACTTCAGGAAGGACATAGAAAAATTACGGCAGCTAGGTGGTATAGAGGATAGAGTGCAAGGCCTCGAATCAGGAAGACCCGAGTCTAAATTTGGCTTCAGATACATCTTAGCTGCGTGACCCCTGGGCAAGTCATTTAATCCTGTTTGCCTCAGTTTCCTCATCTGTAAAATGAGCTGGAGAAGGAAATGGCCAACCACTTCACTACTTCTGCCAAAGAAACCCCAAAAGAGGTCTCAGGACTCAGACACAACTGAAGAACAACTGAATAATAACAAGTCAATAAGTTGGAGAGAATCCAGAGTGGGTAAACCAGGATGGTGAAAGTAACCAACATTGTACCATATGAGGATCAGTTGAAAGGACTTGTGATGTTTAACTTGAAGAAGAGACTTTTTTGTATTTAAAAGGTTGTCAAGTAAAAAAGGGGATTAGCTCTGTTCTGCTTGGCCCCAGAGGCAGTAGTAGCAGAAGACACGAATTTAAAAGAAGCAAATTTAATCTTAACGTTCAGAAATGTTTCCTAGCAATTCGAGTTGGTGGAATGAGATGCCTTGGGAGGTGATGGGTTCTCCCTAACTGGGGGTCTATAACATGGTGCTGGGAGTGGAGGGCAGCCCAGTGTGGGCCATGCCAGGATAGACCAGACCCAAAGTCAGCCAGCCAGAAGAGGCCTTGGGGACATGAAACAGTGAGCTGTGGCAGTTACCAGACTTCTCAACCTACGAAAGCCAAAGAGCAGGTTAGGAGGAAACTGTGGGATCAAGTTCAGAGCGGTCTGACCACCAGCTCTGGGGGTGGAGGAGGTTGTGCAGCCGTGGCAGTAGCAGCAGCAGGAAGCTCCTGAGGCTGCCTTCAGAGTGCCAGCGTCAGCTGCTTCCTGAGTCCCTGGCTCACAAGGCAGGAGAAATCTAGCAGCAGATCAGAGTGGGAATGCAAGGAGCACTTTGTGGGCACAAAGCGGGATTCACTTGCTGTGCCCTGCTCAGATCTGAATTGCAGTCCAGGTTGGTGTTTCTTGGGGGAGTAGGAGCACTGCTGTGACAGACACTGGGGTTGGGTGGAGCAGAAGTAGCGCTGAAAACAGTAGTGCTTGGACCCTAAAGCTTGGGACAAAGTACTCTCTACTCTACAAGCAGTCACATCCTGACAAAAAGCTCAAGGGCCAAGTAGTTGGCTGGAAACATAAACAGGCAGTGAAAATGAACTCAGACTCAAACTCAAACTCTAGATTCCTTTTTTGGTGCCAAAGAAGATCAAAACATACAGCCAGAACAAGTCAATAAAGTCAAAGAGCCTATATCAAAAGCCTCCAAGAAAAATATGAATTGGGCTCAGGCCATGGAAGAGCTTAGAAAGCATTTGGAAAAGCAAGTAAGAAAAGTAGAGGAAAAATTGGGAAGAGAAATGAGAGTGATGCAAAAAAAAACCATGAAAAACAAGTCAACAACTTGCAAAAGGAGACCTAAAAAATTACTGAAGAAAATAATACCTTAAAGAACAGACTAACTCAAATGGCAAAAGAGCTCCAAAAAGCCAATGAGGAGAAGAATGCCTTGAAAGACAGAATTAGCCCAATGGAGAAGGAGGTCCAAAAGACCACTGAAGAAAATACTACCTTAAAAATGAGATTGGAGCAAGTGGAAGCTAGTGGCTTTATGAGAAACCAAGATATTACAAAACAGGACCAAAGAAATGAAAAAATGGAAGACAATGTGAAATATCTCATTGGAAAAACCACTGACCTGGAGAATAGATACAGGAGAGGTAATTTTAAAATTGTTGGACTACCTGAAAGCCATGATCCAAAAAAGAGCCTAGACATCATCTTTCAAGAAATTATCAAGGAAAAATCCCCTGATATTCTAGAACCAGAGGGTAAAATAGAAATTGAAAGAATCCACAGATTGTCTCCTCAAAAAGATCCCCAAAAGAAAACTCCTAGGAATATTGTTGCCAAATTCCAGAGTTTCCAGGTCAAGGAGAAAATACTGCAAGTAGCCAGAAAGAAACAATTTGAGTATTGTGGAAACACAATCAGAATAACACAAGGTCTAGCAGCTTCTACATCAAGGGATTGAAGGGCTTGGAATATGATATTCTGGAGGTCAAAGGAGCTAGGATTAAAACCAAGAATCTCCTACCCAGCAAAACTTAGTATAATGCTCCAAGGCAAAATATGGATTTTCAATAAAATAGAGGACTTTCAAGCTTTCTCAATGAAAAGACCAGAGCTGAATAGAAAATTTGATTTTCAAATACAAGAATCAAGAGAAGCATGAAAAGGTAAACAAGAAAGAGAATTCATATGGGACTTACTAAAGTTGAACTGTTATATTTACATTCCTAAATGGAAAAATGATGTGCATAATTCAGAAGACCTTTCTCAGTATTAGGGAATATAGACAGAGGGCATAGAATGAGTTGAATATCTAAAAAAAATAAAATCAAGTTAAGGGATGAGAGAGGAATATATTGAGAGAGGGAGAAAGGGAGAGATAGAATGGGGTAAATTATCTCACATAAAAGTGGCAAGAAAAAGCAGTTCTGTTGGAAGGGAAGAGGGGGCAGGCAAGGGGGAAGGAGCGAATCTTACTCTCATCGGATTCAACTTGAGGAGGGAATAACATACACACTTAATTGGGTATCTTACTCCACAGGAAAGTAAGGGGAAGGGGAAAAAGG
>CM053622.1:252187438-252203073 GCA_028646595.1 Phalanger gymnotis | reverse complement strand
AGTAACTAGCCATGTTACCATATAATCAGATAACTGAATATCTCTGAGACTCAGTTTCCTCATCTGTAAAATGATGATAATATTTGTATTACTGATCTCACAAGACTGTTGCAAGGAAAGCTCTTTATAAACAGTAAAATGTGAAATAAATGTATTATTTACATTTACATGTAGTCAGTGTTTTTTTTAACTTGTTCTACAAATTAATGAGGCAGACTGGAAGCAGAGTTGGGTTGGAATTGTAGAGACCTCTCCTGAGTTCCACTGCTAAGCTTTTGATCCTTGGCAAGTCACTTTGTCTCTCATGGATGAATCTATTATCCTATGATCAAATGATTTCTATAATCCCTTTCTACATCTGAAATTCAAAGATTCCTAATTTCTAACTATGGAGTAATTTAAGCAGAAAGAATAAACTGATTCATTCTCAGCAAATGCTAATTAATTCAATCATAATGCAGAATGAAAGAGTTGTAGGTCTATTCAAACAAGTTCAAAGTGGAAAAAACAATGAGAGATAAAGTAAACAGAAGAGAATCCACCTAGCATTTTTGATATATTCTTCAGGGTTTGTGTCTATAGAACATTAGTTCCTCAGTATTAGTGAGGAATTAAGAAATCGACCTCATTAAGAAATTAGTAGCCCAAAACCTACAAAAGGCCCTATAATTATCAGGTTAGTGTGGTTGAGGGCAGAGGTGGGACAGGGCATCTGTGTGCACTAGTTCAGTGCCAAAATTTAGAAAACTTCTCATCCTCTCATTCGTAAATTGCATCCTCGGTCTATGCCAGGGGTGGGACATGTGGCCATTTGCTCTGTAAAATTTGGATTTGGTCCAAAGGCTGCACTTAAGGATCTCGAAGGCCCATGTGGCCTTAACGCCACAGGTTCCCCACCTATGGTCTATGCCATTCAACTACCAAGGCTTTGAACTTTCACCAAAATGCTCACAAAGACTTATCACAAAATAAATATCTACATGGCATGGAATTGTTGGCATTAAAACACGCATGTCTATAAAAGGTAATGTGATAAAACATCCTTTGAATTGCACGTATAGACAAGCAGGTGGGTACATACACCCCTCCTTTATGTCTCATGTGGCTTAGTCTACCTTGCCTACCTATTTCAAACTCTGCCTGAGGGGCCCAACAATAGCAGTAAATCTCTTCTCCAAAGTGGCTAGAAATTCAAGGGGATGAGAGAATTGGTATTTAGCAAGCCCCATCTACCTCCATTTTCCAAGTATTAGTTCCTTCGCTATAATTTCAATCTCTGTGCAATGAGCTTAGAGCTGGAGTGTGATTGGAAAATGTGAAGCTCTTGCAAAAAAGAATTTCAGAATAGTAGATTTCAATTTGATAAAGTGGGAGAGACCATTTCCATATTCCATTCCCTTGGAACATAATATATTATTTTTCTCCACCATTAGCTTGCAACATGAAAAATTTCCCTTATCCTTTGAAGGCTTAGTTTGACCATGACCCTGAGGTAAGCCAGAAATTATAACAGTTAAAAAAGAGAGCTTTTCCTTCCTTCCTTTTTCCTTTCTTCCTTCCTTCATTTTTTCCTTCCTACCTCTCTCCCTTCCTTCCTTCTTTCCTGCCTTCCTATCTTTTTCTTTCATTCTTTCCTTTCTTCCTTCCTTTTCCTTCTTTCTTTCCTTCCTTTTTTCTTCCTTTCTTCATTTTTTCCTACTTCCTTCTCTTCCCTCCTCTTTCTTTTTTCCTTTGTTTCTTTTTCTTCCTTTCTTTTAAATAGTCAGCAAGCTGCCAACACACTCTTGGAGTTCATCCACTAAAGGATTTCAGCTCATGCCAGAACATGTCTTGACATTGCTAAGACATTAAGAAAGAGGTTTCCAGGAGCCAGTTTCTGTTGGGTCAAAGAATTAGTTAAGTCTTCGAGTAACCTTGAGTCAGTCTTTGCTTCTTGCCTTATTTTCTCTTCTTTGTAATACTTGCTAAGAATGTGGTAATAATAGAGCTTAAATGTTATTATTCCTTACTCACATTGTATAACAAGAAAAAAAAAGCCTCCGGAAAGCTATAAAAGTTGAGGTTTTAATGAGCAAGAAGGGACAGTAATGGCAGTGAAATTGACAGAGGTGCCCTTTAAAGGGAGCAGGTAGCAAATCTTTAATGCATGTGACTGGGTTACATCTGGTCCTTTCTTCGTATTACAGCTCAGTGAGGAAAAGCAATGACAGTAATTAACAATGACTTTCTGGTTGAACTTTTCAGGCTGAAGGTCATTCCATGGAAGACATGGAAAAGCAGAAAGGAAAGTAATTACGCTGGTTTCATGGTCAAAATCCTGATTTTTTTGAGCCAGCCAAATAAGTGGTAGCTGACAGTTTTCCTCTAACAAATGCAAGTTGAACCAACTGTCCCTAGGGTTGCAGACAGGATGTTTTCACAGAAAGTACCTTCGAGAAACAGATGAAATAAACAGCAGTTACTCTAACATTAAAATCTGTAGCAAATCAATGCCTTGTCATCAGCTCTGACGGCCAAACTGGCAGAATTTCCCTGTCAGATCTCATTGGGTGTATTTTAATTTTGGCAAGCTAAACTGAGTAAAACTGAGAATCCAGTAGGAAATGAAAAAGCCTGGGTTGGATTATGTTTTACAGGCCTCGCAAGCCCCTAAATGTAATTTCCCTAACTTGGATCCAGTTTCAATAGCAGTTTCTATGTTTTGCATCATCATTGTTTCTTAGGAAATTTTCAGTATTTAGAGTCATATACATAAAAGTTTAAATATTATTAGTTTACCAACATGAGATCAAGTCATCATCTAGTTTGCAAATCTTGAATACTCTCTAAGCTCCATATTCTGGCTTCTCCACACAGCATTGCAAACTAGCCAATGGAAAGGACATTAAAAACTTGCCAGCCAAAGAAACATGGAAGGCTCAGTTTCTGCAAAGTGCTACATCTCAGTAGAGGAGCTAACAAATACCATAGAAAGTCTCCCAGGAGACTCTCCTCCTGTAGAAAGTCTTTCTTGCAGCAAGCCTTCCTCCCAGGAGTTGGATACAGCTACTTAGGTTAAATTTGACAAGTATTTATTAAGTGCATGCTCTATGCTAGGCACCATACTAAGTGCTGGGGATACTAATATAAGCAAAAAGAAGGACATCCTTCTGCCTTCAAAAAGCTTACAGTCTAATGAGGGAAGCACACAAAAGGACAAAAAAAAACTAGAAAGAGGGGTGATGGTGAAGGTACCCACAAGGGTGAGGCATTCTTGAAGTCCAGAAACTCAGAAACACAGCAAGGATGTGAAGGAGAGTCGGCTGGCCTGGGACCTTCCACAAAATAGAGGTTCCAGTAGGAATGTACCAATGGGAGAAAGGGGACAGCATAGTGGAGGATGTTCTAGAGTGAGAAGGCTGCAGGGAAAATGAATGTTCCAGGAGGAGACTGCAGATGAGGCATGACATTGAAAACACTCACTATGGGTCAGACACTAAGCTAAGAGATAGGGATAGAAAAACAAAATTTTAAAAATCAAATCTCTTGAGGAGTTTTCATCATTCTGGGAGGGAGAGATAAAGAGATGAGGGCATATTATTTATTCATTAAAATCTCATCATCTGTGATTATATTCTGTCACTACATCAAATGACATAGGAAGCAACCCCCCTTCCAACATATGTTTAATATAAATATGTAGAAAATAAATACAAAATCATTTTTAGAGAAGAACATCTGAGGGAAACAGGAATCTCTTTTCTTAGAGGACCTGATGATGTAGCTATGGCTCATGTTTTCTTTTCCTCTATTTTTCTGACTCCGTCTTTCCTTTGTTCCTCTCCTGGTGCTCTATACTCCTCTGCCATTCTCCAGCTACCTTCTCATCCTGGAAGATCCCTCTACTTTTGCTGCCTTCTCTTCCCACTGGTAAGTTCATCCCCGAACCTCTATTTTGAGGAAATGCCCAGGTTCCCCATTTTGTTGTTGTTATTGTGTCATTTTCAGTTGTGTCCCCCTCTTTGTGATCCTGTTTGGAGTTTTCTTAGCAAAGATACTGGAGTGGCTCGCCATTTCCTTCTCCAGCTCATTTTATAGATGAGGAAACTGAGGCAAACAGGATTATGTGACTTGCCAATGGTCACAGAGCTAGTAAGGGTCTGAGCCTACATTTGAACTCAGGAAGATGAGTCTTCCTGACTCCAAGCCCAGAAGTCAGCCCTTCCTAAGACCTTTATTGCAGTTTTAAAATTAAATGTACAAAAAACATACTTATCTAACTAAAGTCTACACTGGAATGACACTACTACCTGCTGAGCTTATGCATAAATTTCTGAAGAACTTAGTTCCTAATGAGATCATAGCACTTATGTTCCTTGGACATACTCACCCCCACCATTTACATATCTACCATGTCACTGAGGCTGTGTTATTCCTAAAGCAAAATTCTTCTCTTCTAATTAATATGTATAGGTAATTAACATTTTTATTTAATAAAATAATGTTATATGATTAATCCCTCTCCTCATTAATCAATACTTAGAGTTTTTTTTTTAAATTATTGTTGGTGTACAATCTATGATTTTTGACAATCTCCTTTATATCTTTAGGAAACCTGAACTACAACTGTCAAACTCAAGATTAACAGAATATTGTATTATAGGTCTATGAATACCATTATGTTGTGGGAGTAATATTTGACTGAGTCAGAAGGCCTGAGTTCTAGCTTTGACTTTGCTATTATACAGCTTTGAGATGTTAGGAAAAGTTTTATGAAATAAGAGGATTGGACTAAATAATCTAGGCCAGGGGTGGGGAACCTGCAGCCTCGAGGCTGCATGTGGCCCTCTAGGTCCTAAAGTGCATCCCTTTGACTGAATCCAAGCTTCACAGAACAAATCCCCTTAATAAAGGAACTTGTTCTGTAAAACTTGGACTCAGTCGAAGGGCCACACCAAGAAGGCCACGTGTGGCCTTGAGGCCTGCTAGGCCAACTCTAGGATCAAGTTCTTAATATAAACTTTTAGAATATATTTTTGTCAACTCCATTTCAATACAGTTAGTTTCCTTTGTAATCCTATGTATTTTTTTGCATTTAAAAATATCATTTGGAGGAATCCATAGGCTTCCCCAGACTTCCAAATGTATCTATGACCCCCAAAAGATTAGGAACCTCTGGGCTAGTTGTTCTCTCCTAACTCTAAGATTCTTATTCTAAATATTTACTACTTTGAATGGATAAATGGTCTCAATATGGGTCCCCCTTCCAGGAGTATGGATCAAAACCTTCCAGAAACCCTCCACAGAGGTTGTACATAATGTACTGAAGGCCTTCTTTCAGCTCTTAAAATTTTGGGGGTTCCAGTGCAGTAGTCAGGCTGTATCTGTTATCCCTTGCTCACCTCCTTTTCTAATTTCTTACTAAATAAATTTTACACCACTTCTACACAAGTCATCTTTGGTAATGTGCTATATCATTCTTTTTTGTTATTGTTTTTTTTTTTTGTTTTGGTTTGGCTTTATTACATCCTGCTTATGTCCCTGATGAGTCTGCCACTTCCTATCACCTGTCTTGATTCTATACACAGTTTAAATGATCATTTTGAAAATTCTTCAGCTATTGGCAGGCATATATTATGTTTCTTTGATCTTTTTTTTATTTCCTTTGCACTGAATACTTTATTTTACTTGTCTGTTGGTTCCCACTGCTCTCTACCTGGGAAAATCCTCTTCTCTTTTCAGCTAGAACTAATGCAGTATTTGCATTATCTTTCAACTTCAAATCACCCTTAAAGGGGCACTGGAGAAGCATTACCCTCTTAATTTATGCAACAGTCACTTTTAAGTCAGGCAGTCAACAAGCACATAAGCCCTTATTATTGTTGGACACTGTGTTGAGTGCTGGGAATACAAGAAACAGCAAAAACATTCCCCACCCTCAGCGAGTGAGCTTATGTTCTAGTGCGGGAGACAGCATGTAAATAATTAGGTATACACAAGATATATGCAGAGTGTAATTTGGAAAGCAATTCATTCACTTGAGCCTACGAACTCCAAAGCTCAACTGGCTGGCTATCTTTGAGCACCATGGATCAGTTCAACCATCTATTTAATCACCAAGACGTTGTGTTGACCAAACAGAACAGAGCTCATAAGAAAACAGCTCGATCTGATTCTGCCAGCATGGTAAACTAGCCCGCAAGTTCTTTACTTACCAGAATGCTGTGTTTTTCCATTAAATTTTAGCATCTCCTTGTATTTAATGGCTGTAAAACCTGCTTTGCTATTTTTATTTTTCCCTTTCAGAGCAAGTGGGAAAGGGTTGTTGTTCATTCTTCATACTCAAAGAGGAACGATGACATCACAATGTTGGGGTCAAAGTAGTGTGTTTGACTGCAGCCAATCAGTCCAATACGAGCTTGGAGGGCTCTACCACAGGTCAGGCACAAATAGTATGTCTGAACATTTGAGATGCACGTGTCTCTATATTTGTACATCTCACGTTTCCTTTGTGCTACCGTGATTCTGCTTTGCTCGTAGAGCACAGTGCCTTCTTTGAGTTGGGCATGCCAAACTAGATGGTCCTGTGCCATTGTCTACCACGTCTCACAACTGATACTAAAGTTCTTCAGAGTGACCTTGAATGTGTCCTTGTAAGAAGTAAAAAGAAAATGGGGAAGAGTAATAAAAACTAACAAGTACTAAGATTTTGGGGATACTCTGTACATCTTGGTTATCAGACCTTTACCTGAGAAACTTGCCATAAATATCTTTTTTCATAGGAATGGAATAAGAGACTTTGGCAAATGCCTCCTACCTGTTCTGTATGTGCAATTTCATAACTGCTGTGGATTTACCCACTGGGAGGTATGTTCATACTAGGCAGTGTTGATTTATATAAGGTACTGCATTGTGATGGTCAGTTCTTCTTCATTAAGCTGAGTGAAGCCAGGATCCACCTGTGTGGTTTTGACTACCTTCTGGTGGTCACTCTCTAGCCTCTGGCTTCAGTTTAGTGGCAGATGCAGAACCTTGGTGAGATGGGAATAGCTCTGTTTGTACTGGGGGTGGGGTTTTAGTGTCCAGTGTTTCTGGGGTTGAGGCTCTCTGAATGTAGATTTGTGCAAGGGAAGGAATATCTCAAGTCAACAAGGTGAGGGATGGGAATGGTTAGCTGCTTTCCAAAAGCTGGAGATTCAAAAATAAGAAGACACAAATTTATAAAATATAGTAACCCCATTTCAATAGAACTCTAAATCTCTTTCCTCACAACAACTTTGTGATGTTATTATGAACCTGACACATGCATTATTATCCACCCTTAACAGAAGCTGAATGCGTCAATGATTTGCCTGTGGTCACACAGTAAGTTTCAGAGCTGGGATTCCAACCTGAGAGTTGGATGAATCCTCAGCAGTCTTCCAGTCCAACCAGTAAATCAAAGGAAATCCCATATACAATACTCTCTGCAAGTGGCCACCTAGCTTAAAAGAAGACTGCCAGTGACAGGTAACTCACTTCTTCCAAAGGTAGTCCATTCCAATATTTTATAGCTATGCAATTTGTCCTTTAATCAAATTGAAGTCTGCATTATTTCAATTTGTACCCATTTCTTGAAGTTTTGGCATCTGGGGTCAACTAGAATAAGACTGACCCACAGTCGATATAACAGCCCTTAAAAGATTTGAAGATCTCTATTGTGTGGTCACTATCTTCTACTCTTCCAACTAACATCCTCAGTTCCTTCACTAGCTCCTTGTATGGTATGATCTCTAGCTCCGTCAAAGTATTTATTGACTTTTTCAGAATATTCACCAGCTTATCAACATCCTTTCTGATATAATATGTGGTCCCAGGATATGAAAATAGTATGGTATGGTATAGTATGATTACTAGCTCCATCAGAGTATTTATTGACCTTTTCTGAATATACACCAGCTTATCTATGTCCTTTCTGATATAATATGTGGTCCCAGGAAATGAAAATAGTGTGCCAGATGAAGTCTGACTAGAAGAAAATCCAGTGAGGCCTTCATTTCCCTTTTTCTGGGCTCTATGCTTCTATTAATTCAACTGAAGATGTTGGTATTTTTGTCTGTTGCATTATACTGTTCACTCATAATTGATCTTGAAGTCAAATAAAATTTCCAAGCATTTTTCATAAGAATTGGTGTCTAGCCATCTAATTTCTGGAAAAAGATTTTTATTTAAAAATCCAAGTTTAGGATGTAATAGAACTCACAGCTCAGGGCCTTATAAAGGCTTGGATTCACACGAATTGGATTCAGTCATGGGGGTCCGATTCCAAGAAGGTCATTTTCCTCTCTTTGGCTTGATTGCCCCACCTGAACTCATCTCTAAAAATACCATGATATAACTTATGTCTAGGTTTTCTCAAATATAGGCAAAAGGGAGCCCGGATCCCATATAGGCACTTTTCGGGTGCCAACTGCACGTCAGGCATGGAACAGCTTTATTTCATCCCATAGAAAATATCAAAAGATGCCAAGGCCTTGCTGGAGTACACAGACAGATACAGAAACATAAAGCCCTGAAATAGCCCATCTGCTCCCCTGGAAAAGAATCAATGACAATTAGTGGTTGCTACTAAGACAAATAATTCTCATTCCAGTGAGTTCTTTCCCACACAACCTTACAAAGTGTCCTTTAGACTTGTAGCACGACCTGTATTTAGATTCCTTCCCACTGCCTCTGTTCCCCTTCCACTAAAGAGAAAGATACACTGGGACTGCTGAGCAAGCAAACCCATTCTTACCAGGTCTTCACACCATCACTTTCTCAGTAACTCACTGACTTTTTTCTCCAAGTGGACCCCTGCACAGGAACTCTGCGGGTTATTTCTCTTCTTACCCCAAGGAGTGCCCTGTCTCAGGAAATCCACAGAGGAGCTGGGGTTCATGAATGGTGTTCACAAGCTGCCTTGCAGGATAAGTGATGTATGCTTTTTTCATAAGAATTAAGATTTATTAGTAAACTAAACTCTAAAAAGCATTTGTTACATACCTACTACATGTAAGGTATTCTGCTATGCCTTAGGGATACAAAGACAAAAATGAAAATAGTCCCTGCCTTCATGGAGCTTACATTCTACTGGGAGAATGCCATATGGAGATAGATGCATATATTCATGATAAATTAGAAGGTGAAAGGGGAACAGAGTTTATGCTTCTGCTGTAATTCAGTGCTGTGCCAGTATTTTCAAGATATTTTGGATATTAATTCTTTCATTCACTGCGTCAGCCATCCCTCCCGTCTTCATGCCATCAGTAAATTTGAGAAGCATGCTATTTGTGACTTTTTTCCCTATGGTGTCTAGGAAAGAGAATAAACTGGTGAAATAAAAGGCATATAATTTATGATATGTAAGTCAACAGATCTACACATGAACACATATACTATTCCATATAGGTCTAGTTGGGATATACTTAAGATGAAATATTCGTCTCATTGCTTACCCGTGGATCAACATCATTCTTGGTCACTGAGATTTAATCTTGCATCAGATTAGTCTCTGCTTTGTCCCTCTGATTGGTGAGTCACACTAAATCACCGATTATGCTTTTAGAAATACATTGCATTTTCACACTTGATAAATTTAATACATTGGAAATTATACTTAAGTACTTTACTGCACATTATGTTTTTATCTAATCCAACATCAGAACCTTTACTCTGTTCCTATTCACTAACTCGCTTGCCAGAATTGAAGGAGAAAGGGGTGTCAGAGAATAAATGAAAAGCCATAGAGTTACTTTAATTCTAATGCCATCTTTCTGTTAGCTATTTCCCATTTGTCCTGTATATAGCTGGTTTGTACGTATTTGTTTGCTTGTTGCCTCCCCTTTAAATTATGAACTCCTCGAGGGCAGGGAGTCTTTTGCCTCTCTTTGCATAGGTTTTACCTCAGCAAATTGGCAAAGAGGACAAAAGATGATTGTGGAAAGATGGGCAAACTAAATGCATGGTTGGTGGAGTTGAAATTAATACAACTCTTTTGGAAAGCAATTAGGAATTTCACAAATGAAGTAAATAAAATGTCCATACCCTTTGGCCCAGAGATTCCACTACCAGGCATATAGAGAAGCTTAGGAAGATGAACGTGAACTGATGAGGAACAAAATAAACAGAGCAAAAGAAACAATATCTACATGATGACAACAGTATAAATGGTAAGGATGAAATCCACAAAATAATTTTTAAAATAATGTTGGAAAATTACAAAGAATATACATGGCCCCAAAGAAGAGATATGATAAAACTTCTCCTCCTACACTTTCTCAGAAGTGATAGGTCTATGATTGTGGAACACTGCATATGTAGTCTGATTTCTGGGGAGGTACTGATCAGCTTTGCTTATGTTTTTCCTTTTCTTCTCTCTCTCTCTCTCTCTCTCTCTCTCTCTCTCTCTCTCATAGCACAATTCCCTGAGAGAGGACGGAGAGAGGAATACAGGGGAAATTTTAGGTAATGTAACAATAAAATTTTTTTTTTAAAAAAAGAAAGAAGATCTAATGGAGTGCTGGGGCACCTGAAGGCTAATCCAAACCACAAGTCTTCTCTTTCCCCAAGTCATTATCAAATCATACATTTCAAACTGGAAGGGGCCTTAGAGATCATCTGTCTTGGATAAAGGCCTAAGTCTAGCTAAACAGCTAACACTAAGAAGCAGCAAGTGGCATGTATGTCCATAGTTGAAATCATGGCACCATTTCAATCTTTATCTGAAACTGTTTTGATTTAAGAATATAATATCATAATTACCTGTCTTAGCAGGCTAAATCCACAATTCGTAAGGGAAAAAGAGAAAATAATCCTTACAAGTGTATAGGGTTCATAGCTTTAGAGGAGCAAGGGACTTTAGAAGGCATCTAGTCTAACCTCCTTAATTTTATAGATGAGAAAATGGAGAACCAGAAAGGAGAAGTGATTTGTCCAGTCACACATGTAGTAAGTGGCAAAGCCAGAATTTGCACATGATGCCTTTTGATTCCACATTTAGCATTGCTATCTCTGCCCCCACCTACCAACTACAGTTTATGATGCTCTCTCTTCTAAAGTTACCTTGTATAGTCTATTTTGTATATGTCCTATAAATATATACGACAATGTACGTATATCATAATTTATGGTATGTAAGATAACAGACCTATATATGCACACACATACCATACCATGTAGGTCCAGTTGGGATATACTTAAGATAAAATATTTGTCTCATTCCTTACACACGGATCCACATCGTTCTTGGTCTTTGAAGATTGATAATGTCATTGAAGAGACATCATGTGCGCATATATATGTGTACACATACACATACTACATATATACGTGTATGTGTATACAAACATGAATTTTACACACATCTCCATACACACATATACATAGGCATTGCATACATATATACATACACATATGTACATACATAAAAACATATCTTTATTTCTACTCCTTCAGGGCAAGAACTGTTTCATTTTTGTCTTTGTGCCTCTAGTGCTTAGCAGAATTCCTGGCACTTGATTTGAAAAGCAGTTGACTGATTTGAAACATACAGACAAGATAGGGAGATAGGGAGTAGGTAGGGAGAAATCAATGTGGGCTCCAGGTCCAGGGAGGCTTTCTCAAGGAGAAAGAGCCCTTGGGTGTGGTCTAGAGCTCTTGGATTGACAGGCACCAATAATACTCTAGTCTGAACTACCGGGATAGCTCTTTACCCTCACCCGAGTGTGCTGGGCTTGGCACAGTGCTAAAGATGAGTAGGCCCTTTGAGGGGCTCGCTCTCTTGCTGTCCATCTCAATGCCTCACTGCCCAGATACTGTCTCAGGCTCTTGGATGTCTGCTTGAAAGACCCCTCAGTAACTACCTGCTTTTAAAACAAGCCTGGTCTATGATTTCCGTAAGGGCAAGAGTACAGGGGTCTCTAGAGGTGATGCCACTGCACAGGGCTGTCAGTGAGAGATTACATCATCTTTGGGGACTCTGGTGCTCCTGCCTCCTTTTGTCTCACAGAAACCATAGACTTAGGCTTGTTTCCAAAGCCGTTAGTTACTGAGTAGTCTTTTAGCAAATATCAAGGACTGGTAGCAGTAGAACCACTTGCCTCTTAAGAGGCTCCAAGCTGAGCATACGTATCAACGGATATCAAGAGATGTCCAAGTGATTTAGACAGAATGTGACTGACACCCATCAATCCTGGAGCCCTAGACAACACTTCAGGGTTCTACCTCCCTAGGAAGCCTTCCTGTACAGTGTAGCTCACGCTGGTCTCTCCCTACCTATTCCCTATGCTATCTGAAGCCTTCAGAGACTGCCTTTAAAATCAATCCTCATCTCCTTCAAACTCAAGAAGAAGATATTGATCACAGAAGAAGAATTTCTTATTGACTTCTAGATTCTTCACAGGAAGAAAGCTGCTGCTAGCTGTTACTTCTGAACTGACCCATTCTTCTTGGTCCCTGGCATCTTTAGCTTAAGATAAATGTTAATTAACATCCAGTCCTGGTAATCACACCTCACAAGAAATTTTTAGGAGCTAAAGAAGGGCCAGAGACCACAGAAATGAGGTGGGGGCACTGGAAGCTGGAAGTACACAAACTTAAACAATTAGAATTCCAGTTTGTGAGATGAATGCTCATACTCAGGGTATGATTACATAGGGTCAGCCAAAAGCTCGGCTCAGTTAGGCAAAATCACCGTCATTGTGCACCAGCCCACCCTCACCTTTCCCCAGGGCCATTCCCTTCTCAAGGCGACCTTCCTTCACTTGCTATTAAGATATATGAGGATGTTCAGTACACATTCTCATGCTGTTGTGATGACCTGACCTTTTTTCCCATCTATGAAGGGAATTGGACTCCACATCTCTGAATAATGTCATTTTCCCAACTTGGCATCTCATGAGTATAGTTTATCATCAGTGACAATCTTGCTGTGCACTTAGGAAAAGAAGATATTTAGAATTTGGTGGAATTTTCCACTCATGGCAATTGAATCAGTTCTGTCATTCTCCCCACTGCATGTTGTTGTTTATTTCCTAATCTATCCACAACCCTTTTGATGACTCTTGATGTTTATATTTATGACATTTCCTTTGGTCACTTACAGGATTTGTGAAGAAAATGGAAATTGTCCTTGATTGTCTAAAATCTCTCTTCCCTCGCATTGTTGTTCCTCTGCTCTACACAAAAATATTTCAGGATATCCCTTTCCTTCTTTTTCATATTCTCTTATTCAAGTGCATAGAAGGCAGCTTCCTGTCCTCTTTATCTGTGTTGTACTTGGTTCAGGCCATCCTCCTTGTCACTAATCATAATTCTTTGCTTATTCTTTATTCCAGGCAGTTCCTCCTCAGTTCTGGCTTTCTGCTGACCAGTGGTGGCCCTGTTCTCTGTTGATTTCATTTTAGTCCAGAGATGAATCCTCCAGACTACACTATACACACTAGGAAGTTGTTGTTCATGTCTACTTTCAGTGATTTGGGAAAGTTTTCCCTCTTCTTCATTTGCCCTACTTGGCACTAAAAAAACCTCGTATTTACCCTTTGCCATCTCCAACTTCAGAGAAGATACAAATTGTTTCTCTTCTGAATGCCTCAGTGGTGGAGTGGAGTAGGGTTCCTCCTTTGACTTTTAGAACAGAAGTTTGGCTTCACTTAGTGCATATGCCCTCCAACTCTTATACAGCAAAGCAAGCATATCATTGACCTTTGGCTCAAATTTCACTCTAAAATCTATAGATTAACTCCAGTGGAATGACTGAGCAGACCCAGAAGGCTCAGAGTGGTTAAGTGTTTGTGTGGGAGCGAGGGAACTAATGAGAAGGAACTCAATCATCTGGAAAATGTAGCCCTGCCTTCTGACTCAAGGACTCAGAATAAGGTGGTTGGAAGATACCATGCTAGCAATGCCTGAAACTGCTTAGAAGATGGACTCTCTTTTAGGTCATGGAAGATCATCTTGGAAGAGGTAGGGCTGTCTGGGGACACTAAACAGCCTAATGGTGGTATCTTATCCGACCACTTCTTCAGCATAGCTCTCAATGTAGATAAACCATTGTTTTTTTGGTGGGTTGGGGAGGGGTGTAGGGTGTGGGTTTTGTTTTTTAACAGAAACAGCCTCAGAAAAATAGAAAGTCGGATCTGGAAAGGGACTGTAGACCAGTGGTGTCAAACTCAAGTAGAAACAGGAGCCACTAATCCATAATTAAAGATCCCTTCAACCTACATGTTGACATAGAAAGCTACGTTATCTTTGTTTTGTGGTACTATTAATACAATTGCTAAATATTTAGTAGGACACGCTGCCTCCTACTAGAAGAGCTGCCTGCACTAGTACTAAAGTCTTGCTAAACATTTGCTAATTCCATTTTAATCTTGTTCAGCAGCACTCTGGAGAGCTGTGGGACACACACACCTGCACCTAGGTGTTTGACACATCCGCTTTAAGTCATTTAATTCAACCCTTCTCACTTTACAGATGAGAAAAAGGAGGCCCAGAGAAGAAAAGTGACCTTCCCAAAGTCACATGGCTGATAAGAGGCAGAGTCAGGACTCCCACCTTGAATATGAGCCTGTTACTTACCCACTCCATCACTATGACTCCTCCACTTGCCTTGGCTCCTCCCCCTCCCCCTGCCCTGGCAATCTGGTCTTGATGCATCTCAATGTACACCACCCCCTTCTGCTCTGACATAACGCTGCTCACATGTGCCAGATATGGGAGTCCAGGCAAATATTATTATCTTCAGACAACTAAGGCAACTTTCAGAGTAGCTGATTGTTTGCAAGGCTTATTTGCATTTCCTCTACTTGGTAGCCCCAGATATTGAAGAAATCCAGGCCTAGCCAAAAATTGAAGTGTCCCACACTCACCAGCCACCGTAGTGTCTGTGCTTGGCAGCTTTGACCTCAGCCATTCTTCTAAATCCCAGTTATCAACACCTGCCACTCTGGTGGCATGACTCTTGCTCAAAGACTAAGTCCAGAGTCCTTCATCTTGTCAAGTTTGTCTCAGTTCAATATATTCTGGGCAAGTTGATTTCACCAATAGTTATTCTTCATCCTGGGAATTGGGTTTCAATTCTGCTTCTCCCACTATATCTGGGCACACAACATTAGCCAATGATCAAGCCATTCATCGGTCAGTGTAACTGGACGATCACAGGATAATAGACTTAGAGACAGAAGAAACTTTCAGAGCGCCAACTAATCTAATCTCTTCATTTTACAGATGAGGAAATTGAAAACCAGAGAAGTTAAGTGATTTGCCCAAGGTCACACACAGAGAGTAAAAGGCAGAAGGAAGGTTGAGTCCAGGAACCAGGTCCTCTGACTCAAAGGCAGCCCTCTTTTCACTAGCAAGAGGCTCTTCTTAGCAACAGTTGGCAAGGGCAGGGATCCTAGGAATACTTTACACAGTGAGACAACTACTCCTTGTATATTATACATGAATGGGATGGATAATTGTGAAGACTTCACAGGGCATGTCTAATGGAGAGGTTTTGGGATTTGGCCTTGTAATTTTGGAAGGCATGCCCTGCCCCACCCCTTCTCTCTCAGATGTTAAAAGTAATGAATTTTCTGTGAGCCTATTGGTTCTTTGCTCTAGGAAGGTCTCTCCTCCCCCGCCCCCCCCCCCCT
>CM053622.1:252175007-252187338 GCA_028646595.1 Phalanger gymnotis | reverse complement strand
CCTTTTACCTCGCCTCCTCTACTATGGAGGTGTGCCCAAATCTTGCAAGGTTTATGAAATAAATTTACTTTGTTCCTCCTAAGGATGTCTTTCCTATTATTTAAAAATTCTGCCCCACACATACATATATCCTACAACCTATTTATTAAGTACACAGGCAGCATGGTATAGAGTTTATAGACCAGGGTTGAAGCCTCAAAAACCTGGGGTCAAGTCCATCCCTGACACATAGTGGCAGTGTAACCTGGGACAAGTCACTTGACCTCACTGAGCTCTAGGCAGCTCTGTAAGACAAAACGTTGCAGAGAAGATACCTCTCTGCATCTGTACAGGGGATTTTCTCATCTGGGAGTTCCTGCTATATAACAGGTATAGTATAGATACATATATATGTGTATTTACATATATATGTGTGTGCATATTCAACTAGCAAAGCTTAAAACTACACTGAGATTTTTGGAACACCTTGTGGGTATACACACACGCCCACGCACACATGCACACACAAATGCAAACACACACATGTTCACCAAGAAAAATCTACTTTATTATGCTTGAATCTCTCCTTCACTAACAACAAATATTTCCAGTTTTCCCCAGAAAACTCTCATGTGTTCCCTCATATTCACCCTTTTGTCTAGGCTTATCTTGAACTCACACCCATCCAAAAGAGAATGAGATCTCTGTCTTAAAGAGGACTACTTGCCTTACAGCAAAAGAGCATTGGATTTCGAATCAGAAGATTTAGCTCTGCTACTGACCTCTTGTGTTACCTCAGGCAAATTATCTAACATCTCTGGGCCCCAGTTTTCTTATGAGGAAGATAAAAGCAATGATCTTTCTGGCTCCAAACCTATGATCTTATTATCTATATAGTTCCTGTTGGAAGCCATATTTGTGGCTGTTGGGCTTGTGGGAAAAGACTACCTCCTACCTTCAGCAGCTGGTTTAAGGTAACACTCCCTCCTTACCACCTTTCAGTACTCACCAACCACTGATGAGCCCTGAAGCACAAAGACAGAGGAGGGAGGCAGGGGAGGGAAGAAGCTTGGGAATCAATTGTTCCTCTCTCTTGCTAAACCACTGGGGAATGCCCAAGGCATCCTTTTGCAATTGCCAGAAACTTGCCCTCTTGCTCCAGGTGAGGAACAAGGGGATCAGCATTTTGTTGTAGTTTTCAAACTCCATCTGTTGGGGCTGATTCATTTCCCATTGTCTCCTTTATAATCACTGTCACAAATCTAAGGGCTTCTGTGGGCTCCAAATGCAATTTCAAAATATCTTTCCTTTACCTATCTTGTTTCAAGTCAACTTTTTACTCTAAGCTATTCATCTTATAGCATGTCCGGTCTATTATTCCATTGGCACCTAAGCAGGAACAGACTCTAGAATGTTTAAATGTATTTTTTAAAAAAATTTTCATTTATTGCTTTGTGCCAAATTGTTTCTTAGTATTCAAATGGACCAAAGGATCGTAAATGTTTTTGGCACCTTCTAAAATAGGATAGGGACCTCAAAAGCCATCTTATCCAAACTTGATGAGACTCAGGGGGAGCAAATCAAGGACTTGCTCAAGGCCACTTTGGTAGTAACGATCAGGAACGAGACTGACCCCAGCTTCCCTGACTAGCTAAGAGAGCTAGCTCTTTTTCACAACAATAAGACTATCTCAACCGGGATGTACTTATACAATCAGGCTTTGAGAGAAATACGATCTTTTAATGGATCTATGAATTTAGTCACTATGCTAATAATACTTTCTTCAGGATGGCAAAGCACCCCCATTTAATTATTTCGCTGAACCACAAGTTTGCTTCTCATATATACTCTCAAGCTTTTAATTAGTTACCTAATTATGATCTCTATCCTAATAACAGAGGAGTTCTTAGGGAAGCAAACAATCCATTATTGCATTTCTGCTGCCTTTCATAGCCTCACGTTAATATATCCCTCCCTTTTATCTTTATAAATCAAAGACCATTGAGCAATGTGTACCTAAGGCAATAGTCATGTGACTTTCTCCATAAGAAGAAAAGTATATATAATAGCTATATTAAATATATGTACACACAGAAATGTAGCTGGGTATATGTATACTGTACATGTAGATGTACACACACACACACATATATGTATATATATATTCATATACGTATAATGGTTGTGTATTTAAAGCAAAAACTACCACAATTATGGAGCCTTGTCCTTACAAGATGAAGGGATCAAATTGCTTACTTCTCCCCCACCCCAGAATTCCAGAGTACACAGAGTCCCTGGAAAGGGTCACTTAAAGCTGCCTTGTCAAACCATTTAGAGAAAACCCCTCAATAGATTTACATGGAGCCAAGAGAAAAAGAGAAGAGATCGAATGCTCCTCTGACCCAAAGAGCAGCTATTGGGGGAATATTCTGGGATAGGACACAGGCAGAACAGGCAAGCCAGCAATCAGCACTTTCAATATCTTACATGGGAACCTCTGTCCTACTGCCCCAACACATCTCTGCACTGTTTCTGTGTCAGCACCAGCAGTAGAGGAAGTAATTCCTCAATCTGAAAATAAGCCCAGGTACAGAAGATTCACTTCCTTTTGCACTCTGAGGGGCCCCCATTTCCTAGCATGGATAGACAAGCTGTATTTGATATCTATTGTTAAGTATGCTGGTCATATGGGGATAGGGAGGGATCACCAATGGACAGCCCCTATGCTCCATATGCATTCATGTTTTCAAGGAAAGCCCTTGGCATGAAGGGTGGACATGAACAAGAGTTGCAGAGGATGAGAGGGCATGGATGGTTGTGATCTGCATTACTGGTGGGATCACAAATCTATCAATGTATCTGATACTCAGGATCTGAATACATTTTATAAATTTGATCCCTAGGAGACTGTTACTATAATAGTGGATATAATTTCTATTTTCTAGGTAGAAAAAGTAAGATATGGAGAAATTGTCCTTTACCCAAGATTAGCCACAACATAAGCCCTTCCTCTAGGGCTCTACGATCTGAGAAATGAGTTGATGGCTCAATATTCTAAACTTTATCATTGTGCACGTGTGTGTGTATGTGTGTGTGAGAGAGAGACAGAGACAGAGACAGAGATAGAGACAGAGGAAGAGTGAGTTGCATGTAAGGGGAATAAGAAGCATTTTAGAAAATCTGAAGCATTGGATATTAACTCTGTACTATAGGTTTATAGCGCTTTTTTACCAAGGATCCTATTAGGGCAATTTTTTTTAATACTTCCCTGTTAGACAAGCAGAAAAGTATTATCCCAACTTTATAGTAAAAAATTGGCATTAAAAGATGACTGTGCCCTGTTAGGTCACAAAGAATGCCTTCTGTTTTGATGTGATTTCCCTTTTCAGACTCAAGGCTAGGGATTTGGATAGCAGGAGGACTTCTGATTCTCCATCCATCATCCTGCTCCCTAAAACACATTACTAGGGCATGGTGACAGACCCTCCACAGACTGATTTGCTGACTTCCCAAAGGACAGCACATGTCAGAGAGCCAGTACATTGCCTGCTATGAGAAGAGTCTTCAGATTTAAAATGGACAGAGCGAGAGTTATGGAACCCATGGTCCTAAACACGTGTCCCACAGCTTTTTTTTTTAATGTCACACAATTGCACAAAAGATCTGGCTCTTGCTACACGCACTTTGTGAATATCCTCTTCTAGAAGCTATTTGCTGAGCTTCAGATTGGCATCTGTCCCTCTCGGTTATTCATCCATGTGGGAGAACTATGCCAAGAGAGCACAGCATGGGCTTTGTGAGGGTGAAGAGTCGGCTGCATGAGTCCTGCTTTGCCTAATCACTTCTTACCGGGTAGGCAGGAGCGCTGTTCGGTCAGAGCCAGTTTTTGTTTGCATCAGGTCATTTCCCAGCCTTCCCATTGGCTAACAAAGCAATTCTCTGCTACTGCAGAGCAAGCCTGGGCTCTGCTGAACGATCATCACCCTGCCTAGAACCCTCCATTCACCACCCAGGAAGCACTGTCATCATCACACCATTTTCCTATCTGACATGGCACAGCGCCTGAGATACCTCAGCACATTCAGCAGAGCCAGCCTGGAGAAAAAAATCGGGGGGAAAGATCACACAGTCATTTGTTTCTACAACCAGAAAGCCACATCGATGGCTGAAATCGCTGACAGCTATTGCATTTTCACATCCTGGCATGGGGGGTGGGGAAGAGGGGCAGGAGTAAATATTCGCTACATTACTTTACTTTTAGAATAAGAATGGAAAATATTTGCCCATTTGCAAAGGTAATTAAGAGAACAATCAGAGCTCTCCAGGGCTGAGGTCTTTTGAAACCCAGAAAATTCCCACTGGAATGCTTCTTGATGGCAAGATTAAATTCCCTTTATATCCATGTACATACAGGATCTGGCATGTTTCCTGGCAGCCCACCATCTAATAGATTTGTGGAATGAAATTGTGGCTCTTTGTAGCAGAAGCTGATTTATTTTCCCCCCCACAAAGTTAGTGAGTTAGATAGAAGAAAACAATAAATACACACACACTTATTATTACTTTACTATTATAAAGTGTGAATGCAAAGAAGACAGGAGTCAGAGGAGATGATTGCTGTTTTCAATGCTTGAAGGGCCGTTAAGTCAGTAAGGATTCGATTTGTTTTTGGTGACAGAGGACAGAACTAGGCACTTTGGGGAAATTTTGCAGAAGACTTCTGCTAGGAAGATCTTCCAAATCCATTAAACAAACAACAAATATTTATTCAGAACCCATAGTGTCCTACATACTGTATTGGGCAAAAAAGAAGCAGGCTCTGAACTCAGGGAACTGCTATGCTAACAGGGGAAACAACACAGATTGTAGGATGCAAACTCTCCACATATAAGTCCCAAAATGCACACAAAGGAGGTAGTTGTTTTGGAGGAAGACGTACTAGCAGTGGGGTAGACCAAGAAAGGTCTCATGTAATGGGAGATACTTGAGATGAGCTAAGTAATCTAGGAGATAGAGATGAGAAGGAAAGGTATTCTAGGCATGAAGGAAGATCCAGAGAGAGAATGGTTTGTGTGAGAACCAGCAGGAAGGCCAGTTTACCTGCAGCAGAGAGTGTGTGAAGGGAAAGAAATGTGTAATAAAGCTAGAAAGGTAGGCTGAAACTAGGTTGAAAAGGGCTTGGAATTCCAAGCAGAGGACTTTGTATGGCGTCTAAGAATTATTAATAGTAATTTATAATATAATTCATACAGGGCTTTAAGGCTTACAAAGCCCAGTTAATGTTAATGTGTCTGAAACAGATTTTGAACTCAGGCCTTCCTGACTTCCAGGTCCACCTAGCTGTCTAACCTAGCTGTACAAATTAATTCCTTTTACTACCTTTCTTTGACTACTCTGAGAGTGTTTCTTTCCCAGCATGATATTTAGCAATTTGACAACATTTTGAATGGACAAAGTACTCAACTCTGTCATTCCTTGCCTCTCAAAAGGGGACTGCGAGAAATATCATTTTGCAGATAGGGAAAATATAAGTGTAACACAAAAAGACCAGATTACCTAGGCATGTCAAATAATAGTAGTTGCTTGGATTTGTCAACCCCCTGGAAAATTCACTAGCGCAAGAGCCAGTGACATTTTTAGATCTGAACATCAAAAGTGAGATTTTGCTGGGCTAATTGTATGTAGGATATTCCTGGAAAGGCAAAGGCTTTGGGGAAGTGGGAATGTGAGAAGCAAATGGAAACACTGACGTGGGACAATATATGTCTATGCATACATATTGGTTCAGTTAAAGATCTACCACAGTCAGTACTGCTACAACATGAAAGTGTATTCCTAAAAATCACCGAGGCAAACAATAAAAAACACAGAGCTTAGGAGAAAAATGGGGTTGGGACAAACATTTCATCATGAACATAGAAGAAGATAGGAACCTAATAGAAATGGTAGCACAGTTTTGTAAATGTTAAATAGTTGTTTTTTTTAAACTACTACAGTGAGAGTAATTTTCAGTACCTCAACAAAATAGTATGAAGAAGTTTGTCAATTTAGCATACCGGATATTGTGGTGAGAATAGTTCTATTACCATCATGAGATAGTTTATCAACTCAGCATGATGGATTCCACTTTGTGGTAAGCCTCCATTTTGGGATTGAGCTAGGTGGCACAATAGATCTAGAGGGTCTGGAGTCAGAAAGCCCTGAGTTCAAATTCAGTCTCAGACACTTCCTAACTGCATGACTCTGGGCAAGTCATTTTACCTCTGTTTGTCTTCATTTCCTCAACAGTAAAATGGGAGTAGTTAGAGCATCTGCCTAACAGGGTTGTTCTGAGAATCAAAGAGAGAATATTTGTAAATTGTTTAGTATTGCTCCTGGAATACAGTAGGCACTATATAAATGCTTATTCCCTTCCCTAATAAGTTGTTTTTAAAAAGTAAGATAGGCATCTGTGTGGTATGATGTAGTAAACAACATGAGTGTATTCTTATAAACAACCGAAAAACATATGCAGACTCTACTCCTTCTGACTCTACTATTTCTGCCATTGATACCACCATTCACGTAGCTTTCCAGATTTAAAATGTTGATGTCACCTTTGACTCTTCCTTTTTGTTCAATTTTCACATAAAATGAATCACCAAGTCCTGTGGAATTAACCAGGTTAAGATGCTTCAATTGTCCTATTAGTTTATGGGAAGAGCACTGGGCTTTCAAAATGAGGAGGTTAGACTCAATAGTCTCTGAGGTCTCTACTAGCTCTAAATTTATGATTCTATGATTTGTACCATTGGAAGATCATTGAAAAGCATTAACTTTTTAAGAAAGTTTTGATGTCTTTTTTTTTGTATCTACCATAATTTTTCCCAGCATCCCTCCCTCATCCCCTCCCACAGAGCCATCCCATATAACAAATTGTATTTTAATGACAAAAAGAAGAAAAATCATGCTTTTCTGTATTTGTCACATTCATCCTTTCTTATAGCATTGTAATATTTTACATTCATGTACCACAATTTATTTATCTATTCCTTGATTAATGAATACCTACTTTGTTTTCAAATTCTTTGCTATCACAAAAGACACTGCTGTAAATATTTTGGTATACATTTTGTTGTTCAGTCATTTCTGACCCTTCATGACCCCATTTGGGGTGTTGTTGGCAAAGACACTGGAGTGGTTTGTCATTTCCTTCTCTGGTTCATTTTAAGGTGAGGAAACTGAGGCAAACAGAGTTAAGTGACTTCCCCAGGGTCATAGAAATAGTAAGTTTCTGAGGTTGGATTTGAACTCAGGTCTTCCTGACTCCAAGCCCCACACTCTATCCACTGCATCACCTAGTTGCCGCTTTTGGTATATGTGAGTGCGTTCTTTTTGTCAACGGCCTTCTTTGGGTATAAGCCTAAAACCGAAGTCTCTGACTCAAAGGATATAGACATCTTAGTCCATTGGCTTAACTACATATTATTTTCCAAAATGGTTGTCATGTTTAAATTTTTCTTTTTAAGACTTCTACCCGTTCCTCCCAATTCTGTCATTGGATAGGCCAGGCAGAATGAGTCTAACCTCTTCCTCACAACAATCCTTCAAATATATGAAGATAGCTCTCTTCTGTCTCTAGAAGTCTCTTCTCTTCCGTCCCTAGAAGTCTCTTCTCTTCCCCAAGTGGAACGTCCAGTCCTCATGAAGCACGAATCTGAGGCCCTTCCAACTCCACATTGATACTTCTCTGATTCTGTCACTCATTTCCCAAGGGCTGAATCGCTCCTCCTCCATATAAAGCAAGGATGAGCACGCTCTCACATCCCTGGACGAAAGCTGCTATACAAGCAAAAAGAATTCCTGTTTACAAGTAATTGTCACCCACCCATATAATTCCATTGCTTTTCATAAATTGCTCTAACTGCAGCCTCTGGACCATTACCCTTTCTTCTTGGCTCATGGGTCCTGAAGGCACCCAACAGTTGTATCTTTTTCACCAATGGGTCATTAAAATGAACGAAGTGTGCATTCCACTAGCTTGCAGGGCTGATCATCCCAAATGAAAAGTGAACTAAGCACTGGGGTCGGCTCCAGGCATCCCAGTGTGTTCCTGATTAAGAACTAGAGCTGCAAGGGGAGGAAGATTCAGCCACTTTTTTGAATGGCTCAGTAGTAAAAATCTTATGGGTTGTTATATGAGATTCTGTCCAATGCATCCTCACCGTCCTCCGCTTTCATTTAGGCCTGGTTGCCATAGGATCCCCTTTCCTGACGTCCATTGAAGTAAACCCCACTTTCTCTCAAATACAGTTCTGTCTTCTAGTATGAATCACAATTAAGCTATTTCTCTAGTTTGTGATGTGACCTCTTTCCCTTGGCATCACCCTGGGCTCAGAACTCATTTAATAAGCATTAATTAAGTGCCTACCGCAAGTCAAAACCATCAAGAAAGGCCTCATGTAAGTGATAAGGTCTGAGATGGACTTTGAAGGGAGCTAGGAATCCTGAGGAACAGAGGTACTGACATCCCCTGTTCTAGACAATTTTCTAGACATACGCGCGTGCGCGCGCGCACACACACACACACACAAATGAAAATATATGCAATGTAACATAGTGGAGACAGGGAGGGCACTAGCAACTAGGGAGATGGTCTCACGTAGGAGCTAACGTCGGCTAATCCTTGAATGAAGCTAGCGATGTTAAAAGGCAGAGGTGAGGAGGGAATGCATTATGCATTCCAGGCATGGGGGCCAGCTCACATAAGGGCACAGAGATGAAATGAGGAGTGGCAAGTAGGTCAGTTAGTTTACAAAATAGAGAGTATGAAGGGAGGCCCTAAACAGGAACATGAGGAAGTCCCAGAGGCCTAGAAGGAGGTGAAAGGCAGGGAATTAAGGCCTAAGGTCCCAGAATCAATGATTTGGTATGAGGTAAGCAAAGGAGAAGAAGCATGGCATGGTGAATAGAGAGCCATCCCCTAAGTCAGGAAGAAAAGGATTTGAGTCCTTTCTCAGATACATACTGGCTGGGTAAGCCTGAGGAAAGCCTTTCAGCTCTCTGTGCCCTGGTCATCTATGCTTTGGGAATATCTATTTAGCAGCCTTGAGGCTCTGTGTAAACACAAACCGTGTCATTGTTTGAAACCCCATTTGGAAAGAGCGGGGAAGGCTACTGTAGCCAGGTATTTCCAGTACGCATAGAAGTCAGAAGTATCCTGCAGACAAACCAAGATAACACATCAGAACACAGGTCCTGGAATTAAAAGGCTAGAGACAGGAGGTAGTGTTATATCCAAAATATCGTTTCTCTGTCTGTCTGTCTGTCTGTCTTGTTCTGTGTGTCTCTCTCTGTCTCTCTATCTGTCTCTGTCTCTTCCCTCTTTCACTCCCTTTCTCTCTCTTTCCTTCCTTTCTACATTCCTCCTTTCCATGCTTCCTCCCTCCTTTCCATTCTTTCTTCTTTCCTTCCTTCCTTCCTCCCTCCCTCCCTTCCTTCCTTCCTTCCTTCCTAATCTGTGCTTTCATTAGGATAAGAAATTCCAGGAGAGGAACTCCCTTGGCTAATACAAACTAGTATCTTCTCTGAAAGTCTTAGAGAGTCCTTGGAGGTGCTGAGAAATTATTTGAAATAAATGAAAACAACTATTGTCCATGAGAAGCACACGTTTAAGGCAGAGTTTGAATGAAACCAAGTCTTCTTTCCTCTGACTGGCTCTCTAGCCACTGTGATATGACACTTCCCCTTGTTGCTTACTCTATGCCAAATCTCTGATTCTGAGACCCCGGCCCTTGCCTCCCTAGATCTCCTGTCATTGCTAGGCCTAGGACTTCCTCTGTTTAGGGTCTGGTTTCTATTCTAGATGCTGCTTCTACTTCTGGCCTTTTCAACTCCACGTTACCAACATTGGCTCCTGCTTAAAACATCTCTATTGCCTTCGGCTCTTTCAGTTCAAGACCTGGATGCCTGCCCCCTGATTTCTCCCTACTTGCCTTTTGATTTTATGCCACAAACACCCCCACTGCCTGTGGGGAATATTCTAGATGAAATCTCTGGAAGGAAGTCAGAACCGTGAAACCTGCAGTAACTTCACTCCCTATACAGTCTCAACCTCGGGGCAGGATCATGAAGGACAGAATACTCCCTTCCAGCTTCCACTGAATTCGCCACAGATGAACATCTCCTCATTGGCTTCTATGGCAATAGCCCTCTATAAGTGGAAGTGGGAATGATACAGATGGGGTATTTATCAAACAAGCAATCAATATTTATTATACACCTACTTTGTGCCAGGCACTGTGTCAAGTGCTGGGGTTACAAAAAGAGGCAAAAGACAGTCCCTGCCTCATCTAACGCTCACACAAAACACTCTGTCTCTCATTTATGGGTTTTTGCACTGACTATCATCTGTGAGTGAAAGTCTCTCTTTCTAATTTATAAGATTGGAGTATCCGGTTTACCTGGGTGTGTCTCACTTTGCAAAACAGGTGTATTTCTGAAAATTTGGGGGATGTATCAAGTTTTAGAAAATGGTATCACACTAGGAAAAACATTATTTAATGTAAACATTGGTAAATAGTTTTTAGTGTGAATAATCATACCTAGTTCATCAATTTCATAATGTTTTCATATCTCATATTTCCTCCAACGGTAATCAATCATCTTCTAATTGGACTCCCTATCTCAAGTATTTCTCCACTCCAATCTGTCCTAGACCTAGCTGCCAAAGTGATTTTCCAAAAGCATAGGTCACCCCTTACAAAATCAGTTCCAATGACTCCCTGTTCCTATAGGATCAAAAATAAACTCTTCCTCAGCTTTTAAAGTTTTTAAAAACCTGGCCCCTCTCTATCTAGTCTTCTTAGACATATCTCCCTTCCATATACTCTATGGTTCTTCCCACTCTGTACCATCCTCCCTGAGGTTCCTCACACAAGACACTCCATCTCTCATCTCTGGGCCTTTCCATTGACTGCCCCTCTGCCTGGAATTCTCTCCTTCCTCCCTTCTATCTCTTAAAATCCTTGGCTTTCTTCAAGATGCAGCTTAAGCACCACCTTCTGCAGGAACCCTTTCTGGTTCCCTCAGGGTTTAGTGCTTTCTATTTGGGCCATGTGGTCAATTCCTTTAGAATGAAGGCAGGGTCCATTTTTGCTTTCTCACTGTATGTAACCCTAGGGATCAATATAGTGCCCGGCATTTAGTAAATAATGAACAAATACTTTCTAAATGTTAGATTGATTGGCAGATGATGGTTAAATTCCACCATCCCACCAAAGCCTGAGAAAAGAGCAAAAGAGAAATTTCAGGAATAAGGAGGTAGCTCTACCAAGGCCAGACTCCATCTGGAAGAAAGGGTTCAATACAGTTTAAGAAGAACATCAATAGGCTAGAGAGCTCAGAGAAGAGGGCAACCAGGATGGCGATGGGTATTTTGTTAATATCCTGTGAGGATCGGCTCATGTTCTCAGAAGAATTAAAGTTATAAATAATTCAAAGAAGCCATGGTGGGTATAAAATCATGTATAGATGCTAGAAATGTTGAGGAAAATGAGAGGTTGGATCCGGTATCTTACTGAGTTGTGAATGGAGAGAAAGCCAATTAAGAAATAATGTCCTCCTTAGACATAGAGTGTACACATTCCAATAATAACAACATTTTATTATTTCTGGTCTTGGAGTAGCATTGCAGTGTCCTATACACTCTGCTAGGCCTTACAGAGGGCAGGACAAAAGATAGAGAAGTAGGTTAATTTCAGCACTGCTCACAGCGCTGGCACCTGGCACATAGGAGATACTTAATAGTAGAGCACCGGCCTTGGAGTCAGGAGGACCTGAGTTAAAATCCGGCCTCAGACACCTGACACACTTGCTAGCTGTGTGACCGTGGGTAAGTCACTTAGCCCCAATTGTCTTGCCTTCCCCCCTCCCAAAAAAACCCAAAAAACAAGTAAATGTTTACTGACTGACTGAATTGGGGTTTATGGAATCACAGCTTTGGAATTGGAAAGGACCTCATAGCAGTCGCGTAATCTAAACCCCTCAACTTTACAGGTGAAGAAACTGAGTTCTAAAGGAGCTAAGGGATGTGCTCAAGACCACACAAGAAATCCCTCCTGAAAAACCGGGTGCTGAAGAGCCACAAAGTCATGCCAAATGAGGATCGGTCAAGGACGTGAGAACATTTAGCCTGGAGAAGAGAACGCTCAGGAGGTACTGCCATGAGGGGAAGAGCTTATCCTTGTTCTGTTTGGGCTCTGAAGATACTTACTGTGTGACCCTGGGCTAGTCACTTAACCACGATTGCTCTCCCATTCCCCAAAAATAGTATCCAAAGGGTTATCATATAAAAGAGGCTTATTCTGCCTAC
>CM053622.1:252164340-252174507 GCA_028646595.1 Phalanger gymnotis | reverse complement strand
GGACGTGAGAACATTTAGCCTGGAGAAGAGAACGCTCAGGAGGTACTGCCATGAGGGGAAGAGCTTATCCTTGTTCTGTTTGGGCTCTGAAGATACTTACTGTGTGACCCTGGGCTAGTCACTTAACCACGATTGCTCTCCCATTCCCCAAAAATAGTATCCAAAGGGTTATCATATAAAAGAGGCTTATTCTGCCTACTTCAGAAAGCAGAATTAATATTAAGATGTGGAAATTGTAGAAAGACAGATTTAAGTGTAGTGTTGTATACCTCTGAGCTAGAATGGGAGAAAATTGTGCAGAAATCATTAGGATAATACAATATTACATTGTGTGGACCGGTAGTGGGTGACTTATAGGAGGACATGGACTTGAATCTCACAGGATGCAGTGATGGGAATGTTATTATTAGAGAGATGGCCAGCATCTGTGAGGTCACTGACCCACTGAAGTCTTATTCTTGTATGCTTGGGTGGCCTTAGATCTTTCTGAGTGAAGAAGAGCCTCAGTGAATAATGGATACATCCATGTATGACCTTCTGCTCCATCCTTCTATGCCTTAGCCTGCTGACCAAAATTGATTTTCCCCACCTCCATGTTCTAGACCACCTCCGCGGAACCAAATGAGAACTATAGAAAAGCTGTGACAAGAAATTGCTCACCCAACCATATCTCCTTGAGACTGTCATTCCTCTGCAACTGCTTCTGGTTGCCTTGCCCTTGTACTCAGACAGACTCTCTGACCTCAGATGACTTGCTTTGGCTTGGGATTGCTCTTGAACTTGAGACCATCTTGTTTGGCTTTCTTGGATCTCTGAGACCTTGCTGTTCACTCTGTTGCATGCTGATACAGTTGTGATGACTCAATCCTACCGCTCTCTAGCTGTGTGACCTAGGGCAAGCCATCTGATCTCTCCTGGACTCGGTTTCCCATCTGTAAAATGAAGGGATCTGACTAGATAACTTCTAAGGTCCCTTCCTGCTTTAAATACATGACCCAGTTTTGCTATAATCCTGTTCTACTCTGATAGTATGATAACCATGCTTGTCCTACTAACTAACCAAGTAGTCCTTGACATATGTCAGAGTCCCCTAATACAGTTATCCTTTCCACATCGTGGGGGTTAGGGACGCAGTACCCCTTGTGATCTGGAAAATTCATGTAGGGGCAGTTAGGTAGTTCAGTGAGTAGAGCACCGGCCCTGGAGTCAGGAGAACCTGAGTTTGAATCTGACCACAGACATTTGACACACTTACTAGCTGTGTGACTTTGGGCAAGTCACTTAACCTTTTTTGTTAATTGCCTTGCCTTCCTCCCTCCAAAAAAAAATCCATGTAAATCTTTTTGGCCTTCCCTTCACACTAGAGAAGGTCTGAACTTTTTTTCTTTTTCTTTTATGGAGTGTTTACAGTACCTTATTGTAAAATCTGGTTTAAGTATTTGATCAGAAGCTCTGTGTTATCTGCTGGCCTTTACATGTTATCTGCAGCTTCCACAAAACTCCTCCCAAATTCTCATTTAATTTCTTATGCTGACCCATATATATTGAAACCACGAGAGGGAAAATTGAGATGTGGACTGGATAACTGTATTTATCAGTATGTCCTAGATACCACCAATGACCTTCCTGGTCATGCCCCAATGCTGACATCCAGAAACTCACTATCCACCCTCCTACCATTCTCTCCATCTAGTCTGGCTTATACTGGACAGATTGGAAAGTTACTTCACCGTGACAAACCAGTGCCTTCTAGGATTAGCAGCCATGGCCTACGTGTATAATGAAGTCTGTGTCTTTATGTAGCAAGTATTTTCGAAATGCGCTACAAGTGTATCCTGCTTTTCAGCATAATGGGTTGCTTGAAACCATAAGCCTAAAGCCACAAAGTCCTCGAGTTGTATCCCTTTCCTCCTCCAAATTCCAGCTTTGTGGAACAGTCTTCACAATTACTGTTTCTGCCACTAGATGGTGCTTCAGGGTCAGTAAGGCAACCTGCTGACTGAGTACATTCTTCTAGTTTGGACAGCCTTGAGAAGCAAGTTGAAATCACCACCCGATAAAAAGCAAGTGCGAAAAAAGAGGTTGGTTTGTTTATTTTGATGACAGTAGGAGAATGCGTTCTACCAAGAGTTTTTCCTTCCCTTCGTTATCTAGTATAGTGCAGTATAGTGCAGAGAGAAAATCAGCTGAAAGTCAGGAAAGTGTAGGTTTGAGTCCCACCTTTGACACCTAGTGTCTGTATAATTCTAGGAAAGTCACTTAGCCTCACAGGGCCCTAGTGCCCAAGAGCATTGGAAGAAGGATTTTTACGTCACATGTTCCATCTCTATCCTTTATTATCTAGAGAGAGGGCGATAAAGATAAAGTAGTGTGGAAACCTAGCCCAAGATAGCTGATTGTAGAATTTTTAAGTTGGAAAGGAGCTTAGAAGTCATGTAGTTTAACCTCTCATCTAACAAACACAGGACTCTTCACAGTGTCCCTGACATAGATACCACTCTCCACGTGAACATTTATAGTGATGAGGGATTTATTATGTAATTGAGCCAAATATTACATTTTAGTAGCTCTTTCTGAAGAAAGAGAGAGAGAGAGAGAGAGAGAGAGAGAGAGAGAGAGAGAGAAGGAAAGAAAGAAAGAAAGAAAGAAAGAAAGAAAGAAAGAAAGAAAGAAAGAAAGAAAGAAAGAAAGAAAGAAAGAAAGAAAGAAAGGAAGGAAGGAAGGAAGGAAGGAAGGAAGGAAGGAAGGAAGGAAGGAAGGAAGGAAGGAAGGAAGGAAGGAAGGAAGGAAGGGAAAGAAAGAGAGAGAGAGAAAAAAGAATAAACATTTTCAAAATTGTCTTCTTTCTTTTGAAATCTCTCTCCCTTTAGCTTCCACCCATTAGTCCTAATTGTATCCTCTGAAACCACTCAGACTAAACTTCAATCCCTCTGTCACGTAAAAAGCCTTCCAGTTTTATAACCCCTCACCTCCAAACTCCTTATCCCCAACCCAACAATAAACCTTCATTTGATCAGGCTAAATATCCCTGTTTCTTTAACTCTTCCTCATCTGACGTAGTTCCCTGGCCCTTAACCATACTGTTTCTGTGTCCCACACAAGTCTCACTAGGGCAGAGGTCAATAGGGACTATTGCCTCCCCTGGGCTGGACATTATACTTTTATTAATTCAGTCAAGTTTATATAAGCATTTTTTTTTGTATAAGCATTTTGTTGATTGCCAATTCACGTCATTGGCTCGTAATGACCTTGCAGTCAACTAGAACCGGCGGGTCTTTTTCACAGGAAGTATTTATCAAACTTATCACCATTCTCCATTTGGGCAAGTGATGTTTGGAATCTGAATGTAGGCAGTCACAGTTATCACTCTTAAATTGAATGTTCTTAGCTCTAGCCCATCTTTCCAGTCTCACATACGTACGTAGGCATGTGTGCATGAATGTATGTATATTCTTCTATCTTTGAACCAGTTCAGATGACACCAAGGTTCAAGTGTTTCCTGCTCCCCTCCCCCATTGCAAAAACCTCTTCCTTTTGAGTCTCTCTATTGTGAGGTAATTTTCCTCATTCTTCTCCCCCCCCTCCCAGTGCATCCCTTCTTTTTTTTTATGAGATCATCTGAGCTTCTGTCAGTGAGAGGGGTGGTACTCTAGGGAGAACAGCACCAACACCTTTGGGCTTGCTGTAACACACTGCTGCCTGTAAGCACACTGTAATGCTGCCAAGGTGTGCAGAAAGAAAAGAAAGAAGGAGAGGGTAGAGAAGGGTTAGGGAAGTTATGGCAAAAATGGCACTGGTGAGAATGGCAGAGACCAGTGGGCATCCCAGTTGAGGTCTGCAGAAAGAATTTTTAATGGAGGAAAAAATGAAAAAGAAAATACAAAAGAAACACAAAAGAAAGTTGTCCCAAGGTGACACAGTGGATAGAGTACCAGGCCTGGAAGCAAGAAGACTCATCTTTGTGAGTTCAAATCTGGCCTTATATATTTACTAGCTGTGTGACCCTGGGCAAGTCACTTAACTCTATTTGCTTTAGTTTCCTCATCTGTGAAATGAGCTGGAGAAGGAAACGGCAAACCACTCCAGTATTTTTGCCAAGAAAATGCCAAAATGGGGCTACAAAGAGTTGGACCCTACTGAAGTACTCAAACAAGAAAAATAATAAAAATAATTATTAAGGATCTCAATTCTCTCACTCAACACATAAGCTATCCCTATGCCCTAGCTTTGCGTCATCTACAAATTTTATGCAAGATGAATGAATGAAAATGCATTTGTTAAGTATTTACTATGTGCCAGGCCCTGTGCTAAGTGCTAAGTACAAAAAGCATGTCAGCCCCTGTCCCAAAGGAGTTTATTAGTTTCCTAATAAGGAAAGTTTATTAGTTTCCTATAAAGAGGTAGCCAGGGAGTGGTGTTTTAAGCAGCAAAGTCACAGAAATGACGACTGAAATCATTGGACAATTTATTGGCATGTCCTTTCCAAGAATGATTGTCTTGATTTTTTTTACTATTCCCAGAGAAAGAAATGGAAAAAATGAGGAAGGGGGAATGTCTAGCATAAATACAATCCCGGAGAATTAGACTGGGCCAGGGAGTGCCTAGATACGTTGAATTCTCATCAGTCAGGACTGCAGTGCCCCATGGCTAGGCCTGGAGTGTCTGATCTATGGCAGAATGTAAAACAAGAAAGCAAGATATAAAAATGTCTGGAGTTCCAGCAAGTGCTAAGGAAAATGTTGAACAAAACAGAACTAAAGACAGACCCTCGTATCGCTTAGTCAACAGTCATTTATTACATACCTAATGCATACCAAACACTGTGCCAGGGAGTGGGGACACAAATTAAAAAATGAGACAGTCTCTGCCCTCGGGCATCTTACATACTACTAAGGGGTACAATATATTCACAAACAAGTACAGGGAGGGGGTGTTAGTTGGCATCTTAACACAGAAGACACTAGTGAGAAGATGGCATCTCTCCATGTGGAGGACCACTAGGGAGCTGGGAGAATCAGCACGTTAATTAAGGGAGGTGCCTTGGAGAGAAAGGCTCTGGAACATGTGTAGACATTCTGTTACTGGTTCTGGCTGAATGACCATGTATTGAAGAGGATCTTTGGCTCCACGGGTGGATTCAAAAAGGTCTGCCAGTTTCAGTTTCTGTCTCTTGGCTTCATTCACTTCTGGAAGATCTCAAGTTTTCCTTTGCACATAATTCTAGGAAAGCCACTTAGCCTCCCAGGGCCCTGGTGCCCAAGTGCATTGGAAGAAGGAATTTTGCCTCACCAATTTGAGGAGTTTTGAAGGGTCAGGAGATGGAGCCACAAGAATCTGGGATTCAGAGTCCTAGCCATGATTTTCAGCCAGTGCAACATCAATGCCTGGGAAAGGAAGACTCGTCTTTGGAAGAACCTTAGATTTCTCTGCCTAGCAGAAGCTGAGAAGAGGACATATCTAGCAGAGACGCCACCATCTTTGGAAATGAAATTGTTGGGCCCAATGCTGTGTATAAACTGAGCTAAGTTGAGCTACTGCCCCACCTCCCAAGGTAATATAGGGGGTGATACCCCTGAACTTTTGGGGTTTGTAAGCTTATTTTTGCTTTATCTTTGAAGTAACTCTTTCTAAAAGGCAATAGATGTTAAATGATTAAATGGAATAGAGTGATAGTCATCAACCCCCCTCCCCCCAAAAAATAGACCCTTCAAGGTCCTGAGGTATTCCCAGGAGGAGATATAACAAGTCTTGCCCAAAGAGAGGGCTAGAGTAAACACATTATATAGGTAAATCCTGGACATATACATATACACAGTGATATGCAAAATAAATATAAATATACACAGTGATAGAGCATGAGATAGAGCTATCTTCATGAAGCTTCGGGTTTAGCTTTTCTCAGCCACTATTAACCACTCCAGACATTGTCAGGAAGCAATTAGATGGCTCAGTGGATAGAGCGCTGGGTCTGGAGTTGAAAAGACCTGATTCAAATCCACCCTCAGACACTTATGAGCTACCTTATGAAGACTTTCCTAATTCCCAATTGCTAGTGTCCTCCCTCCCAAACTACATCAAATTTAACTCTTTTGTATATTTGTGCTTATCACCTTTACATTTATGCAATACACATTTTATATATATTTTTGTCTCCTCTTTTTGAATGTAAACTCATTGTAAGTAGGACTTGTTTCAGTCTTTGTACTTGTATCCACAGCACCTAGCATTGTACCTGGCACATATTAGATACTAATTAAAAAGTTAGTAATTATTGTTGATGGATCTTCCCTCTCCTTCAGTTCATACTTTTAAGCAAGTCCAATTAATTTGATTTTCAAAACATCTCCTGTATCCATCTTTGCTATTCCCAGTGCCACCAGCTTAGTAAAGCTCTCATCGACACCTGACTACACTATCACAACATTCTCCTTACAGGTCTTTCCACCTTCAGTCTTTCCTCCCTTCCATCCATCCTTTATACACATGTTTATGGCCCATGTTAACCATGTCTGGACCCTCCATGGTCTGAGGTTCTAATGGTGGGGAAATTCAATGAGATCTTATTCCTCTGGTTCAATTTCCTCCCTACCAATTTAAATGAGCACAGGTCTAGATATTCATTTGTTCTCATGCCAAAGATCAAGGAAAGCAAGCAATGAATTATAATACATTCAGTCCAAACAACAATGAATGAAGAAAAATACTATCAGCCATATGTACAAAGGAGTACAATTCCATTTCCCTGAACCAGAATGAATAAAGGAAGAAAAATAATATCAGGCATGGGTACAAAGGAGTACAATTTCACTTCCCTAGAGTAGTTAGAGAAATCAGTCCCTCGAAGATGAATGGTTCCAACAGGGAAAGGGTGTGCAAAATTTTAGCAGTTTGATACTCCTGGATAGATTCTGGTTTGATTCAATTGTCTGCTTCCCAATCATGGCTATCTTCATGAAACTTCAGGTTTAGCTTGTCGAAGTCACTATTAACCACTCCTAGACATTGCCAGGAAGCAAATGGATGGCTCAGTGAATAGAGTGCTAGGCCTGGGGTCATGAAGACCTGGGTTCAAATCCAACCTCAGACACTTACTAGCTGTGTGACTTAACTTCTGTTTGCCTTAATCCACTAGAAAAGGAAATGGCAAACCACTCTAGTATCTTTGTCACGAAGTTAGACAAGGCTGAACAACAACATTTGTCATCCTCTTCCATAACTATCTTGGTTTTGTCTGCTTTTTCTTCTCTGGTCAAGACTATTATTTGTGTGGAATTCAATAGCAAAATAAATAAATAAATAAATGAAATTTAAATTTAAAATCCTGTATCACTGCTAGTCTTCTGTGAAGCTTCCATTATTTCATATGGTCATGACCCTGGAAGATAACATCATTCCTTCTCTACATGCTGAAAAGAATATAGAATACCCAGGTGTGCCAGCACATAGCCTCACAGTTAATGGAATCTTTGTCCTCCAGTAAACGTTTGTGCTCTGGGCCCAGGCACCCTAGGATGTGTAGTCCTTCTCCTATCTGACATACCTGTGACATTTCCATAGTGTTTTAAGGATTTTCTTCACAACACCCCGCTCCTATGACTCCAGATCCTTTCCACTTCACCACATCAGATGTATAATAGACATAGACTTATTAGACACAAGTCTTCCTCTGAAATCAGATGCTGCTCATGCAAAATGAACCAAGCAGAACCAGAACTATGCTGTACATAGTATCAGCAACATTGTGTGATGATCAACTATGATAGATTTACCTCTTCTCAGCAATACATTCATCCAAGACAAATGCAAAAGACTCGTGATGGAAAATGCTGTTCACATGCAGAGAAAGGACTGATGGCGTCTGAATGGAGATCAAACCATACTATTTTCACTTTATTTTTTTTGTGGGTTTTTTTTCCTTTTGGTCTGTTTCTTCTTTGGCAAATTGACTAATATGGAAATATGTTTAACATAATTGCGCATACAACCTATATCAAATTGCTTACCATCTTAGGGAGAGGACGGATGAGAGGGAAAAAATTTGGAACTCAAAATTTTATATAAAAAATGAATGTTAAAATTATCTTTACATGTAATTGGGGCAAAATATTGTTTTTTAAAAAATCAAAAAAAGAAAGAAAGCAGATGCTGACAGCCCCACCTGTTTGAAGCACTCACAGATTTTTTTCTTGAAACTCCTCCACCTTTCCTTAGACTACACCCTCTTTGATAAACTGTGGTGTGTGTATAGTATATCGTGCCTTACAGAACAGCAAGAAACACACAAGTAGAGAAGTAATTGTCCTACCTTAAACAATTGGGGGTACAATATATTCATAGAAACATGGGTGGGGAGAGGGAATTAGCAATAGATTCCTCCATCATTCTCTTGGTTCAGAAGCTCAGTGAGTCCATCTTAGATCTGAGATAAAATACGAACGACTTTGTTTCACTTTAAAGCTCTTCGTGGTTGGGGTGCAGCATACCTTTCCAGGCTTATTTCTCATTACCCTTCATCATACATTTTATGTTCCAGTTAAACTGGGCTACTTTATATTTTCGGTATCCAATGTTCCATCTCTCATCCCCATGCCTGTATAGGAATAGGGACCCACCCTGAGATTTCATTGATAGAGAGGGGTTCCAGTTAAAGAAGCTCCCTCTACTGATGCAGATGTACAGTTTGGGAGAGTTTCCTATAGCATTGAAGTGTTGTGTGACACTCCCAGGGTTACACAGCCAGTGTGTGACAGAGCAAGGCCTTGAAACCAAGCCTTCCTGGTTCTGAGACCAGGACCTCTATCACTGTCGTCAACTATGTCACTATGATTATGAAGTATAACTTTCCAGTCTGCTTACACGTTACTCTCTGCCACATTCTCTTCAATCCTGTGACACAGTCCTCTCCTTGCTCTTCCACAATCAAGATACTCCACCTCTCAGCTCTGGGCATTTTCTCTAGCTGCCCCATGCCTGGAAAGCCTTCTCCCCTCCACTTCAACTACTGGCTTCTCAGGCTTCCTTTAAATCCCAAGGAAAATTGCATTTTTATTGGAAGCTTTCCCCAACCCCTCTTAATTTTAGTGCCTTCTCTTTCTTAGTGACTTTCTGTTTGTCTCATATATAGCTTATTGTATATATTTATTTGCTTGTTGTTTCCCCTATTAGATTAGAGGATTAGAGTGCACTCCTTGAGGGCAAAGACTAACTTTTGCTTCTTTTTGTATCCCCAGTGCTTAGCACAGTGCCTAGCACATAGTAGGCATTAAGTAAGTGTTTATTGACAGACTGATTTATAACTCACATTTGTATCACAGTTTGAAGTTGCAAAATATTTTCCCCACAGCAACCTGTGAGGTAGGTAGTATAAGTATCATTATTCTTATTTTAGAGATGAGGAAACTAAAAGTTAGTAAGGTTAAATGAGTTGTCTGGGGTCACTTGGCTAGCAAAAGTTGAAAGTGAGATTTGAGCCTAGGTTTGCCCTTAATCTAAGGCCATGGCTGTTCTGGAGCCAGACCAAACAGCTGATTGTTCAACGTCCATCATGCGCATTTACACTTCAGAAATTGGCAAATGCTCTGAATAAGCCCTTGGTTTACTGTTTTATTGATTTTTCTGGCTAGGTTTAAGAAAATGTTAATAATGCAGATCAAACTTCAAAGTATGTCACGGTCCTTTTTTTTTTTTTTGAGAGAAGAGTGTTAAACATTTACCAGCTCAGTCCTATCCAAAACCCAGTGATCTTCTCACTATATTATGTCACCAAGGCAGTGATACACTGGCCAGCAGGCCAGACATGAACTCAGGAGGAAATGGGTTCATATTCCAACTCTGAAACACACTAATTGTGTGTGTGATTATGGCACTTCTCTGAATCTGTTTCCCCATCTTAAATGGAGCTAATTATCTTATAGGATTGTTGTAGGGCTCAAATAAGACATATATATACACATACACACACACATATAGTCAATATATTGTATATATATATATATAGTCTCTCTATATGTATGTGTGTATATATGTATATATAGATAGATATAGATATAGATATAGATATAGATATAGATATAGATATAGATATAGATATAGATATAGATATAGATATAGATATAGATATAGATATAGATATAGATATAGATATAGATATAGATATAGATATAGATA
>CM053622.1:252130859-252164240 GCA_028646595.1 Phalanger gymnotis | reverse complement strand
TTCACACATTGGCCTTCCCATGTATCAGAGAAGTCTGAATTATTATGCTATTAAAAGATAAAATATGTTAATATTATATAATACTATATATGTATTTTATAAATTTATGAGTTTCTAAATGTTTTCTGTGTCTTCTACAGCTTCCACAAAACAACCCATATGTTACAACTGCAATGGGGAAAGTCGTGATGTGGAAGAGGTAACTGTAATATGCTTTGCAAAATTCTCAAAATTCCTAGATTGCAACTAGGAATGTTAGTCATTGTTAGGCCCTGCTGCCTTTTAAACAATGTTTTGTTTTGTTTTGTTTTGTTTCTTGTATATAGGGAACTCTCTATGAAGCAAACCTTAATGCAGATTGCCCGCTGCTCTCTAGTTTATGGTCTTAAAGAGTTGCCTGGACACTGAGGGGTTAAATGATTTGCCCAGGTCACACAACCAGTATGTGTTAGGGGCAAGTCTTGAACTGGGGCCAAAGCTTCCTGGAAATGAGACTGGCTTACCACCCCTTAAACATGCTACATCTCACAATGATTGGAAACATTCTTTATCTGTTAACCCAGCTCGGTTCTGGTCACCTCTGTCAACTGAAGGGCATCCCATGATGAATTTTCCATAAAATATTCTTTCTACCTTGCTATTGCTGTGCATCTGCTTCCTTCCCCCTGGGATCTGTAAAATCCCTGAGGCGTTCTATACTCCGCCTCTAGGTGACAAGGCAAAGCCTGCTCTCCCCAGACTTTATCTCTGCTTATCTTCCTTCATAGCTCATATTCACACCTATCTCTACTAGCTACAGAGCTGAGAATCCTAGGATGGCCTTTCTACCAAGAGGAAGGAGATTCCATACATTCCTCATGAGGGCTGGCTCAAAGGAAAGTAAAAAATGGTTAGTCAAACTTCCCATTCACCTAGACTCTCACAGGTAGAAAATAACTAGTGAGTTTTTTTTTTCTTGTAGCAAAAGTGAATTGGTGAGTATTTTGTTTTTGTTTTGTGAGGGTTGGGGAGAGCTGGTGTGAAGGCCATAGCACATCATCTATGGTTTTGAGTGGCAGCTTGATTTTGCAAAAGGATCTTATGAAAGCTGGTGTCGTCATCACTGGCTCTGTGACAAACTTACTATGGGCAGTTTTCAGATACCTAGAATGCAGCCTCAGCTCCATTCCTCAAAACCCGTAGCAATTCTTTGAATTGCTTTATCAGTGAGGCACTTCCTTATGATAAGAGAGATCATTACTCGGGCATCATTTCCAGCAAGTCTCTGAAACTCGAGGAGACTACATCTGTCTGGGAAACGGGGGAAGTGTTATGCACCTTTCAAGGTCAGCGGCAGTAGCTTCTAGAGTGGGCTCCCCCCCCCTTTCCTTTGGGTCCTTGTTTTGGTGAAATAAAGGGACTTCATTTTTCTTCTCCCCCTCTCAAAGTCTATGTATTAATTTTAGAGTTGAGAATGCTTGAGGGTTTATGATTTTTAAAGGGAAAAAGAACCCAGTCAAATGATTACTATCCTGAGTGCCTTTAGCAGTGCGGAAAGAAAATGGTTGCAAATAAAATTCTCTCAAATAGAAATGAATAAGCTCCTTGACAGTATTGACTGTTTCTTTTTTGTCTTTTAATCCCAGTAAATACTTCTTAATAGACTGAGTAATTGCAAGTTTTTCCCCATTTAACAAACATGTATGTAGATGAAGCTGCTCAGGGCTCCCCCGACCTACCCCACTTGCATAACCATTAAGTGCCTACTAAGTATAGTTGTGCTAAGTGCTAGGGATTCAAAGATCCTTTCCCCCTTCAAAACAAACAAACAAAAAATAACCAGTGCCTGCCCTCAGAGGTCTTGTATTCTCTTGGAGGGATATGACAGATGCAGCTAAGCAAACACAAGGTATTTTGAGCAGAGGAGTAAGACTAACCGTTGGGATACAGGTGGTTGAATTGAGGAGGACATGCACCAGAGGTGTGATGGACAACTTGTGTAAACACACAACGGAGAAAAGAGATTGAGTTCAGGGAACAGCTGAAGTCCAGTTTGGCAAATGTTACTCCTCCACATATGTAAAGCAGGTGAAGGGGAGTAATGTGAAAGAAGGCTGGAAAGATCAGCTATGTGGGACAATTACAAAATCCTCAGTGCGTAACTAAGCGACTCAGTGGATGGAGTGCTGGTAGGCAGAAGACCTCAGTTAAACCCTGCTTCAGACACTGCCTATGTGACCCTGGGCAAGTCACTTAACCTTTGTCTTCCTCAGTTCCATCGACTGTAAAATAAGAATAATAGTAGCAACTATCTCTAAAATGGGGTATTTGTAAAGCACTTGGCATATAGCTGGCACTTAATAAATGCTTGCTTCCTTCCTTTTTCCAGAAGCCAAAATAATAAGATCCACCCCAATGTCAAAAGAAGGGGAAGGGGTATCTAGAGCAAAGAGAGCCTCTCTTTCAAGAAGTTATGATTGTTAGAAGTTGTCAACATATAAAAATGTTGTCTTAGGAGGACAATTAATATGCAAATGGGTAAAATGGATTTTTAGAAACCAAACATACAAAAATTATACTTAACTTTCTAGAAATGCAAAGGATGGTTCTTATTTAACCTTGGTATTACTTGAAGGACAAGCAAGTGCTTTTATATGCTCACAGAGTTAAATGGTGGCATAGGGAGAAGAGCCCTGGTCAGGGAGTTAGTGACCATTCGGGGCTCTATCATCAGATGTTTGACACTGGTCAAGTCACATAACCTCACAGACCCTCAGCTTCCCCTTCGGGAATGAACACGTTGGACTTGATTTCTAAAGGTGTTTTTTGTCTCAGATTTGGTGATTTTGGAAAAAACCACCTGAAATTAGTCTGGTTCTTTGCTTCTTAATTAGATAGCAGATCAACTAGCAAAGACTTGTATTTCAGTCTCAAAGATTTCCAAAAAGAAAGGAATGATTCCATAGTTCCTGAATGAATTAGCCATTCTTGTCACGGGTTCTTCCTTGTGTCTAAACTAAGCCTCCTCTAAAAGAACTTAATACTGTTTCCTCTTATGCCTTCCTCAGAGGCTAAAGAAAATAGCTGATGACCAGACTCTACTGTGTTGCAATAAGTCCTCGTTTTCTTGAGTCACTTCCACCTTACAACACTGCTGCTTGGCTTTTGTGAGGACTAGATCAGGGTGAGCTCTTAGACAGTGGTGGCTAGATAAGTTAGCTCGTCTCAGCAACTTTTCTTGGTGTGTGTGCTTTGAAGATAGCAGTTGTGTTGACATGCCAGACCATGACACATCTTGCCATTATGGGGGTGAAGAGGGAAAGAAAGGAGATGTTCTGATGTCCTATTAATATATACTGTCTGTCCAGGTTTTTTGGATATTTTTTAACCTATTGCATTACCTATTTCCTATTTTTTTTTACCTATTGCATTGCTGGCTTCCAGGAATAGCCCCTCTCCCCATTGCCCCCGAGTCAAGAAATAGTTGAGAGTAGAAGTTGTATACCAAAAATGGAGAGGCATCATGGCACAGTGGAAAGTGTGCTGGATTTGAAGTCTGAGAATCTGAATTCTAATTCTGCCTCTGCCACCTGTGTGACCTTGGACAAGTCATTTAACCTCTTTGGGAGTCAGTTTCCTCATCTGTAAAATGATTTCATTGGACTAGATGGCCTTTGAGGTCCTTTCCAGCTTTAGATCTCTGATCCTATGAAGTAAAAGGCATGAATGAAGTCCCAGGGAAGTCCATCAACTAGTACATTTATTAATTACCTACTGTGTGCCAACCACTGTTCTGTGCACTGAGTACACATAGAAAAGCAAGAGACAGACCCTGCTATATATATATATACACACACATATATACATGTGTATACACACATATACATGCATATGTACACACATGTATACATATACATACATGTATATATTTAAATAGGAAGTAATCAACAAGGGGAAGAGGTTGTAAGTCCAAGAGACTAGATGGATGATGATGGTGCTTCTTAACAGTAATAAGGAAGTTAGAAGGAGCAGTGGCTTTAGAAGAAAAATAATGCTAATATTGAGAAGAGTTTTTGTCACCCAAGGAGGCAGAGTACAGAAACAATTTTTCCCAGGTCAATGACCAATGAGTCCAGAGTAATACAGGCATTGTCAAGTGCAAAAGGGTGTTTGAGGTACAAAAAAGGGAAAAGTACATACTGGGGACCTTGGGCTCCCAGCCATAGAGTTAAGGATTGGGTATCAGATTCATAAGGATGAGATACCCAATTGCCCTGCCACCCAGATCTAAATTAGAGAACTAGAACTGAGCTAACATGAAGGATGGGACCAGCCTAAAAGGGATCAGTAAGTAAGGAAAGAGGGAACTAAAAAAAAGAATCAAACTTTATTTCCTGAATTTTGCATATATGACCAAGATTAAAATATAACACTTGGTAACTTGAAAATTTCTCTTGTATATATTTCCCTGTAAATCCTTTGAAAAATAATAATGCCAAAGAAAAGTTATTTGCAGGAAGTAGGATAAGGGAAGAAGGAAATCAGTTGCATCCTCTTTCCCATCTAAATTGCAGTAAATGGAGAACACAGTCCAGCAAGGGAAGTTTTTAAAAAAACTAACAATGGTAGAGAGCACGAGCGAGCAAGCCCTGCATCGGATTGGTGAAAGGCATTAGAAGCACAGAATTTTTGAAAGGATCACAGTCATCTTCTAGAATATTCGCCTATGATAGAAAATGCTGTTGTTGCTGTTACTTCATTTTCAAAGAATACCAGTGACATTGCAGGCGATGTCTTGACTTGAGCATGAATTGGATTTAACTCAGGCAAAGTGTTGCAAAATCATCAGCTTTGTTCTCTTTTCCAGAGTCATTGAAATCCAGTGACAGGATGAAAGTCAAGATGACTGGCAAAGGCCCAGGATGCAGTAGATGGCCTTGATGTCTTCGATGCCTGGCCAAGCTCTAAGGGCTCTCCGGGGGTACTTGGCTGTTGGAACAAATTGTTCTCAGCCCCTCATTCTGCTAGGGAAAGTCTTCGCATGCTTGGGGTAGACATCCTTCTAATTCACTGACAGGTTTGAGCCCCATCGGTTACTCTCAACCTGGGTTAGCCCATCTGCCAAACCATTTTACTTGGACGTTACCGCTAAGCATGCTGCAGCTTCTTGGAGCCACAGACGAGAGTTGGGTGAAAGTGGATGCCAAAGATGGAGCAGCCGTGAAAAGTTAGAAATTAATCCTCAGTACAACACACCTGATAAGCAATCATCTGGACTGTCTTTGAAGTCCTTCAAGGGAAGGGACTCTGCTTGAGGTAGTCAATAAGTATTTATTAAACTCCTACTGAATGCTAGGCACTGCTCTCAAAGAGGTTATAGTCTAATAGGGGAAATAGCTTAGCGCTATATACAAACAAGATAGAAACAAGATAAATTAGAGCTAATCAACAGAGGAAAGGCACTAACATTTAGAGGGATTGGGAAAGATTTCTTGCAGAAGATGAGACTTAGCTGAGACTTGAAGGAAGCCAGGGAAGTTAGGATGTTGAGATGTGGAGGGAGAGAGCTCCCAGCATGGGGGCAGCAAATTTCACTTTTAGGTAAGTGTAATTATTAGGACTTTTTTTTCCTGAGCTCAAGCATAAATTTGCTTTTATCAGATTCTGCCCATTGCTCCTGGGTCAAACGGGACAAGTCTTCAACATGACAACCCTTTAAATACTTGAAGACAGCTTACAATCTCCCCACCTCAAGCCATGTCTTCTGCAGACTATGAATACTCATTTCCTTCAACCTCTTCATATGGCATCTCCTGGTTACCCTCCTCTGAGCACCCTCCAGTTTAACTACATCCTCAAAGAGTAGCACCCAAACTTAAACCTAATACTCCAGATGTGGTCCAAACAGGGCAAAATAATGTGGTGCTATCATCTTACTCCTAGAAGCAATGTCTCTGTCAGTGCAACCCAAGAGTATGTTAGCTTTTCTGGATTTCCTGTCACTACAGGCATGCATAGATCTCTTGTAGGGCTAGATAGATTTCTATACTCCATTGCCTGTATATATGTGTCTATTATTTGACAGACATTTATACGTGCTACAGATAACAAAGAATGAAATAGTACCTGCCTTGAAGGAGCTTACACTCTTCTTGAGGGAAACAACACACACTCACACACACACACACACAAATAAATCTATATTATCTACGGGTATACCAGCCAACCCTGAAAAAACATTTTCATTGGCTCTTTCCCCATGGAAAGCTCTATGGAGGCCTATGCATATCATGGTGTTTATTTATTTTCAGCTTGTGTTTCCTTAAACCTTAGATCTGTTGCCTTTGCTTACCACAACCATTTTCTGATGAATCATGACTTGGTAAATGCTCAGCTGTGACTCAAGGTCTAGAGTTCCTGTGAATGACACTCTTAAACAGTAGCCTCCGAGTTCCTGGATCTCTACAGTTCCACATAACCACTGATAGCCACCCCTTAGATCTCAACACCACTCAGAACTACTCCCCTTCCAAGATCTCCAACTGCGAAATTCTCCTCCCTTAGGACAACCTCCTCTACCCCAAATTCTCCTTCCCTTATATTTTTTGAACTTGCTGTTCTTTCCTCCATCAATCATGGCCTGCCAAAAAAAAACTCAGTGAAGACAATGGAAAGTTGGATAGTGTATTCACTAATTCTGAACACTTAACAGTGAATGTAAGCAAACAGCTGGCCATAAGAATATCTCGCCAAGAAATCTACAATCCAGATTTTTCCTTTGGAATATCTCCATTTATTCACAAGAGTTCATATCTTTGCCATGTGCTGCTGCCTCTCACAAACAATTATTCTAATATCATCTCAAGTTTATAGGCTTCCCTGTTACTTCCTAAAACTCCTTCTAGACCACATATGCCTGTAAGGACATTTGTCTTTTTGAGGTATTTAAATGCCATCTAAAATAATTATAATTCATTCTACAGGTTCCTGTTTTCCTCTCTCACGGCTGCTTATGTCCTGCTCCCCTCCTCAAAATACTGGAGGAGAAAGTGAGGTTGGCAACTTTGCATAGCGTTCCTTCAATTAAATCTGATTCACTGGTGAGTCATGGCATCACCTTCCCGATGTCATGATCTTCTTCCAGAATGAAGGACAAACAAGGATAACCCTGTATTTATTGTGTATATTGTGCTAATATATGTGTATGTATTTACAAATATTGATTTGATTGCAGAGACATTCTGTAAAATACTCTTTCTTTCTTTCTATTAGAGTATCATTTACCTTAGAGATTTAGAAGAAGTTATCAGACCTTTACTTCCTAAGTGAGTTGTCGTATGTAGCAACATACACTGAGTCAGGTGTATATATCTGATTGCCTTGGGAAGTACCAAATTCATTGGCCAAATCATTCAAAGTTTATTTTGCTCTTTGGTTTTTTGCCTTGCAAACACAGCGAAAAGTATATAGGCTGGGGATGTGGGCGTGGAATGGATTCCTTCCTCTTTTACATGGCCAGTGTAGGATGAGGGTTGATACTTATATAGTTGAACTCCCTGACTTCAATAATTGGCATATATGTGAATCAATAATTGCCATATACGACAATGAAGAAACCTAAAGATTAGATTACAGGAATAATTCAATTCAATAAGCATTTATTACATGTCTATTATTTTAATTATTTTTTCTTTTTATTATTTAATATTTTTAGTTTTCAACATTGATTTCCACAAGATTTTGAGTTACAAATTTTCTCCCCATTTCTACCCTCCTCCCACCCCAAGATGGCATATATTCTGATTGGTGCTTTCCTTAGTCTACCCTCCCTTCTGTCGCCCCACTCCCCCTTATCACCTTTCCCCTTACTTTCTTGTAGGGCTAGATAGATTTCTATACCCCATTGCCTGTATACACATATCTATTATTTGACGGACACTTACAGGTGCTGCAGATAACAAAGAATCAAATAGTGCCTGCCCTCAAGGAGCTTACACTCTTCTTGGGGGAAACCACACACACACACACACACACACACACACACACACACACACACAAATAAATATATAGAACATACAAAATAAGGCAAAGTACTTTTGGAGGGTCAGGGAGCATTAATGAGGGCAGGGGGTGAGGAGTCGGGAAAGACCTCTGGGAAGAGCTAGTATTAGAGATGAGCCTCGAAGGGAGCTTGAGTTTCCAAGAGAAAGAAATGCAGAAGGAGGACATTCCAGGCATGGAGATAGCCTGTGGAAAGTAACGGAGGCAGGAAATGGGATGTTGTGATGGGAAGCAGCAAGTAGGGCAATTTGGCTATAGCATAGAATGCATGAAGAGGAGTCATGTAAAATCAGCTGGAAAAATAGGCAGGAAATAGATTGCGAAATGTTTATTTAAAACAGGGGAGTTGGCATTTTATCTTATGCTGTTGAGATAAAGGTATATAAAGAAGAAGATACTAAGAGGACACAAACAAGTCATCCCATATACCATATGGTCATAGAAATTTCCTGTGATAGTTCAAGACAATCTTGAGAATCTCAGAGAATTTACCAGAGACAGTACATAGAGATCTCTCTTTCCTTTCCAAAACAACAAACTAGGTGAAAGTTGTGTTTGATGTCTTCCAGACTGCTTTTTTTTTGTGCCTCTCCCCACTCCTGGCACCACAATAATCCCTGACAGGTTGATTATTCAGCCTCTGCTTAAATACCTTTAGTAATAAGAAACGCTCCTACTCATGTTGCATTTTGAACTTTTCTAAATGTTAACTAGTAAGGATTTTAAAAAATATTTTTATCAAGCCCAAATCTGTCTCCCTGTAACTTTAAACTCCTTATCCTCATTCTGTCTAATGAAACCACTCCCTCTTCCACATGGCAGCTCTTCTATCACTTGAGGACAGCAATCACGTTTACTCTTACTTCTAAGTCTTCTGTTTTCCAGGATAAAGATCCCCCAATGCTTTCAATGAATTTTCAGATGACATAGTTTCTAGTTCCCTTGCCATCTGGGCCAACCTGGTCTGGAAGAGTTTCAGTTCATCAAAGCACCTCTTCAGATGTGGTTCCTAGAGTAAAGAGCAACGTGCCAGACACCGGCTGATCAATAGAGCTCAGGGCAAACGCTGGCAAGCTGGCTTCGGCTTGTCTAATTCTTGTTCTTAGCTAGTTGTCAACTAATCCGTGTAAGGTGCCAGCAGGAAGCAAGGCATAATAGAAAAAGAATCCAGTTTGGAATTAGGAGTCCTGGGTTTGAATCTTTCCTCTTCCTCTTATTACCTGTATAAAACAAGTTACTTAGCTTCACTGAAGAATGAGCTCCTTTGTCTATAAATTAAGGTGGTTAGATGACACAATCTTAAAGGTCTTTTATGACTCAACTCCTATGAAATCTTATGGCTCAGCTCCAGCACTCAGCACAGGGCCTGGCATGTAGTAGGTGCGTAATCAATGTTTATTGGATTGGATCTTGAATGGTAACCTATTAAGGTATAATCCCATGTGCCATCTCTGGGTCTTTGTTCACTAGGCTATTCCTCCGTGTCTACACTCCAGTTGTTGAAATCCTTACCTTCCTCAAAGGTCCAACTAGGATGCCACTTATTCCACAAATACTTCCTTGGACCCCCTCCCCTCCCTTGCCCCAAGCTAAAGTATCAATTTTTTCATATAGTATTAGACCTCTATTTTTCATGTGACACATTTATGTATTTTTTTGTTATTTGAAAACAGAGTTAGATAGTCTTGTAAGGTTTGTGAAGCACTTTGCAGAAAAGAGAGGAATTGGGGGGTAATGGAGGGAATAGCAACCCTGGAGTTGGGAAGAACCAGATTCATATCTCACCTCTTAGCCTCCCCGAGCCTCAGTTTCTTCATCTAGAAATTGCTAGGAAAAAATTGCTAACCTCAGATACTTAACTGTGTGACCCTGAGCAAGTCACTTAGCCTCTGTCTTGGTTTCCTCAACTATGGAATAGGGATAATAATAGCACCCACCACCCAAGGTTGTTGTGAAGATCAAATGAGATAATATTTGTAAAGTGTTTAGCACAATGCTCGGCACATTGTAGGCACATAATAAATGCTTGTTTCCTTCTTTCCTTCCTCTCTTTATCAGTCAAATGAAATCGGTGGGCTTATTGGTTTCTAAGGTCCCTTCCAGCTCTGATCTTATTATTTTATTTGATTCATACAACAATCCCATGAAGTAAATAATACAGTATTGGTTTTCTTTTTTTTTTATTCCCATTGTATAGATGGGGGTGGGGCAAGGTGTGAGGGTGGCTAGGTGGCACAATGGATAGAGTATCAGGCCTGGCTGGAGTCAGGAAGATACATCTTCTTGAGTTCAAATACCCTGGGCAAGTCACTTAACCCTGTTTGCCTCAGTTTCCTCATCTGTAAAATGAGCTGGAGAAGAAAATAGAAAATCGCTCCAGTACCTTTGCCAAGAAAATCCCAAATGGGGTCATGAAGAGTCAGACATAACTGAAAGATGACTAAACAAAAACAAATTCTAGGTAGAGGAGATGGATTCAAGAAATGACTACATGATCATGTAGTAATTGTCAAAAATAGAATTAAAACTAGGTCTCCATTAACTCCAAATTCAGAACTCCTTCCAGTTCAATATTTTATCTCTTCACACAAGTACGCGTGCACACACACACACACACACACACACACCAAATTTGTTCTATGAAGTTTGGATTCAGTCAAAGGGCTTCACTTGAGGACCTAGAGGGCCACATGGGGCCTGGAGGCCACAGGTTCCGGGTATTTAATAAATGTTCCCTGAAATTATTTAAAACCCAAAAGCCAGTAACAATCAAATGAATGAATCTTGGTTGAATTTCAGCTGCTAAGACAAGCATTAGGAGAGATAGTTTCAGCGAAAGGGCCCTACCAAAAGCCTCTCAATCTTAAATCGTGTAGCAATTGCCTGCCTACTCCACCTACTCTTAAGTACCCATAGGATATCCTTTCAAATACAACAGAAAGAATTAAGCTACTACCGTGTTTCTTTGTAGACTCATATTTCAATTTGATGTTTTATTACAAAATTCTCATTATCCAACAGAAAAAGAAATACTGTGTGATTATCTGTTGCTAAAACTTGAGGATGTTTAGTTTCAAGAAGGGAAGATTTAGGGAAGACATGATAACTATCTTCAAGTATTTGAACGATGGTCATATAGAAGAGAGATCAGATTTTATCTAGTTAGCCTCAGCGGAAGAACTAGAAGCAATGATGGATATTATGGAGGACAAGGTTTTTATTCAATATGAATGTCCTAATAATTAGAACAACCCTGAAAGGCAGGGGATGCCTTGGGAGATCATTAATTTCCTGTTACTGGAAGTCTTCAAGTAAAAGCTGGATGTTCACCATTCAGAAATGTTGTAGAGGGAATTAACGGGTTGAGTCCTTCCCTGGCTAATGGGCCATGGCTGGAAGAAATGGCCTGTGCAGGAAATTAATAGGCTTATGTCTCATCTACGTCTAAACAAATCATAAAGGATCACGATGGCCAAATTCAAGGGCAGAGATAAAGAGTCAACAGAGTCAAAGAATAAATAAGGCCAAGGTCAGAAAGTCCAAATGCATCAAGGTAACAAATCCAGGGACTAGACAGGAAAAGTACAGTCAAAGAGTCACAACTTGGGGCAGGGGAGAGAAAGAGAGAGGAATGGGACGCAGAGGGAACTCCAGCTAGAACAGGAACAGGAAACATATGAGATAATTTGCTTCACTTCATGGTGAATGCTAAACATTCTTCAAAACTTCAAAGCAACATAGCTAGCTGTGGCTTTGGGCTCCCACACTTGGGGTTAGATTAGAACACTTCTAAGTGCCCTCCAGACTCTAAATCCATGATTCTACAATATTATGTCTGTCCATTTTCTGATACTAAGGATATTTAGAGATGAATATTAAGTTAAATGAATGAATAAAATTAGAGGAAAACTATCACTCATTATATATCTGGGATAATGATGAAACAGAAAGGGGTCACACAGGACTGAGAACCACGTTGTATTTTTCTTTGTTTCTCAGGTTGCCATGGCCAACAAATGAATCATCAGTAGCTTAACCCGGTGTCTAGCCCATTGGTAATGAGCTTCTCTATACTTAGGTCTTCCATCTAGTAAACAGAGCTATTGCTGAGACCATGCTTAAAGCTTCTCCTATTGGCCATACTTAAAAGTCTTTCCAGCTTGGTAGGACATGAAAGAGCTCGAGCTCTGCTGGGATAACCTTTGAGAACCCAGATTCATGTCCACACCATGATGATGAATTGAATAAGACTTTCTACAAATGAGACATGAACAGATGGTGACCTGAATTGTGGGAAGGAGCACACACAGCAATGAGATCCTAAGCACAATGAAGGATTTAAGTGTGTATATAATGATAAAAAGAAATTAACACTCTTTAGCGAGGGGACTAGAAATCATTTGAGAGAATTTATACTAAAGTTTTCAGAGTAAATGATCTGAATTCTTCTTTCCAACCCTAACTATTTTTGGCTTGAAAAATTATCAGTATTCTCTCTGTCTCTGTCTCTGTTTCTTTGTCTCTGTTTCTCTCTCTCTCTCTCTCTTTCTCTTTAAAAAAAATTACTCAATTTCCAATGTCAATATCATCACTCAGTAAAAGAATGAAGTGATGAAGAATCCGTAAGCAACAGAGTTGCTCTGAAAGGAGAAATCATTGTGGAAAAGGGACACGCCTTCCTCCTCCTTACCACCAGCAACACTTCCTGACCAACTGGCAGATAAACATGAGAGCCCTGTTAGCGGCAGCACTCCCCAGAAGGATTCCTCTTTCCACAGTAGCCCTCACAGCCATCCTCTAGGAAGGCACCTCCTGTGTGGAAGAGCCCAATCATTACCACCAACTGCCACCCACAAGACAGGCAAGTCATCTACTCTGAAGCATCAAGTCCCCTGAGGGAGAGAGAGAGAGGAGGCAGCATATGCCAGGCAGATCAAACTACCCCCACCATCTCCCCTCAGACATTGATGGAGATAGCTCAGAACCTTGAAGTCAAAAATATTTGGAAAAGCAATGCTTCCTGCCTAGTGCCCACAGCCATCATCATGGAAAGTCAAACATGTGGGGATGCAACCTAGTAATTTTGCCTGTAGCTGCTACAGTCAAAGCTACTGAAAATTCAGGAAAAAAAGTTCTTGTCACCAAGTTCCTTAGCACCATCAAATGGTTCAACATCAGAAATGGATCCCATTTTGTTAGTGGAAATGACATTAAAGAAAAAACATTACCATCTACTTTGCTTCTGCTCCCTAAGGACCATGGGACCTTTCTATCTAACTTAGAGCTGAAATCTTCCATGTGTGTTGTCTCCTTCATTAGAGTGAGCTCCTTGAAAGCAGGGACTGCCTTTTCTACTTGTAACCTCAGTGCTTAGCCCAATGCTTTGCACCTATTAAGTGCCTAACAAGTACTTATTTCATTATTTCATGAAGAAAAAAGGCATGAAATGATTTCATTCCATCTGCAACATCTTAAGTGCCAATAGAAATATTTTTTTAAAAGTCACAGTGAAACTTATGGTTGCTTGAAATTATAGAGCAGCATGACAAAGTGGCTAGGATACTGGGCATTGAGTCAGGATGACCCAGGCTCATGTTGAAAACCAAAAATAAATAAATAGAGTTAATAGGAAAAAAATTTTTTAAAGGAAAATCATAAATATTGGAGATGAAGGAAAATTGGAACACTAATGCATTGTTGGTGGAGTTGTGAATCGATCCAACCATTCTGGACAGCAATTTGGAACTACGTCCAAAAGGCTACAAAACTGCCCATACCCTTTGATCCAGCATTACCACTTCTAGGTCTGTATCCCAAAGACATCATAAAAACAGGAAAAGGACCCACATGTGCAAAAATATTTATAGCAGCTCTTTTTGGGGTAGCCAAAAATTGGAAATTAAGGGGATGCCCATCAATTGGAGAATGGCTAGACAAGCTGTGATATATGAATGTAATGAAATACTATTGTTCCATAAGAGATGATGAGCAGGCGGATTTCAGAAAAACTTGGAAAAACTTATATGAACTGATGCTGAGAGAAGTGAGCAGAGCCAGGAAAACATTGTACACAATAATAGCAACATTGTGCGATGATCAACTTTGATAAACTTAGCTCTCCTCAGCAATTCAATGATCTGAGACAATTCCAAAAGACTCTTGATGGAAAAAGCTATCCACATTATGGAGACTGAATGCAAGTGGAAGCACACAATTTTCTCTCTCTTGTTTTCTTTTTGGTTTTCTCTTTCTTGTGGTTATTCCCTTTTGCTCTGATTCTTCTTTCACAACATGATTAATATGAAAATATGTTTAGTATGATTGTACATGTATAGCCTATATCAGATCACATGCCATCTTAAGGAGGGGGAGGGGAAGAGAGGGAAAAAAATTTGGAACTCAAAATCTTATAAAAGTGAATGTTGAAAACCAAAAATAAATAAATAAATTTAATTTAAAAAAATAAAAAAGGATGGCCATGTCAGTAAGGCAAAATTCATGACTTCCGAGAGACCATGAGCATGCCTGAATGGTTCAGAATCCCAAAGTATAATGAATTTTCTAGGTAGAAGGCAAAGGAAGTATAACATTTATTTAGACTCCAAAGGATCAGACTCAAGGACCAATGCCCCCAATTCGACATTGTGGCAATAACATTCCAAAAGCCTACCTCACTGCAGTAACAAGGAGATTAGAACAAAATATTATAGCAGGAAACCAAACCATACTTGAGCTTCCCCTCAATGTAAGGAGATCACTCACAAATCCTAACTCCCTGCTCAGCACTCTCTCCTGAAGCTCTGTCGACTCTAAGTTCCGAAACTCCCTCTTGTGTTCAGCATTCTCTGCTCCGTACATTCTGGAAGCTGGCCCTGGGCTTCTGAATCCTGCTGCTCTCTGCTCCACTGCTTCAGCTCCATCGTATCCATTTCTGCTCTCAATACTCAGTTTCTCCTGTTTCTGCATTCTGGTCTCTCTTTTTATACAGTCCTTATACGTCATCTGATTGACTAGAACTCAGGCATATACCATTGGCTCTGGTCTTAGTAACTCCCTTAGGGCCCTGAGGGCTTCACACCTCTCTCAAACTAGAAAACTACTTTGCTAACTAGCCTGCTGCCTCACATCTAATTAGTGAAAGGGTATGGGCCTGTCCCTAATCAGACCTTCCTTTGTTGGCCCCACCTGAAGCCTATTCAATCCTATTCAATGGGAAGGAAAGATCTTTTCACTTACTGATTGGCTTTACAATGACCCAGGTTCAAATCCTGCTTTAGATACTTATTATCTCTGTGGTCCTGGACATATAACTTAATTTTTGTTCCCCTTAGGCAATTGTGTAGAACTTACTAACTCTTAGGTAACAGTGAACTGCCTTAATGCATTGAATTATCATCACATGAAAATTTTAGCTTGATTTAAAAAAAACAAAATAATAAACTCTCTGAATTTCATAATTTTTAGTAAAAGGTAAATTTTGAAGTCCCAGTAGACCTACAGTTTTCCAACTATCCTCCAAATTTCAGAATTTTAAGGCTATCTCTATAAAACAAGTAGAAAACTGGGGCAATTACTCACATTTACTCAGACATTCAAATGGATCTCTTTTGTCACTTTCTATTGATTCAGAATCATCCTGTGTGACTCTTGTCCATGTTATCCCTCAAGTTAACTTCAAGTTCGTGTGCTGAGGTCCTTCTTTGCTTTCTCTTGATACCTTGGGGATACCAGTACTACGTGCCAGGCACTGTACTAAGCACTTTACAGTTATTATCTCATTTGATCCTTACAATAACCCTGGGAGACAGATGCTATTTATCATCTCCATTTTACAGATGAGGAAACTGAGGCAAACAGAGGTTAATTGACTTGCCCAGACTCACAGAGCTGGTTTGAACTCAGATCTTCCTGACTCCATACCAGGTACCCTATCCACTGCACCATCTAGCTACATCTAGGTAAATTTTACATTGGTCATCCTTCAGTCTCCACATGTGACCAGCCCATCTTCTTCTTTCATCATACATTCATTTTATTGTCATTTATACATGTTTTTACAGTTCCTTACTTGTCATGTGTTATAGCCTGTTAACACCTAACATGTGCCTCTTCATTGCCTTCTTAGTCATTTTTAATCATTTTTAATTCTTTGGAGGCAATAGAATTCCTTGACTCATAGCCATACATGTGTATAATAATACCATGGAATATTGGTATTAAAAATATGGACCTTGGTTTATCAGAAAAATTAAGGGTCATTACAGTTTTACATTTTCTTGAAGGCAATTAAATTTATTGTCTTTTCATATTTAATTCTGGGCCCAACTTCACAGAACTTTTTCAGATCCTGACACACAAATAAACACACCTGTGTGTATGTTATACACACATTCATACCTACACATTGATAGGTATGTTCTGTGGGTGGGTCATCTAATTGCATGTAATAAACTAGACCATAGGCCTTCTTTATCCACTTGTTTGGTTAGGCTAATGTCTTTTCAGTGCTTACATAACACTTGTGAGAGTCTTTACAATGCTCCAGGAATTGAGGCAATCTCATTTGTCATCCTTGGTGAATCTCTCTTTAACTTGAACTTTTTGCCATATCTGTGCCATGACAATGGCAAAATCCTTTGGTGAGCATATTTTCCCATTCTTTTGTGCCTTCTATTATATTCGTAGTCCTGTGAGATTTTCTGTCTTCATGTAATTTTCAAAAATCTTAAATAACTGTGATGCAGGCCTGAAAGATAGGCTATTAGAAGAATTCTTTAAGGTGAAATTTTGTTCCATTTTACCAAATGCCTTTTTTATCATTAACAAACAATAACCACAATGGAGTCTTACATTCTTTATAATTTTCAGGTAATTGTGTATTAGCAAATGTTGGTCTGACTTAGTGGATGGAATCAGAAATACTTGTCTTCAAGTCCTATCCCTGGCACAGGTTGGCTATATGACTGTTAGCAAGGCACTGAATTGCTGAGTGTCCCAGGTAACTCTCAAGGCATTAAGTGACAGAGTAGGAGCTGATCTGCTTTGGTAAAGGGGTTTCATCATGAAGAGTTCATTATAACAATAAACTCAGAGATCTAGTTTAAAAAAAAAAACAACGGCATGGAATAATACTTGTGAAAGCTGAACTATCCCTGACTAATAACTGAATCAAGGACTCCCCTGATACCTATGTAGATAAGTCCCGTAAAATTTTGATATAGATGGAAAAGTAGGCATATGGGTTAGTAGCTGTGAATATTCTCTTAGTCCACTTTTTAAAGTATTAATAAGGTTCAAGATTTTTTCCATACCTTTGTTATCATCTTCTCTTTCATATGCTTATGAGAATTGACCCCTTAATATCATTCAATTTCAAACAAAAAAAAAGAATTTTTTTTTAAAAATCTGAATATTTAGGGTAAAAGGTATTTTAGAATATAAATTATCCACTTAAATATTTCAATCCTTTGTTTCCTTTGATCTATAAAGAGACAGACTTAAGGAATTAATTATGACAGTACATGTTAAAAGAGTAGTGGAGACTGGGAAATAAACAATGCAGGGCTTTCTGTGGGAAATTGCTATGAAGGAATTTTCTTACTGAAAATGAACTTCTAAAAAACAGCTGAGTAAAGTGAAATTTCTTTAAAAATAACTCTTGGAGGGGACTAAGTTTCTCAGAGATGGAGAAATCCCTCCTGAGTACCTTGTTTGAACCTGTTCTATTTTAGCTAAGGGTACAGAACATGTTTTTACTTTTCTTTATTGATGTAATAATGGGTCTCCACTGATTTCTGGTGTGAGTAGGAACTATTTGGTTCTCCTTTAAATCCTGCCTGCTCAATGACACAGACAAAAACATCTCTTCACTTACATACCATTTCTACAGATGAGCCAAGATGAGAGAAAAATGGCTGCTAGCCCTACTTCTGCTTTTCCTCCTAAAACAATGACACATTGTCATATTTCCAAATCATAAAGCAAGGACAATTGAGTGTCCAGTGGAACCACTAAGCTTTGACTTTGGACAAGTGCTTCTGATTCTCCTTTCATTATACATTTGCTAAAAGTAATAGATTAAAAAAAACTTAATAGTATTTTATTTTTCCCCAATTACATATCAAGACAATTTTCGGCATTCATTTTAATAAGATTTTGAGTTCCGAATTTTTCTCCCTCCTTCCCTCTTGCCTCTTCTTAAACTGGTAGGCAATTTGATATAGGTTATATAAGTGCTAATATTTCCCTATTAGTCACAGTGGAGAATGAAGAAAGAGATTAAAAGGAAAATAAAAACATGAACAACAATAAAGTTAAAAAAGTATGCTTCGATCTGCATTCAGAATCAATCAGTTCTTTATCTGAATGTGGATAGCTTTTTCCTTCCTGAGTCCTTTGCACTTGTCTTGGATCATTGTATGCTGAGAACAGCTGAGTCATTCATAGTAGCTCATACTACGTGGCTCATACTATGTAGAATGTTTTCTGGGTCTGCTCATTTCACTTTGCATCAGTCCATACAAGTGTTTCCAGGTTTTTCTGCCTGTTTATCATTTCTTATTGCACAATAGTATGCTATTACAATCATATAGCACAACTTGTTCAGCCATTCCCTAATTGATGGGCATCCCCTCAGTTTCCAATATTTTGCTACCGCAAAAAGGGCTACTACACATAATTTTGCACATGTAGGTTCTTTTCCCTTTTTTTTATGATCTCTTTCATATACAGACCTAGTTGTGGTATTACTAGGTCAAAGGGTATGCAAAGTTTGGTTGCCCTTTGGTCATAGTTCCAAATTGCTCTCCAGAATGGTTGTATCAGTTCACAATTCCAATAACAGTGCTTTAGTGTCCCAATTTTGACATCTTTCAAGCACTTATCATTTTCCTTTTTTGTCATATTAGCCAATTTGATAGGTGTGAGGTGGTACCTCTGAATTGTTTTAATTTGCATTTCTCTAATCAAAAGTGTTTTATAGCATACTTCTCCATATGCCTATAGATAGCTTTGATTTCTTCATCCGGAAACTGCCTGTTCATTTTCAGATGAAGAAATTAAAGCTATCTACAGTAATATGAAAAAATGCTCTAAATCACTATTGATTAGAGAAAGGCAAATCAAAACAACTCTCAGGTGTCACACTACACCTACCAGATTAGCTAAAATGACAAAACAGAAAATGATAAATGCTAGAGAAAATGTGGGAAAATTGGAACACTAATGCATTGTTGGTGGAGTCATGAACTGATCCAACCATTCTAGAATTTGGAATTATGCACACAGGGCTATAAAACTGTGTACACCCTTTGACCCAGCAATACCATTTGTAGGTCTGTATCCAAAATACATCATAAAAACAGGAAAAGGACCCACATGTACAAAAATATTCATAGCAGCTCTTTTTGTAGTGGCAAAGAATTGGAAATTGAGACAATGTCCATCAATTAGGGAATTGCTGAACAAGTTGTGGTATATGAATGTAATGGGATACTTTTGTACTATAAGAAATGATGAGCAGAGGGACTTCGGAAAAACCTGGAAAGACTTATATGATCTGATGCTAAATAAAATGAGCAGAACCAGGAGAATATTATACACAGTAACAGCCTCATTGTGCAATGATTCACTTTGATAGTCTAAGCTCTTCTCAGCAATGCAAGGCTCTAAGACAACTCCAAAAGACTCACAATGGAAAATGCTATCCACATCCAGAGAAAGAACTTTGGAATCTGAATGGGGCTGGAAGCATACTATTTGCTCTCCTTTTCTTTTGCTGTTTTGTTTTGTTTCTTCTTTCTCATGGTTCCTCCCATTAGTTCTACTTCTTCTTTCCATCATGACTAATGTGAAAATATGTTTAATATGAATGCATAAGTAGAACATATATCGGATTGCATGCTGTCTTGGGGAGGGGGAGAAAATTTAAAACTCAAAATCTTATGGAAGTGAATGTTAAAAACTAAAAATAAATTAATTAATTTAAGACTATCAAAATTATATATGCAAAATTAAACATTTTACCAGTCTTGGGAGAAAAAAAAACTGCCTGTTCATATCTTTTGACTATTTCTCAACTGAGGAAAAAACTAATAGATTTTTAAAAATTTCTGTCTTCTCCTTTCTCTAAAGAGACATAGATATATAGGTGTATCTACATATCTGTACCTATATATACATATATACACGTACATATACACATGTGTATATATATTATACCATATATGTATATGTATGCATGTATATACACATGTGTATATATGCACACATATATATGCGTGTGTAGACATATGTACATACATACGTATGAGAGAGAGAGAATGTTCCCAAAATCTTACTGCAGTTTTAAGGTATAGCTTACTGTCTTTTGTGATTATATAATATGTGTGTGTACAGACATTATAAAAATATACATATATACACACATTCGTATATATATATATATATATATATATACAAATGTACAAACCATATATATGTACACATATATTTATTCTTGTCTCCTCCGTAATAGAACTTTTTTCACTATTTCCTAAAGATGAAGAAAGTGGGTGCTTTTAAAAGGTTTGTTAAATCAAATTGGGAGGCTAGGTGGCATAGTGGATAGGGCACCTGGTGTCAGGAAAACCTGAGTTAAAATTTGGCTTCAGACATGTACCAGCTATGTGACCTGGGCAAATCACTTAACCCTGCTTGCCTCGGTTTTCTCATCTTTAAAATGAGCTAGAGAAGGAAGTGGCAAACCACCATTTGTCAAGAAAACTCCAAATGCAGTCACAAGGAAACAGACATGACTGAGATGACTGTACAACGAATGGATCAAATTACAATTAATGTAAAGCTTAATGTCCTGAGGATACCCTGACACTTCTAGACCAGTGAGTATAAACAAGGGTTAAAAAAGCAAAGCAAAAGAAGATTGGGGGAAAATTGTTGACAGTTTAAGTTAAATAATGAGACAATTTTTTCATAGACTTTTTAGAATCCATCTGTTTACGTTTTTACATTCTCTCAGGGCAGACGTTCCCCTTTGGGACCAAAAGATTTTGGCAGCCAGCACTTGATTAGCTTGAAAGAATCCCTTGTCTTAATTCTTCCTTGTGTGGGAGAGAGAAGGCCTGAGGCAAACTGGAGAGAAAGTCTGTTCCCACCTCCCTGTGGAGTTGGTGCTGGGTCACAATACTGACGCCCAGCACCTGAAAAGAAAGTCTCTGCGAGGAATTAAAGTGGTGGATGAAGGCCTAGTACTCCCCAAGGAGCAAGGTCAAGTTTCCTTAAACCCCCAAATAGATCTTCTCTATGGGGACTTTTTGTTCTTCGATTGATGATTACCAAAATGGAAAACACATGATGCAGAATTTATGTCCAGAAGCATTTAATTTGGATATAAATTTCCTTCAAAATTATTCCTGTTTTAATATTAACACCTTAAAGTTTCCAAAATGCTTCTTTAAAACAATGCATTGAGATAGTTTTATATTATTTTATCCTTTTCATTCATTTTACAACCCTACCAAGTAATATAAGCATTATTATCACCCCTGTTTTTAGGATCCCAGATTCAGAGCTAGAAGAGACCTTTTAAACTGTTTAGTTCAATGCCCTAATTTTACAGTTGAGGAAACTAAGGCTTACAGAGGTTAAGTTACCCATAGTCACAGAGGTAGTAAAAGAGGCTGGATTTGATCTTAAATCTTTTGACTCCAAACCCAGTGCTTTTTGTTTTGTTTTGTTTTTCTGCTTTATCAAACTACCTATATACAATTCTAGTCCAACTTCCACATTTTATGAAAGTAAAATTATATACCCAGAGAGTAAAAGTTATGTGTTCAAGGGCATAAGGAAGAAAATGGTAAAGGCTATATTTGAAAAAGAAAATCATAACTTTTTTATTGATTTACAGCCTACCCATGAGTAATATTAAAAAATGCATGACCTGCTGACAGGTAGCTAGAGAGAAAAGGACCTTGAACATCTGGAGCTGATATTAACAGGGCTAGAGCCATTATTATTGATACTGCGGATCTTTCCCCATGGCCTGAATAGAATTTTAAGGGGATGTGAATAAAATAGTTGTCAAGTGAGAAGACAAGATGCAGATAAACACGCAAACCACACAGTGGCTAGACATACAATGGACAATGCTTATCAAGTAGGCGTCTGCCATCACTTGGCTTTTTTATATCATTTCAGTCCTCTGCTATTGTTGCCAAGGCTTGGAATGGGTGACCTTAAGGTCCCTTATAGACTTATTTTTATTTGAGTCTATAGTGTAAATTTTTAAAAGGTCCGTTATATAAATGTATACAATATTAAAGCAGTTGGTTGAAAATTTATCAGATTGACTAGCTGGCATCACGGAGATTAAAAAATCAATTTGAATTCAACAAGCTTGTGTATGTACACATTCTTTTGAAATGATAGTTAATACACATTCACATTGTTGGCAGCATTAATTGCCATTTGCAAACACATTTCATAAAATTCCCTTTAAAAAGATGATGTATTCAGAGGTTCCCTGGAAGAATGGAATGAGTGGGGAGTAAGAAATATTGGGGTTCGAATCCTGCCTCTTACACACTATGATCATGGACAAGTGGCTAAAACTCTGAGCCTCATATTCCTCATCTGGGAAAAATGGGTATACGATGGCTGTAACACTTATAAAGATGGGGTTGTTGGGAGGCTCAAGTGAACTAATGTATGCAAAATACTTTGCAGATGTCAAGTCCTAGGTAAACAGAAATTGTAATTACAAATCTAAATCCTTTATTTAAAAGAAAAAGAAATGGGGATTTGTGAAGTATGCTTGAGAAAATTGAGAAGGCATAAAGTTAAATTAATTTCAAGGAAGACCATTTCTGATGCCTCAAAAGCTTTATAAACGGTAAACGTATACTGTATGAAAGCTATGCCGCTGATGCAAAAGCACAAATGGATATGGCTTCATCATAATTCCACAGAATCACACACTGTTTGTTAATGCTCAATTTTTACTGTTGCAAAAAAATGTGATATTAAAGTTATCCATGAGCAGCCTAAGTAAGGCAACAAGTTACTTCCAACTATTTGAAAAGTCTACTCGCTAATTAAGAAACTGGTGATGAAATTAGATTTGAATGAAATAAAACCACAGCTGGTTTGCAAAACTTTATATTTAATGTAGTACAAATAAATACATTTATTTATGTAAATGTAAATTTACATAATTATCTTTATGTAAAATTAGGCTTTGGGAACACTTTATATTATCTTTTTGGAAGATGGTCTTAATTAACAAAGAATTCCCTTCAAACTACACATTTCTTCAAACACCACTGTAGAAGACATTGCCTGCTGTGGACTGAGCATTGGTTTTCAATTCTTATTTCTGTTATCTTATTTAACCCTTACAACAATATGAGGCATTTACTACATGTATTACATTTGCAGATGAGGAAACTGAGGCTAACTGAGAGGTTAGATGACTGGCTCTATGAGGCAGTGTGGTGCACAGGCTTGGAGTCAGAGGGCCATTCCATCCTCTCTGCTTGCATCACCACAGTCAGGACCACAACACTTTTCACCTGGATTATTTCAGCAGCCTCCTAATGAGTCTCTCTGCTTCAAATCTCTCTCCTCTCTAGTTTATTCTCCATACAGCTGCCAAAGAGATTTTCCTAAATCATGATTCTGACTAGATCACTCTCCCGCTCTAAAAAAGCCCCACTGCTTCACTGTCATCACTAAGACCAAAAATAAAATAAAATGTTTGAGTCTTTAAAGGCCCTCACAACCTGGCTCCAGTCTACTTCTCCACTCTGATATCACTCCCTTTCATTCCTATTACTTCCCTTTCATAGACTCTGTGGGCCAATCAAACTGGCCTTCTCTCTTCCTCCCAGATGATTCTTCCCACCACTGTTTTTGCACATGTATCTATAGATAGATCATCTCCCCATAGAATGTAAGCTGCCCCAAGCAGCACTGTTTCATTTTTTTGTCTTTGTATCCCTACCACCTCTTGCCTACTGCTATAACCAAGTCGCTGATATGTAGTAGGCAGTTAGTAAATTTTTTGTTGTGGTTTTTAAATTTTGTGTGTAGGAAGAAATCCTTGTTGATTGATCAGGTTTTGAATGCTGACTCTACTATTTACTACATATATGGGAAAGTCCTTCTCTATACTTCAATTTTCTTCTGGAAAATTACAAGGCTAAACTAGACCATCTCCAAGTACCCTGCTCACCATGAGTCACTGAGAGCAAAACTGTAGCTCGTACCCAGCTATCTGAGCGCCCTGTCCGCAGCAGGGAATCAATACATGTCCGTTCTTGGTGATTGTGATATTAATAACACTTTACTAATAGTACTTTTATTTTTGCATAGTGTTTTCAGATTTCAAAGCACTGGCATGTACAGGGCGTTCCAAAAGTCTTGGTCCAGTTTTAAGTTTTAATAGCTTAAGTAAACTATAATAGCTTAAGGCCGTTAAAGCTTTGAACTGCACTAAGACTTTTGGGACACCCTATATTATCTTTCTTGAAGATGATCTTAGATAACAAATGAGTCAATAAATCAGCTTTGAGAGAATAAGTCATTGTGGCTCTTAATAAATATCCAAATTAACTGTGAAAGACATATGAAGAAAGACACTATCTGCATCCAAAGAAGGATCTGACAAATAGAAGTATGTATAGAATGATTTTACATATATATACCTATTTGTGTCTAATGGTAGCCATCTCTAGACTTGGGGGTGGGAGGGAAGAAAAAAATTTTAAGAAGAATTTCCATGATAACTTTATTATATATTTAAAAAGAATAGCAAGTTGTACATAATAGATTTGCAATTTTATGTGTAATCATCTTTTTTTGTTATACTAGGTTATAGAAATGCTTGTTTTATTCCATAAATTAAAAATAAAATAAATAAATGTAGGGGAAAAATTAGTCCCTCAAAATAAACCGTTTCCTCAAACCCCATTGTAGATAGAAGATATTCTCTACTATTGTGCTGAGCATTAGTTTTCATTGGTTACTCTCGTTGATAACAAAGACAATGCTGTGTTTAAAAAGGAAAAATAAAGTGCAGACAGCATGATGAAATGACTAAAAGATTCTAATAAATTGCAAGATTTCTTGCATTACCTACCTGTGCCTTAATGACCACAGTACAAGATCCAAGACACTGGGCCCGATGCAAACTTGTGCTACTAAAAAAGGTATTTCTGCATAAAAGTCCCAAAGGGCTTGAAAACAGAAAGATGTGTTAAGAAAGGACAGATATACTTATACTTTGGAAAATGTTGTCTGAACTCCCAAGAAGGCATGGAAAAATGAGAGGATGGCAAACTGACTACTATGCATGCTTTTTTAGCTGCTAAAATGCACAATTTAATGCAATTAAGGAAAGGCTATGGGACTAATAGGAGAGTCTGTTTCAAATCTTGGATCTGAAACTTTCTAGCTGTGGGACCACAGGCTATTCATTTAACCTCTCTGAAGCTAATTGGACCTCTCAGCTTCCTTATCTGTAGGATGGGGATAATATTCTCACTATCTTCCTTAGAAAGTTGCTGTGAGGAAAATACTCTGTAAACCCTAAAGCCATGTAAATGTGAGCTGTTCGTGTTTAAGTAATTTTTTTAAGTGTCAAGATATCATCTCAATAAATTACCTACCAGTTCAGGCCTCAGGACTTTCTTGCCTGAAGAAAGGAAAGAAAATATTCACAAACTGAACCCATCTAAAATGGAACTCATTATCTTAACCACCAAAACCTATCCATCTTTTGAGCTTCCACGTTTCTCCCAAGGGTGCGGCCATCCTTCCAGTAATTCAAGTTTGCAAATTTGACCTCATTTCCAATTCCTCTTTCTCACCCCTATTTCCAAGTTGTTACCAAATCTTTTTGTTTTGACCTCCACAACACCTCCTACATCTGTACCCTTTCCTCCACTAACTCCATCTGCTTCAGGCCAGAATCACCACCTGGACGATGATAATAATCTCCTATCGATTTTCTCACCTCAAGTCACTCCTCCTCCATTCCGCCTTCCACAGAGTTGGCCTAAGTGATTTTTCTGATATGCGGGTCTGACCATGATGCTCTACTACTCAGTAAATTTCAGTGGCTGTCTATCTGGGATCAGATAGATATTTTTAGGATCGAATGTAAACTCTTCTGCTTGGCATTCAAAGTTCTTCCCAACTGACCTTTCCAAGCTATTACGCATTACTTCCCACACCCTACAATCTGGCTAAACTGTCTTTATTCTTCCATATGGATGACATGACTAGGTGACATAATGGATGGAGCGCTGGGCCTGGAGTCAGGAAGACCTAAGTTTGAATCCAACCTCAGAAACTTGTGAACTGTGTAACCCTAGGCGAGTCACTTACTTTCTGTCTGCCTTGGTTTCCTCATCTGTAAAATGAAGATAACAGCGCCTGCCTCCCAGGTTTGCTATGAGAATGAGATATTTCAAAGTGCTTTGCAAACCTTAAAATGCTATATAATTTTTAGTTGTGATGATGATGATGTCAGAGGCAGTATGTGAAATCAGGGGTCTTCCAACTCTGGGTCAAGCATCTTTTGCCTTCTGCAACATCCCTTCTCTTTTGTTCTTTGAATATAATTATGCCAAAGAGAATCACTAAATTTCCTTTTTTTCTATTTTCTCCATTTGAATTGATATGGAAGACTTTAAAAAATCAGCAGAATTTGGAGATTTCTAAATTTTCCTATTTATGGGCAAATCAATGCTACAGTGTTTTTTTTTAGAAATTGGAATCTCACTCTGGAGATTATTCTATCACAATACCTAAATCTTCAATCTATAGTCTTGGAGCCTAGACCACAACAGGCTCTAATCTTGACTCAGAATTGTCCTGATATCCCAGGGCCATCCAGGCTCTTCAAGTAAGCTGTTTTGTTCAACTGAAGTTGCTTGTACCAGTCGCAGAAAGAATCTGACCAGATAAGCCAGGAAAAATATTTCATAAGCTTCAATAGCCTGGAGAATATTTAATTATTGGAATTGATCTAATCCTCTTCCCCTCTTGATGCATTTAATTTCCTTCAAGTTTAGGTATCAGTATATAAGATAGGAATATCTCAACATCCCACATTGTCAAAGGTAAAAATCTTTTACCTGCCCAGGTCTCTGAGATCAACTAATTTCACAAACCAAACAGGTCTTTCCAATAAGCAGGAGAGAGATGACTATTTTTTAGAATATGTATGTGTGGGTGTGTATCTATCTTTGTTGTTGTTCAGTCATTTCAGTTGTGTCCTACTCTTTGTGACCTCATTTAGCGTTTTCTTGGCAAAGATACTAGTGGTTTGCCATTTCCTTCTCCAGCTCATTTTACAGATGAGGAACTAAGGCAAACAGAGTCAAGTGACTTGCTCAGGGTCACACATCTATATCTATCTATCTATCTATCTATCTATCTATCTATTTATCTTTCTATCCATCTATCTATCTTTCTATCTATCTATCTATCTATCTATCTATCTATCTATCTATCTATCTATCTATCTAATTATAGATAGATATGTTTGCTGACTTTTTTTGGTAATTGGACAGAATTGACTGAATAAACCAAATCTTCTGTCACCATTCGTATCATGCCTCCTAACTACGAGTATACCCTAAAACTCTGTTCTGGGCCCTTTTCTCTCTCTTCTATACTCACATAGTGAGAGGGACAGGTTACGTAGTGCAGCAGATAAGAGCTCTGGACTTGGATTCAGGAAGATCTTACCTCAATTTCCAACTCAGACACTGACTAACTATGTAACCCTCAGTAAGCCAGTCAACAACTCTCAGCCTCCGTTTACTCATCTGTAAAATGAGGATAACAACAGCTAACAAGAGTTGTTGTGAGAACCAAATGAGATAAAATACCCACAACGCTTTGCAAACCTTAAGATATAAACACTACCCATTATGGTTATTGATGGCCTCATCTGTTCCATTGCATTCATCAGCTTTCAGGAGATGACTCCCTTATGTACATATCCAACTCTAATCTTTCCTGAATTTCAGTCTTGCATCACTAACTTCTTATTGAACTTTTCACACTGAATTTCCTGTGGAACTTATTATCTTTTGCCCCAAATCCACCCCATCCTGATTTCATATTTTTCATTTGAGGGGGCACCACCATCCTTCTAGTCATCCAGCTTTGCAGCCTTGGTGTCTTCCTTGGCTTCTGAATCTCATTCACCCCATGTAGCCAATCATTCACTATGTCTTTTCCTTGCTACCTTTCTCCACTTGTCCCCTTTTCTCTAATCACACAGCCATCACCTTCATTCAGGCCCTCATCCCCTCTTCCCTGGACTATAGCAGTAACCTCTGCCTTAAGTGATGCCCCTCTCCAATCCATTGTTCACACAGCTGCCAAAAGGATTTTCCTAAAATGAAGGCCTTACCATGTCCCTCCTCTACTCAACAAATTCTAGTGGTTCCCTATCAGATCTAGCAACAAATATAAATTTCATTGCTAGGCTAATAAATAGGATAGGGTGCTGGGTCTGGAGTCAGGAAGACCTGAATTCCTATCTGATCTTAAACACTTGTTACTTTGGTGACCATGGGCATGTCACTTAACCCCTTCCCATTCAGTTTTCTCAACTGCAAATAGGGATAATAACAGCCCCTACCACACAGGCCTATGGTGAAGGTTAAGTGAGATAATATTTGTAAAGTGCTTGGCACAGTGTCTGGCACATCGTAGGCACTTGATACAAGCTTTTTCCATTCCCCTTCTCAACTTGGCCCCAGCCCAGCTATCCAAAATTTTATATATGATCACATACTTGGTCCAGCCAAACTCGCCTTCTTATTTTTCATCACATATAACACATCATCTCCTAGATGATAAAAAATGGCTCCTCTGTTTCCTAAACACTCCACACATACAGTCTCTTGCCAAGTTATCATTTGTATCTTCACAACATGTCCCCTCTCCACTCACAGCCATAAATCTAGTTCAGACCCTCATCACCTCTTGCCTGGACCATTGTAATAGTAATCTTCTAACTGGCCTCTCTGCCTTAAGCTTCCACTCCAGTCCATCCTTCACTCAGCTGCCAAAGTGATTTTCCTGAAGCACAGAACGAACCATAAAATCTCCCTACTCAATATATTCCAGTGATTCCCTATTAAGCCCAAGAAAAAATATAAAATCCTATGATATTTAAAGTCATTCATGACCCGGCCCATGCTCCTACTTCTAGTCTTTTTAGAGTTGATTTAGCTCATGTGCTTTCTGATCCAACAACATTTGCCTTCTTGCTATTCCTGACACCTAAACTACCTCTCTCGATTTCCTGTCTTTTGCTGGCTATAGGTCATATAGGCTAGGCTATTTTTCTTTTCTTATTCATTTTTTTTTAATTTTTCTTATTCATTTGCTAGGCTATAGGTCCCCAGACCTATGACGCTTTGCCTCCTCACCTTTGCTTTCTGGCTTCCCCAATTTTCTTCAGAATTCAGCTCACATTCCACCTTCTGTAAGAGGACTTCCTTGGTCTTTCCTGCCCCCTGAGTCCTAATGCCTTTCCTCTGAGAGCGCCATCCCCTTTCTCTGTGCATGTCTTATATGCACATCGTTGGACAGCTAGGTGGTACAGTGGATAGAGCACTGGACCTGGAAGACCTGAGTTCAAGTCCAGCCTCAGACACTTTCTAGAGGTGTGACCTTGGGCAAGTCACTTAACCCTTATTAGCCTCAGTTCTTCATCAGTAAAATGGGGGCACATAGGAGAAGGAAATGGCAAATCACTCCAGGATCTTTGCCAAGACAACCCCAAATAGGGTCACCTAGAATTGGACCCAAGTGAACAACATCAACACATAGTTGTTGGCACGTTGTCTCCCCCAGAGGAATTCAAGCTCCTGGGGGCAAGGAATGTGTTTTTACCTTTTTTGTATCCCCAACACATATCATGGTAAGAGCTCAAAAAATACTTGTGGACTGACTTGTTGGCTGACTTTCTCTGCATCTTTACACTGGTTATTTCCCAGTCCTGGCATTCACTTTCCTCCTCATCTTCATCTTAAAATGCTTTGTTTCCTTCATAACTCAGCTCACATGCTGCATTTGTTATAAAGTCTTTCTCAGTCCTCCCAGCTGCCAGTATATTCCTCTCTCCAAATAACTTCATATCTATTTTTTACACATTTTTTTTCTTGGAGCGCAGCGCCTGGCACATAGCAGGTGCCATACAAATGTTAGTGATTGTTGATGATGATGTCAGAAAGGGGCTATGGTTCTTAGGGAGTCATATGGTACCACTTCTTCTTCAATGTCACTTCCCATGACAAAATCCTATCAGTTCCTGATGTTGCATCATCTGACAGTCACCAAGGACAAGAACTTTCTTATCTGGGTTTTCAATAAATGTGACCATGGCACTTGTAGGAGCAAGTCGCCAGGTTCTACCTCCATAAAGATTGCTTCCCAGAGTCATAGCTGTGGACACTGGGCTGGAAGCATTACTATTCCAAAGGCTATTGGATCCAAAGTTCTAGGCTGTCTCCTTCAGGATCTGACGGGATGGTGGTGGTCCAGGGGATGGTAGTGGTTTGACTTGACTGGCACATGCTGCCTCCCGTCTCTCCCTCAGGTTTCCTTGCTGCCTCAACAAGACTAGCTTGTCAGCCCTGTGGATGGCAGTTGTTCTTGTTTGTCCTTCATTCTCAATAAAGACTATGACATCAAGGAAGTGATGCTATGACATGCAAGTGAATTAGATCTAAGTGAGGCAGGGCTGTGCAAAGTCACCAGCCTCACTTTCTCCTCTGGAGCCTTCTGGGTCCAGTGGACAGATTTGGATCAGAACAACTGGAGATGACCCAAGATGCAGTGGAGGATCTTGGCCTTTTCAAGGTAAAGTCTTTAACAGGTCTCAGTTTGACTAAGGTAGTGCCTACTCAGTGATTAAAGCTTAATAAAAATGAGGCAAAAAATGGCCTCTTTTTTTTTTTTAAAAAAAAGAAGATCTGAGAAGGGAAGACCCTCATGGTTTCTGGCCAAAACAGAAACAGTTGTTATTTACATTCATTCTGAGCCAATCAGGGCCCAAACAATGACCACGTAGGGCTTGGCCTGTGATTGGCAGAGGTGGTGTATTGGCAATCAAGATGAGTTTTCAGCACTTATTCAACCAAGTGACCTTGAAGAGTTTGGTCTTTGTTTCCTTGATTAAATTAGGAGTCCCTGATGACCTCCTTGCCTCAAGGGAAAGCCTAGTTTATATGGGTTTGAGAGACATGTTTGTGACATCAGAGGCTTTTAGACCACTGTGGATTTAAGTCACATTTTTGTGACACTTTTAGGTCACATGGGTGAGTCGCATGTGTGACTCACCTTTGACCCTGAACAAGATACATAAACCCAGAGGTTGGCTTTCTCCTTTGGAGCTCTGAGCCACAGCAGGAGTGGCACATGACTCTGGGCCAGCCATTGTTATGAGCTCCCCAGCTTTGGAGAAAACTCAGATGTTGATGCTTCTCTGGTAACTGTATATTGTGATTTTGTCAGATAGAAATCCGTCTGTTGATTCATGTTTATTTGCTCTATTTGTATTTGCTCTGAAGCTCAGGGTGCTGGCTTTTTCCCCTGAGCTGAGTGAATGATATTTGTATGTTGGATTAAAGTAAGATTGTTAACCCCTTAACATTGCTTTCGTTAGTAAAGCAGATCAAAAGAGTATGTGTTGGCAGCTTTCTGTGTGCAGGTTGTTGGTGGGTCTTACACCCCTTCAGCAGCCACTAGCAGATTGTTGCTACAGATGGCTGGGCCCTTCCACACAAGAGCTGCTTCCCCAGACAATATCTACAAAGGCTGGCCTACAAACAGTCTGAGTAGTCTAGGGGTGCTACAAATCTCAAGGTCATTGCACTTATCTGTCTCTTGGTGGCAGCTGGTCAGCAGTTGTTGCTGGTGGTAAGGAGGAAGAAGGTGAGCGCCTTCTCCACAACGATTTCTACCCTCAGAGTAGCTCACTTGTTTATAGCTTCTTCATCACTTCAATCTTTCTACTGGGTGGTGTTATTAGCAATGAAAATGGAGCAATTTTTTTTTTCAAAAAAGGAGATTTAATGTTGATAATTCTTTCATGCCAAAAAGTATTTGGAGGCAAAATTTCAGATAATTTACTCTGAAAACTTTAGTATAAATTGATTTCCAGTCCTATTTCTCTCTCTCTCTCTCTCTTTCTCTCTCTCTCTCCCTCCATCCCTCCCTCGCTCCCTCCATATATATATAATATGTATACAATATACACATACATATAGATAGATAGATGGATAGATAGATATACTTTAACACTTCGTTGTAACTGAGATCTTATTGCTGTATGTACATCTACCAATAGCCCTGTGAGGTAGGGGCTATTATTATCCCCATTGTTCTCATCATCCTGGTGTGGAGATGAGCCCGCGTTTTCAAAGGTTACCCCAGCAGAGCTTGAGGTCTGGAAGGACCTGCCAAACTGGAAAGAGTTTAAGTGTGGTTTCAGCAGCAGGAAAGGCTTTAAGTATGGTCTCAACCACAGGCTGTGTTTACTAGGTGGAGGAGGACCTGTATATAGAGAGAAGCTTATAACCAATAAAATATACAACTGATGTTACTAATGATTCATTCATTGACCATGACAACATAGGAAACAAAGAGAAATACAATAGGGTCCTCAATCTTATGCAACCTCTTTCTATTCCTTCATCATAATAGATATATAATAGGTAATAGTTTTCTTCTTAATTTATTCCTTCATTTAGCTTAATATTCTTCCTTAAGATTTTGTGTATCAGAAAGTAGAGAAAATGATATCATAGAATTCATAGATTTAGTGTCTGAAGGGCACTTAGAAGTCCTCTATTCTAACCCAAGTAGGGTTATGCCTGCCCTGTGAATAGTGGGTGGTTGGCAGGTGGTGGGGATGGCTAGTTCTTTCTTCACAGGAATTACTTCCTGGATGAGTGCTCTGAGGGTTGGTCAGGAAGCAGGGCTAGTAGGCTGAGTGGTGCCACATCCTGGGTTCCTGTACTCCTCTACCTGTTAATAGCAACTGGTCAGTAATTGTTACTAGTGGTGAAGAAGAAGATTGGAGCCTTCCCTGTAACAATTTCTCCCCTCAGTGATGGCAGTAGGGGGTTGGATGGAAGCCTAGAGGTTTGAGAAACATTGCTATTCTAAAGGTTCTTGCATTCAAAATCCTAAGCTGTCTCCATCAGGGTTTTAGGGGAGATGATGGTCAAGGGGATGGTGGATTGACACATGCTGCTTCCCATCTCTCTTGGGGGGCCCTGCTGTATCAGCTCAGATGACTTGCCTCCCATG
>CM053622.1:252059907-252130359 GCA_028646595.1 Phalanger gymnotis | reverse complement strand
GCTTCCCCCACAATAAGGAAAGCATGCCTCACCCAATTCCTTCATGTACTCGTCAAATCCTTCACTTTTCACGAGTCGCCATTTGCCCAGCAGCTGCTTAGGAAAAGCCATGGTGAATTCAGGCGAGAAGAGGAGGGAAGAAACCCTGAAAAGAGCAGAGCGTTCCGCTGAAAGGTAGAGTACCAGCGTGCAGACCGCTCTGGGGCGCCTCCCATATATAGAGGTCTGGCCATGTGAGGCGGTGGGTTGGACCAATGGTAGCAGAGGAAGCCCGGCCTCTTTCCATTCCCCCACTCCACCTCCCTACCCCCCTCAATTTTCCGAGTGGGTTAAGAGGTGTGAATGGGCTTCACCTGCCAAGAGCCTCCCTGCGCCTGGGGGGACTCCCGTAAGCTCCAACCGCAAGCTCCGACACGCAGCGACCCCTCCCAAAGCACCCCGTACCCCTGCCCTACCCTGCCTCTGTCCAGACAGAAGTGCCTGTTTTTCCCTTTACTACTCTAAGAAACCATAGACAAGAAACTGGAGAGGGGGAGAGGGGAAAGGGAAAGGATCCTCTGTGTGTGTGTGTGTGTGTGTGTGTGTGTGTGTGTTTAAATCGCTGATCTGGTGTGGGTTCCAACTAAAAATCTCCAGGATGTTCGCTTACAATCCACCTAAGAGGCCAAGCAAGCACATTTGCGTGAACAGTGAAAAGTGCTGAACAAACATTTGTTAATTGATAAGCAGCTCCAATTGGCACTGCCTTCTCCACTCCACCTCCCCACAACACTCCATTACTTCACTTTTCTTGAGAAGGAACCTGAGCCCACCCACATTTTCTTACTAATAAAAATAGCTGCCATTTGTATAGATCGCTTTACGTTTTACAGTGCATTTTACGTACCTGCCTGGCAACTTTCTCCTCCTGGGGACTCTGGTTTTTCCAGGATCTGAATACCTACTTCATCCTGACAACCAACCCCTTCTTCCCTGGCCACAGGCAGAAACTGAGACAGCTGAGAGATCTCTTCTTGTTCTAAATCTGATTTCTTTATCTGTAACTGAGATAAAATAAATATAGATTGGAACTGAAAAGTCGTTATCTGCCACAGGAAACAAGCCCCGTTGTGGTCTAGGGAAACTGGACGATGAGACAGGGGGCTCTATCTGCCACTTCAGTGATATAAAGAACTCCCTGGGTAGGAAGCCCAGTCCACTGCAGGTTGGCACCTTCTCAGAAACTTAATTTTAGAGTGTTATCTAGAGCGCTTTGACGTTAAATTATTGTTCCAGGATCGCGCAGCCAGTGTATGTCAGAGATGAAACTCGAATCCAGGTCTTTCGCCTCCCTAGAGACCAGCTCTTTATTCACTGCTTCACTGCTGCTAGCTGCCGCTGTGCTTGCTGCATTTCCCCATTTGTGGATGATATGAGCTCATACAGTTGTTTCACGCTTCTCAGTCTTTCCTCAAAATGGACTTCAAATTAAGTTTGTCCTACTTAAACCAGGGACATAATTATTCTGGGGCATTTGGGACTATTGCCCCTTTTGGGGATATCTTTGCTGTTTTCCTTCGTTCTGAAGAGGACCATGACTTCAGAAAGGTGATGTCATGACTTGCAAGTGAATTGGATTTAAGTGAGGGAGGGCTGTGCAAAGTCAGCAGCGTCACTCTCTCCTCCGCAGGCATCCGAGTCCAATGGCAAGATATTCCCTCCACACCTCCAGCTCCAGCCAGTGGATTTAGTGTCTATTGTTTGCTCTGGAGTTTTTTGGAGTAGCTACGTCTGTCATTTTCAGACAGATGCCAAGGACCCCTTATGTTGAATCAAAGTAGGGGAAACTGAAGAAGACACTGGATGCAGTCAGCAAATGCCTCCTTATTACTGGCCGGCCAGAAAGGCATAGCAACCAATTACAATTACATCTGAGAAGCATAATAATGAGCAACAATTCAGGCAGCTACTAACATAGATGGAAAGAGGGTATGGTTCCCTTCACCTATATTTTAATGTGCCCCATGACTATTTCAGAGGTCCTGTTATTTCAAGAATCCAAATGTAACCTTGATTCTAGTAGTAACTCATTCTGTTTTGCCTATCTCTCTCTCTCCTTCATTATTTAACCTCTCTTTGCATTAGTTTCCTCAATTTTAAAAGGAAAAAGACTGTTAATTATATCTAAGATCCTTCCTTTCTCTAAGTTTGGAGTTACCATGAGAAAAGCTTTAGAAATGGATACAGAGGTTCTCAGTTTAAATATGAACTATGCCGTATAATAACCCGTGTGATCCTGGGCAAGTTATCTGACCTCTGTGGGTCTCAATGTCCTTGTGTGTAAAATGAAGGCTTAGATTAGATGAACTCTGAGACCTCTCCAGGTCTAAATCCATGATTTTGTGATTTTGTTTAAGAAAAAAAAAGTGTTATAGAAATATACTTCCCAAAATCTAAGAGAGAATGAAAATACTCTATTTCCACCTAGTGGTGAGAATATAATATTTATTTTGTATATTCATATCAATGCGCTAATATCAATGATTTCTCAATTACGCATCTCAATTACATAAGTTGATTGTGTGTCTTTACTTATGTAACTGTTTATTTGACAAATAGCTATCAAGTATCTCCCGTGGTCAGAACATTTTGCTGGAGGAGGTAGAAAAGACTGAGATGAGCTGTATCTGTCTATTAGAAGGATATACACATAGGTAGTGAATGTGTAATATCTATATATATACACACACTATATATATACATATATATACTAACATACACTATAGATATATACATACATACACATATGTATACACACATATAATGAATGTGATTGCTGAACCACTCTCAGTGATCTTTGAGAGATCAAGAGGAATAGAGGTGTATCACAGTAAGGACTAAATGAAAATCAACATGAACAGGTCATATCAAGCTAACTTTATTTCCTTTTTTGAGGAAGTTACTAGACTGATAGAACAAGAAAGTGCTATAAATGTGATTTACCTTGATTTTAGCAAAGTTTTGGACAAAATCCATCATACTAACCTTGTGGACAAGACAGCAAAATATTGACTAAATGTTATTAGGGATAGATGAATTCGAATCTGGTCTAATGACTTGTGTGTGTATACATACATACATGCATACATACATGCATGCATTTATATCCATCTCTCCTCTGAGCTTCAGAACTGCATCACCAGTTACATATTGGAGATCTCTTCCTGGATATACCATAGACATCTCCAACTTTACATGCCCCCAAAAGAACTCCTTCTTTCCCTTAAACCCATAGCTCTTCCCTTAAACCAAGCTCTCCCTCACTTCCCTCTTTGTGTTGAAGGCGCTGGCATCCTTCCAATCACCCATGTTCACAACCTTGTCATTGTCTGACTCTTCCCCCTCATCCATGCTCTATATCCAATCACATGTCAAGGAGATTCTACCTCCATATCTTTCATATCCATTCCCTTCTCTCCACTCATACAAAATTTAAAAAAATGAATGATCTATGTGCAGGTAATAGAAAATATGCTATGCATTGTTGACAGGAGTGGTGGTGGAATGAATCCTTTGATCATCTTGCTAAGCTTATGAGAAACACCCTTAATTTCCATAATTAGTACACTTCTCATTTTTGCATATTCCCCTCAAGTTACATATAGCTTTCTTATATCCAAAGTGTACTGGACTTGGGATCATGAGAGTGGGTAATCTGAGCCTCCTTAATTTAAGCTTCAGTTTCCTCATCCATACAATAAGGATGAGAATTATTACTTGCTTTACCCATCTTATAGGCTTATTGTAAAGATCAAATCAGAGAATGCATAGAAAGTAGTAAATAAATGTTATTGGTATTATTATAAACTAAGTGGGAAGCCACAGAAACTAAACAAGTACACATAGCAAATGAAAAAATAAAAGGTCAGGGCTAATTCAACAAGAACCAATGGTTTATTCTCTCTCTTCTTCCAGAAGGAGATGGTTGGTAGGGGGAAGAACTTAGAAGATACCTGTTAAATCTGACTTTTTCCTCTAAATCACTTCTCCAACCCTTTTCCCTTCTGGCACATTTTACATTAGACTTACTTTGAATTCCGGGCTTCTACCCAGACCTTGGAAGGGTCGGGGTGGTGCCATGTTTGAAAGTGACACACAAAAATTAGGCAACAAAATCCCAGAAGGTGCAGAGGTCACCTGCCTCTTGTCCACACTGCATAAGAAAAAATTCCCTTCCTAAAGAACCAGGAAATCTTTCATTCTTTCTCATACATATCACAGTGCTTTTTAATATCTTCTTAAGGGATTTTGTAGAGGTCACCATAAGTACATCAATCTCATTGCAGGGGCATCTGAGGTCATCTGGTCCAATCTATACCTGAACAAAAATTTTCACTACAACATCTCCACCAAATGATCATCCAGCCCTTTCTCTGAAGATTTCCAATGAAGAGAAACCTCTCCAGGTGGCACATTGCACTTTAGAATGGCTCTAATTATTAAAATGCTTTGTTTTGTTTTCTTACCTTTATTCTAAATCTCCTTCTTTTCAGCTTCCACTCATAATTCTGCCTTCTGAGCACAAGCAGGTGCTTTTTGCATTTTCCATCCAGAACATTAGACTGTTGTATCCTAGACCAGTTTTTAATTTAGCAACCCAATGGTTATATTCTCAAGTTGCTTTCCCTGTTCAAAAGGATTTCCTCATTATTCATGGCACAGAGTGGGTGGAAAGACCTTGTGTAAACAGCACTCTTTTCTACACTGAGATAAATGTTTTGTTTCAAAGTCCTTTTGCTTGCAATTGCAGCCTCAATCTGCAGTGATTGTAAGTGCTTAACCTTTCACTTTCACCTTTACTCCACAAGAGTTGCCCGTTTCTGATTTCTATTCAACAGTCCATGTGTGGACTGTTTCCCAAGAGCTGCCAATTGTATTGCATCACAAAAAGTATTTCAAAATGACAGTTAGAAGTCTTCCTTAGGATTACTCTGCTTTGTCTTCTTATAAGACAGTCGCATATCTAATTATGCTTTGATGGGAAAATGAAGCAGAAGTTATAGTGGATAGTACTGGACTTGAAGGCAGGAAGACCCAAGTTCAAATCCTACCTCAGACACTTACTACTTGTGTGAACCTGGACAAATCACTTGGCCTTGGTCAGTCCCAGTTTCCTCATCTGTAAAATGGATATAATAAATAACAGTACCTACCTCATAGCCTTATTGTGAAGATAAAATAAGAGAATACAAAGTGCTTTTAAATCTTTAAGCAGCATTTAAATTTTAATTATTATTGTTGTTGTTTTAAAGAAAAGAATTTATTTAGTTGACTTGCCTTAAGTTCACCAAAGGCAATAAATATATTTGTTTTGAAATTATTATGTTGGCTATTTTCAGATTATCAAGTTTATTTTTCCTATGTAAGTGCATTCCATGCATATATCACTCTTACCGGTCTTGGGCAGCCTCTAAGGGGTAAGGGCAGGCCAGAAGAGACCAGAACCAGGAGTCCAGCTAAAACAGAGAGATTTGAAGAATCTAGGCAAACAAACTGTCATGATATAATCAGTTAATATAGGAGAAGGTGTAAAGAATAGCAGAATTCTAGAAAGGAAAGTCTAGAAGACTGCACATGAGACATGACTATGCAGGCAAGCAGAGTCTAAGATCTGAGAGGTCAGGCGGAATGGAATAAGTAGAGAAGATTGAGGTTTAGGGGAACAATATCACCTTAACATTGTCTGAGTCAAAGGAGTGTAATGTCCTTCTTGCTTAGGACCAGAACTGAAGTCAGAATGGGAATAGGATTGATCCCACAGATAGGGGCAAATAAGCAGAAATATTCCAGCCTAGCATAGAGGAGTACTGAGGTATAGAGCCATATAACTCCTTGGCAATACCTGCATTTCGAATTTTTCATTCTTCCAATGAAAAGAAGTATGAAGTAGCAACGAATTGAATCAGTGGTTTTATTTTCTGTTCTAAGACGCTTTTTCTTTGGACTCTAACATCACAGTCTGAGATGTGCTTCTTGAGGAGGTAAAAATGACACAGAAGGAAACAAAGGAACGAAAATGGGAGGAAAAGCCGATCTAAACCAAGTTTACAGAGAAGATCAATGCTGACAACACAATTTTGAGGAATTTGAGGAGTCAGTTCTCAGGGTATCTCAAAGAGAGGGAAGAGACCAATGACATGGGGAAAAAATCCTAAACATTTTTTTTAGAGGGGGCCACTAAGAGAACATGAATAGCCATTGACTCATTTGTCTACTTTCCTGTCTGTACAACAGTTCTATTACACTAATCTGCACATGCAGAGGGCAACCCTGATGAGGGTAATAGAAAAGCAGCAGGTAGACTTTTACATGTGATATGCATTTTTACCATCACCTAAATGACTGAAAAATGTAGGGAATGTAAAGTCCCACTCTGCTTATTATTTGTGGCCTGTAAAAATGGCCTTGGACATCAAAGCACCTCCTGAAATCAAATGAGTTTAAATGAGAAAATATATGTAAAGTTAAGGCACTGTACAAGAGAGATATTAAAGCGTCTCCTGCCGCAAACATATGCCAAAACTATACACAGTCATTTGCAAGATATCATAGCCAAGAGGTCTTTATTTGACAATCCTCTGATTATTAATACCAAGTGCGGCATAAATTAGGGTTACATATGTTCATCAGAGATATTTGTTACTATCATAGACGAGATCTAGTGAAGATTCTAAGTCAAAAAGTGTTCCCTCTGAGGTTCTCTAGAAGCTCCTGTTTGCAGATGACTGTGCTTGTAGAGTTCAAGCTTGAGAACAGACAATATAGAGCTTCTTAAATGTGAACTGATATGCACTTAAAGGAGTTTGGCCTGACTAGTCACACAAAAAAAGCAAAGGAGGTAAAGAATGTCTGTTGGTCAGACCATGGAATGGACAACTTATAAAACTTGCCTAGCATTATATGTATTTGTGTGTGTGTGTGCGTGTGTGTGTGTGTGTGTGCATGTGTGCGTGTGTGTGTGTGTACGCATATCTTGGACATCACAAACTGAAAATAAGCTGGGTTCTGAATTAAACAGAAGGAAGAGAATGAGCTTATTTGCCTTTGGGAAAATGCAAGGTTATTTCAATAATGCCAAACTTCTACTTGAAACGAATTTCCATCTTTTTAACACCAATATTATTCTGGTCATTCTATAAGACATGGAACACTACAGTCACTGAGGAACTGAAATAAAGGATTACCCAAAGACAATAGTGGTGACATAAAGAATGCAATTAATGAAATATGATCAAACAAGAAGATGGGCTGGTCAATACTGAGCTCCAGGGATAATTGATGCTTTAATATCAGTACAGCTCTGGTGCTGTACTAGTATTCTTGCAATGTCAAGAAAATAACACATTAGGTGGATCCCATCTTTGGTAAATGTACTGGCAAACATAGACAATAGCCACATAGAATAGACAGAAATGGATAGGTCACGATCTACACTGGCATAGGGAATATTCACATCATCACTGGAGTATTAGAGTAGGGCCTTTCTAAATGGCACAACTTTTACAGATTAATCTATTATCTGAACCTTGTCCTTATGAGTGATGGGAACCCCTAGACCACGATTCCTGTTCCTGGTCCAGCCATGGCCATCATCCAGGGAAATAACTCTTGCGGAACAAGAGGCTAGCCATCCCACCAACTTCCACATACAGGTCAGGCAAGCCAATCTAGCTACAGAGTCCAGGCAACCTGAGGGAGAGACAGGAGGTATCAGGTGCCAGGCAAGTCAACCACCACCATTTTGATCACTGTCTCCTCTAAGACCCTCAACTCAAGAACCTTGGGAATAGCATTGTTTCCTGACCAGCGCTCTCAGCCATCTTTCAGGGATGTAGAGATGCAGGCTGGCAACTGTTCTTACAGGTGCTATCGTTGTGGCTACTGAAAACCCAGAAAAAAAAAGTTCTTGCCAACAAAGTCCTTGGCATTGTTAAATGGTTCAACATCAGAAATTGATGTGATTTTATCAGTGGAAATGACATAAAAGAAGAGGAATTAACACCTACTTTGCTGCTGCACCCCAAGAACCATGGGACTTTTCCATCTCTGTCTTGAAGCTGAAACTTTCTGCATCTGTTGTCTCCCCTATTATTAGCATGTGAGCTCTGTGGGAGTGGAGATTGTCTTACTTTTCTGTTGGCATCTCCAGAGCTTAGCATAGTGTTTTGCCAATGATAAATGTTTCATTTATTTATTTATTCTCTTGAGAAAGGTAACTTCTATAATATGACTGCCATAGCAATCAAAATTTCCCAATTGTCTAAAAAATCATACAAGGACTTGCTACACTAACTAAACTTGAGAATATTTTTAGTAAATAGGAGGTACTATAAAAAGTACGATGAATAAACTAAACTAAAATAAAAAGTACAAGAATATCTACAGCAAATAGGAGGTACTATTAAAAAATTGTAGAAGCCCCCAAAATAATAATAGTTACTGGACTTTTAAATTAAGTAAAAGATGTCACTGAAGCAGCTCATATCCTAAATGATACCTTTAAATGTAAGATTCATAAGATGTCACATCACTTACATGATATACCTTCCTTTTTTCTCCTCCTATAGTAATAGGTTTATCTGTTTTAGCTAGCTTGTTACAATATATTAGAAAACTCCATACAGTTTAGCTTCCCACTCCTACACTTCTCTTAGGCAATGGCATAAATCAAAATTCTGAGCTTTCAAACAAAAATTCTGCAAAGGGCCCGACGCTTTGGCAACTAAAAAATTAGCCCTTTTCCCTGAGTAGAGAAAACTCTTGAGTGTTTTTATAAAATGCCATGCATACATGCTCACGCATACATGCTCGCACACACATTCTGTGATGTGACTAGGTGAAAGGAAGTTATCTGGGTTCTTGTTACTCCTTTGATCTCTGATTTACCTACTTTCATGTTCTTATGACCTGTTAGGGAGTATGCTGGACTCGGAGTCAGGAAGATCCTTAGTTCAAATCCAACTTCATATACTTACTAGCTAGGTGACCCTGGGCAAGTCAGTTAACCTCTCTCTGCTTTGGTTTCCTCAACTGTAAATATGGATAATAATAGCACCTATTTCCCTGGGTTGTTATGAGGACCCAGTGAGAAAATATTTGCAAAGCTCTTAGCACAGTGCTTGACACAAAGCTTAATGACTGCTTGCTTCCTTCCTTGCATCTTACAATTTTTAAAATAAAAAATCTGGAATAGTCTCCAAAAACAAACTGTGATGAGATATTAATTCTTTTAAAACTTTTTTTAATTATGAAAATCATCCACAAATATAAACACTTAGCACAAAAAGAATAAAAATGAATTATATGTTAAACCATTAGTTTCTGCTATGTATTCAAATTTGTTACATATTTACTTGTTATACATTTAAGTTTATGTATTAAAGTTTGTCTTTAAAAAAGATGTATGTTAAATTTAACATGACAATAACAAAATTCCCTTCTGTGTCCCTTTCTGAACTTATTTTTATGTATATTTTAATGTCTTATTGAAGCTATTTTCTTATTTTTTAAAATATCTCTATCACTATCCACTATTCCTCACCCCCCTACATAGAATCATTCAGCTGAAACAAATAAATATAGTAAAGCAAAGTGAATTAACACACTACCTCGGTCTAAAAGAGCATGTGTCACTACACCTCCAGTCCTCCTCTCTGCCAGGAAGAAGCAGGAAGCATATTTCGGCATGAGTCTTCTGAACTTGTGATTAGCCTTTTGAATTGCTCAAGTTATGGCGTCTTTCAAAGTTAATTTCCTTTACATTATTATAGTCACCGTGTAAATTATTCTCCTGGTTCTGATCATATAACTTTGTGCTGGTTCATACAAGTTTGACCACGTTTCTTTGAATCTATCAGACTTGTCATTTCTTATGGCGCAATCATATTATGCTACATTATCTCAAATGACACAACAATTCCGAGATGAAAGAACTGTGAGTATCAATATTCCCATTTTACAAATGAGGAAGCTGACTTGCCCATGGTCAGAGAGCAAGTAAATCACAGAAGTGAGATTTGAGAGGTTTTTTTGCACTATATTTCTCTGACTCTCAGACTATAGCAGAACGGATATTAAGGAAAACCAACTAGGAAAAAAGTAATTTGCAAAAAGATGCTCATAACAAAAAACTATGGATGAAGACTAAAACTTGATAAAACCATGGGTGACCAACCAAGAAGACAGGATGAAATCTTATCTAACTATAACATATAGAAAAATTTTATTCTATGCCAAAGCAATTAAATTCTATTCAATGAACTTTGAGCACTTACTTTGTGCCAGGCACTGTGCTAAGACAAAAACAAAACAGTCCTGGCCCTCCAGAGCTTATACTCTACTAAGGGAAACAACATGTACAGAGATAAGTAAATTGGGTGGAAATGCTAACAGTTGGGCAGTATCTGGGAAGGCCACATAAAGAAGGTGCCTCTGGAGCCAGGCTGCGAAGCAAGCAAGGGATTCCAACAGGCAAAGTGAGGAGGGAATGCATTCCAGGGATGGGGGCAGTTTGTAAAAAGCCATGAAGGGGAAGATGGGATGTTGTGAAGGAGAAGTGGGGAATAGGCCAGCCTAGCAAAAATTTGGACCATATGAGAGGGATTAAATCCCTCTGCAAAGATAAATGGGAACCAGATAATGATCTTACAATATGAAGGAGAGAGTTACTGAAAGAGGTGAGAAGTAGTTCCTCCAGGTTGGTAACTGGAACTAATTAATTAGAGCTAGGTGTTGCCATATTACCTTCTTGTTTAAACTCTCTTAAGCATTTTTTATTGTCCTTCCAGTCCCAATAATATTGGGAAAAAGATAGAAATAAAATAAATTTCAAATATTTCTTATTTTGCCAACATCATTAAAAATGTCTTCTTTGTTGATCTTTGTTTTCCTCACCAGCCTCAGATCGTTCTAACTTTTAGAACACCTGACACTATTTTTTTACAGCACCTTGCCACAATTTTGTATTTATCCTTTGTAACCTGCCCTTACTTTTATCATCTGATGAATAGAGGTGGATATGAGTTCTTGCATATCTACCTTGGCCCCCCCTTGGACAGCTCCCTCTTTCCTTCATCTTTGAAGCTGTTTCTTTTTGATTTCTTAAGAATTTCATTTTTGATACTATCCCTCTTGGGATGACTTCGGCTGAAATATTTTAGGCAACAGGATCTAAACTATCTTTTCTCTGAACCCTTTTAAATTTGTTCTTTAAAAATCTAAGCTGCATGTCAGACTGCCCAGAATTCCATTCTTCTTTTGCAAATTCTAAGGTGGAATATTCATTTCACCCCAACATTCGTATCATATATATTTCAGCAACAAATTCTTCTCCCACTATGTTTCTCCTTGACACTGATCTCCAAATATCTTTCTACATGTACTTTTTTATGCACTGCTTAACTATTTTTTTCCTATCTGTGCTACCATCATTGTGGAAGAAGAGGTCATTATGGGCTAGAGGCAAGTTAATATTTTATCTGTGTTACTTACTGATTACTCGCCATGACCACCTAATTCACCACCTAATTGTCAACTCCTTACCATTGACCCTTTCCTGATTTAGCTCAGCTAATTCTCAAACAACAGATATTAATCTTTTCCAGTTTAGTAAAAATTACCAATGATTTTACTTTAATGACTTAGTTTTTGAGAACTCATGGTAACCATGATGGGAAGGGGCCCTAGGACTTCTGTGGAGGCTGCCTAACATCTTCCTAAAATTCTACCTTTGTTTGTGTCAATCCCCATCTTCAAGAATAGTCAATGAGTTCCAACTACTAACCTCATCAAATCTAAATTCCTCTATCTAAATCTTAGGACTCACTCTAATGTGGCTTCCTTCATGCTATCCAATGTTAGTTCAAAACAAACAACTTACTCCAGCTAAGATGAGCTGAAAAACAGCTAATTTCTTCCTCACTGTTTTCTGATCATGTTATGCTTATTCTCGCCATCAAATAATTTTTAATATTATACTCCCCAATGTGAATGTCTCCTCAGTTACCTCAGTTGACATTTTCCTCTTCCTCCCCTGAGTTTGTTTGTTGCTTATTTGTCTGTACCTCTCATTTTAACATTGAATCATTTAGTATACTGTAGGTTTATTACATTTCCACTGCATCTCATTTCTCACAATCAGATTAAGGTAAGGGACTATATGATAGGATATCTATATGATGGATGTAATGAGATGCCCCATTGCAGAGTTAGAAAAGCACTAGAGACGGAGGACCTGATTTTGAATCCCAGTTCTGCTACATGCCAGCTGTGTAACTTTGAATAAGTTGCTTCACCTCTTTAGCCTCAGTTTCCTATTTATAAATGATAGAATTGAACTAGGTGACCTCCAAAGGTCCCTTCTAGACTTAAATCTATGAATTACTGATTGTACTTCCTTCTTATCTCCATAGCATCTTGAAATACACATGTTAGGCATTCAGCAAATACTCTGGCAAATGAACGAGTTCAACTCGTAAACCTGTCCCAAAACAAAAATTTCTAGTATAGAATTAGAGTGAGAAATCAGAGCGAAATATAACATAATGTGAAATTGGACAGCTAGGTGGCGCAGTGGATAGAGTACTGCAACTGGAGTCAGAAACACTCATCTTCCTGGACTGAAATCTGGCCTCAGACACTTACGAGCTGTGTGACCCTGGGCAAATCACTTAACTCTGTTTGCCTCAGCTTCCTCATCTGTAAAAATGAGTTGAAAAAGGAAACGGCAAGCCACTCCAGATCTTTGCCAAATAAAACCCAAATGGCATCACAAAGAGTTAGACAAGACTGAAAAACAACCAAACTGCAACGAAAAAATTGAAGTCTTGCCTTATGAAAGGAAAGAATTAAGAAGTATGCAATGAAGTTTTCATTCCCTCTGTAACCACATTTTAGTTCCATGCACAGGTCCCCTAAAGAAAAGGAGAGATGATATTTTGCACAGGTTCTCACTTCCCTAATTGTATCAGCTATGGAAGCAAATTGCTTTTCAGCTTGTACTTGATAATCTAATTCAACAAAGTGTTAACTTTTTGTTTTTAACTGAAATAAACATCTCTGAAACTAAATAAATAGAAGGTCTCCACTTTGATTTTATTTGTCTTAACTTGTGCGATGTCATTCAAACTCTCCAATGATTTGCTTTAGAGAATTTTCATGGAAACAGTGGTTTATGCTCAATACTTTGTTTTGCCAGATCTGTTGTCATAAACAGTTTACTTATAGCTGATCAGATGGGTATAGCAAAAGTCTGAACCTTAATACTGCAATGCTCATAAGGGTCTGAAGTTATCACAGACAAAGCCTACTTACTTTAATTATGAAGATGCTTGCCTGAGCAAAGAATCACTTCCGGAGTTAGGAATCATGAAACCAAGCGTGTTAGGACCCAGTATTACTTTGTTCTGTTGCTATTTCTAAGTGAAGCTAGTGTGTGATTCCTGGGAACAATTTAGTTCAGCTTAGGGCAATAGTAAGTACAGCTCTACGTGGCTTAGATGATAAAAATGATCAGTGAACAAGTCAAAACAAGAAGGTGTAGCACCCTAGCCAAATCTGCAAGAACCAGAAAATCCTGCTACAGTCTCTGTCTGACGTCACCAACAACTTTAATCCACACTCAGACGCAAAAAAAATCTTCTGATGCACACATCTAGCTTCTCTTGTGTTTTTTTGTTTTGTTTTGTTTTCCAATAGAAACTAAGCTTTGTCCCAGAGGGAAGGATTTAACCCTTTTATGACAACTTTTCATCAACCTTCTGGCATTGCACAATGCATTCTCACCTCTATAATTATGTTTTCAGGGAAATATCATTTAGAATTGGATATAAACAAAGCAAAAATAAAATTTTACAGCCACAATAGTAACAATGACTAAGCCTGTGATTTCAATGGTAAAGAACTACCGGAGGAGGACACTTTCTCTCAACACAGGTTGGTACCTTTTCTGCTACTTACACAGCCTTTAAGAGTTATCTGTAGAACACTGAGAGGCTAAGTTACTTGTCCAGAATCTCAATATCCCTCTGTGTCAGAGGCAAATCCAGTTATTCCTTTCTCTGAGCCTGGCTGTCTGTACACTATGCCAGGCTATCTTTGACGTTAGGGTTAAAGCAACCACAGACAATGAATGTATATCAATATTAAACATGTATACATTAAATGGCAGAGCATCTACATCAATGAAAGAAAAGTTAAATGAATAGAAAAAAGACACAGAAAGTAACAGAACAATATTAGGAATCTGTAATGTTCTCTTAGAGAACAATAACAAATATATGGGAAGATGAACAAAAGGGATCATACTGAAAAGAGCAAACATTAAAGAATATGTGATATGTAAAAAGATGTATTTCTCAACACCACATGACACATTAATAAAAAGCAGACAATATACCAATTCACAAAGAAAGTAGAAATATTAAACACTTTATATACTAATCAAGGGAAGCTAGGTGGCACAGTGGATAGAGTACCAGGCCTGGAGTCAGGAAGTACTGAGTTCAATATGGCCTCAGACACTACACATATTAGCAGTGTGACCCTGGGCAAATCCCTTATGCTGTTTGTCTGATTTTCCTCATCTGTATGATGAGCTGGAGAAGGAAATGGCAAACCCCTACAGTATTTTTGCTGAGAAAACCACACATGGGATCACAAAGAATCAGACACGATGGAAACAACTAAACAAATACCATAACAAAATAAAAAGTAACACATGAACACCAGCAAAAGATACAGGCTTAAATGGAAATGGGATCAAAGCACAAATTGTGGAAGTAGTTAATAACGGTGGTAATGAAACAACATAACAAAACTTCTAGGAGCTATAGCAATCCTCAGAGGAAAATCCTAGCCCTAAAAATACATAGTTAGGTGGCACAGTGAATAGAATACTAGACTTAGAGTCAGGGAGACCTGAGTTCAAATCCAACTTCAGATACTTAGCTGTCTGACTCTGGGTCCTCAAGACTTGGTCATACCAACATGATAAGAATAATGATACTGCCTAAATTAATGCACAAATTTAATGTTATGCTGATCAAGGATTTAAGGAGCTAGACAGATAAAATTTATTTGGAGGAACAAAATATCTAGAATCTCAAGGGAAACAATGAAAAAAGTAGGAATAAGGAGGAATAATACTTTCAGACCAGTTGATAACTAATTTCTCTTCTAAGCCATTAAGACTTGCTTATCCTTGGTTCAAATTCTTGCTCTGTCCCTATGTGATCTTGGGAACATAACCTAACCACACTTGGCCTCAGTTTCCTTAATTATCAAAATGAGGGGTTTTGATTAGTTAAACTTTGGACTCTTGCAATTCTGATCTATGGTTTTTAAAAAACTGAATAGGACGGCAAAATCTTTCATTAGATTTTTTGGAGTTTGGGACGTCTCTAAAGGAGTGAGGCAGATGTAGGTGGGGATGTGCTGAATCAAAAGTTGCAAACAAGCTGTCTTATGAGAATAGAAGGAATATAGTCCCAAGACTCATATATTCCCAAAATAACCCCTCTCTTTTTCTAGGATCTGTATCATAAAATTTTGAGTTGGAAAAATCATCTAGTCCAACCCTTTCATTGTAAGATAAAGAAACCAAGGCCTAGAAAAGGGAAGTGACTTGCCCAGCATCATAGAGCTAGTGGTGGCTAAGCCATGATTCCAAATCCAGTGATCTTTCCACTATGCCACACAGCAGAGATAAAGCCTGCTTATCTTGGAAGGCTAGACACGTTGAGAGTATGGCCACTTACTTATCAAGATAGCTGAAGAACCAAAAGAACAATACATCTCAACCACAACAACGCAATGAAAATATCACCGAAAGGAAGGTGGTCTCTAAGTAAAAGAAAAACCAGCAATGGTGCTGGACAGCAGACATTGACAGGTACCTCCCTCCTCAAGGCACGGGGACAAGCAACTGACCAGCAGAATGTTGCACCCGTTGTTAGAAATATTCCCTGTATTGATTCTTTATGCTTATTTTTTTTTATACAAAGGAAGATTCAATCTAGGGGAAAAGAGTATGTTTTTCCCTTCTAGAAATGATTGTGATATAAAGACAAAAGCAATCCACAAAAATGTGGGGGTTTTCCCCCTTAAATACAGCTGATAGAACGGCCCCTTGCCACAAATAACCACTGCGACTCCTGGCAGCTCCAAGCACAAGCTAGCTGGGACTATGTGGCTGCTGGCAGCTTCATACCTGGAATGCTGCCTCCTGTCTTTCTGTCTCTCTTTGTCTCTGCCCGCCCTCCTTCATTCTTCCTCCCTCCCTCACTTTCTCCCTCTCTCTTTTCTTTGTGTTTGTTTCTCTTCGTCTTTTGAATTATAGATCAAAGCAAAGAGTCCTGTAGTTTCTCCCACATATTTTATAGATAGAATTTAGTCCCTTCTAAAATAACAGAACAGTAAAAATAATGGCAGCATTAATAATGATAAAAATCAATGTCATTGAAACTTTTAACTTGTCCTTGGAGGAAAAGAAAGCCATTAGAATCTAGAATCACATTGTTTGGGAGGGACTTAAATAAAAATGACTCTAACTTGTTGAACAGGAAGATGGCAAAGCTTTTTATGAATTAGAATCATTCCTACTTTGACCAACATAATTAGAATGCTACGCACAATTCAACTGTAGTTACTGGCTGGGAAAAGTTCTACTGAGCAGCAATACTTTCCCCCACAATAATTTGACCAAGGCAGGAAGAAGAAAATCATTAGTCATTTAAGATATTTTTATTGGGGTGGGGAGAAAGGAGGTGGTGGTAAGAAACAAACCAGATGAAACTGGATGACCTTGGGCCTGTCACTTAACATCTCTAGGTTTGTTTCTTCACCTATAAAATGAAAGACTTGGATCAGATGACTTCTGAGATCTGTTCCAGCTCTAAAGTGCTATAAATTTAGAAGCAAGATTATTGATATCAATTTCAATATTTGGCTCATGAAACATATTATTCATTGTAGGAAATCATATTGATACTCTCCAGCCTGTGGACATAAAGTGGCTACTAGAAATATAACCCTGCAGAAAAGCTGGAATATGTCAAACCTGTTAGTTTTCAGAAAGTAGAGATAGGGACTATTGAATGAGATAGCACGTGATCTGGTGAAAAGAATATTTCATCTCGTGAAAATCAGAAAACCTAGGGTCAACTCTAAAGTAATTAATCAAGTAATTTACTTTTCTTGACCTCAGTAACCTCATCTTTAAAATGAAAGGATTACCTGTTTTTTTGTTTTAAAAAAAATCTTTGTTATAAGAGACGGTTGTTTTGGAGGGAGAGAGGAGGGAAATCTAGACAACGTAAAAAAAAAAAGTATCAACATCTAGGTCATGTGGCCAACAAGATGGTGGACTAAATATTTCCTTTGAAAGAAAAGGAGGTGGGGGAGTGGGCAGGGTCCACCAGGGCTGCTAAGGCTAATCCCCACAGAAGTCACTTGGGGCAGAGGCTGAGGTCAGTGAAAAATAAATTCACCAGTGTGGGAGGAGGCTGAGAGTTTTGAGGTTCAATCCCCAGGGAAAGCACTATGAGAGGGGAAGGACTTAGAAAATGAGCAAAAAGGAGACTATAAGGGGGAAAAAAACCAACTAAAAATAACCAAAGATCTCAGGAGAAAGAAAATTCTGGTAAAGATCTTGAGCATAAGCCATTAAAAAGAAAGAACATGAATGCCACAAAAAAAAAAGAATATGACCCCTAGCCCGTTTAAAAGACTCCAAGAGCTCTGAACAAATATTGTAGGAAACAGAAAATTGAATCAATACTTGATGAGACAGAGGACTCTGTGGATTCCAAAGAGAGCATGGAACCACATCAGAATGTTCCTGAATGGTTCAAGAGAGAAATAAGAATCATGAAAGCAGAATATGTGGCCTGCTCAGTAGAAATAAAACTGACCTACTTTCTATTTCCCAGGTATGATATTCCTGTGCTGCCCCTGAGTCTTTTCAAGGGCTCTTCTCCATGCCTAGAATATTCTCCTAGTTCCTAGAGGTAGAAGGACCTGTGGTGGGACCCAGGATCCTAGATTTGTGGTTTTAGGCCAGGTGTCTGGCAGTTCACGTTTGAAATTAGAACAAGATGAATTCCTTATTGAAGATCTAACAGTTAAGAAAAGGAGATTCACTTAGCTACATTAGAGGAAGGATATCAAGTATGTTCAGCAAAGATGTTGTTGTTTCATCTGAATACAGCTTCCTGTGTTGTTGCCTGTCAAGTTTCAGAGTTCTATGCTTGGAAATCAGGAAGCCATGTCACCTTGCTCTCCTGAACCAATCAAATTTTAAGAACAGTTTTAACACCTTTTAAGGAAAAACTAGACTAATCTCCATGAGAGGAGGCCTTAGAATGTCTCTCATCCATACATCAAAATCATTCATGATCCCTTGAAACATGTAACAACAGAAATAACTCTGTTCGGTGATCCTCTAACAACAAACATCACGGAGGCATAAAGAAGGAGATATATAATTATAAAAAGTGCTCACCACCATGTTAAAGAAGATTCAGGGCAGAACCCAGGTTGAGAAGGGATCCTCTGTATTTGGAAGTGTGCATGAGAAGTTCCTGTCTACAGATGACCTTGTGTTGATTACACCAACACCCAAAACATGACAGAGCCTCCAGGAGGAGAAATCACTCAATGGAGTTTGGCCTGCCCATCCACACAGGAAAGATCAAATGGATGAAGGATGGATAGATATCTTATAGACCTTGTCCATCAGTAAGTAAATCTGGGACAGACAATAAATATGGGCAATGAGCTGAGCCCAGAGCACAATAGGAGTAGAAGATTGAACTGAAATGATTTCAGGAAATTATAAAGCTATTTTACTGATTCCAAGCTTCCCATGAAATCAAATGCTCATTTTTTCAAAATAAACATTTTATTGTTGTTGCTATATGGTATCAAGTCGAGGCACAGCAATGCTTCAAAGAACTAAAGACAAGTATCACACAGAGGATAATGGGAAAAGCTCGTACCAAGTGTGAACAGGCTGCAACACATAACCAACTAGCAATTCCAAAAAATAAAAGTAGAGGATGTCATCAAGGAACTGTATGATTGGAAGAGATCAAGTAGCAAGAATATTATTGGTAAATGGTGAATGTGCCCCAACAGTTGTCCTTCTAACATCAGGGAAATTTGAGAGAAGTCTTCATCATGCTGGGTGGATTCTTTATGGTGAACTTTTGAGAGAGGATGGATCTGAGTCACAAAGGCTGGGCAGACCAGGGTGAAGCTGCAATTTACATCTTTGACGGGAACTCCCAAATGGATGAGATCAATGATCCCTTTGAATATTGAATGAAAATATAATATACATGCCTCCACCTTGCTCTCCCTCTTGGTGCCAGGCCACACATCCAGCCCAACTTAACCAAATGTCTAATATCAGAAAGTTGATTTAATCTTTTTGTCTCATTTCTTACCTATATATCTAAGAATTAAATAAAATGCAACAAACTATTTAGGTTTTTAATAGACAATGTTTTCATCACATTTAAAGTTCAAACTGAAAGCGAACGTTTAGAAAAAAAGACCAAAGCTTCCAGAATCCCACAGTGATTACTTTAAATAGCGTGGCAGGATTGGGTGGAAGCAGAGAGCTTAAAATGAATAGATAACCCACAATAAAGCTGGCTACTCAAAGAAAGCGAAAGGGAGGGAAAGAGAACATCAGGGTCTCTTTTTCCAACTCAGATTTGAGCAGCAGGGATGATTTTGTCCAGTTCATAACTCATACTCTGATTGTGCCTTTCACGTCTGGATCAGAATTATCATGGAGCTCATGATGGTTTGGAGGGGCAGCTAGGTGGCACCATAAATAGAGCAACAGGGTCTGGGGTCTGGAGGAACTGAGTTCAAATCGAGCCTCAGACATTTCCTAGTTGTGTGACCCTGGACAAGTCATTTAACCTCTGTTTCCTGAACTATAAAATAGGGATGATAATAACCCCTACTTCCCAGGGTTGTTGACATAACATAATATTTGTAAAGCACTTAGCATAGCTTCTGGTTCATAGTAGACACTTGAAAAGTGCTTATTTCCTTCCTCCTTCCTCTCTAATGTCTGCTCTCTATGGTTCCACATGTTTTCTTGCTTGAGACTGCTTACTGCTTCTTCTTCTTGAAAGCTCCTCTCACCTAAGGTCGGGGCCAGAGGTGGGCTTCATAACTTTGGAAACCGTGCAGACCCATCCAGTCAGAAGGACAGTTACCAGAGTGACTCCCAGCTCTGGAGTTCTTACCTTCTCTGAGTGGAGACAAAGATGGGCTACATGTAAGTATTCTTTATTTTAACCTGTGAACATGTTGCATCCCCCTAATAGAATATAGGCCCCTTGAGGCCCTCTTAGTTATTCGTATCCCCAGTGCCTGCCTAGTCCAATGCCTAGACCAGGGGTAGGGAACCTGAGGTCTCCAGGCCACATGTGGCCTTCTAGGTCCTTGGGTGTGGCCTTTTGATTGAGTCCAAGTTTTACAGGACAAATCCTTTTATGAAGGGGATTTGTTCTGTGAAGTTTGGATTCAGTGGAAAGGCTATGCCTAAGTGGGTGGAAGTTGGTCTTCTCTTGCTCCCTCTCAGCAGTTTTCAAAAGTGTGGAGCAAGACTTCACAATACAGAAGGCATAAAACTCTTTCAGGTCCAAAATTACAAGCTATTTTCTACTGTAATTTCTACATAAACACATCTACTTTTTTCAATGGAAACAATATTCATATAAAAGTTTACAAAAACAAGAGTAACATGGTAAATTTCCTCCAACTGACAGTGAATGCAGTACAGTAATAATTTAATATGGTATGTGCAAGTGAGGTCAATTTGGAGTTAGTGCATGTTGAATCTTGACAGGACCATGATCCATCACCAATACCATCAGTTAACATAGGTTCCTAAAGAAGGTGAGCTATATTGGCACTACATAAAGTTGAACCATCTTTGTATGGAATTTAAAAGTCCAATATCTGTTCTATTTTTCAATGTCATTCGTTTTGGTAAATACAACATAATATTTACCGAATAAGCTGGGTTTTTTTCCCCATACACACAGCCCACTCAACTTTAACATTTTAAAACTTGAAGTAACACAGGGAGAGATTTGGACAATAATTTGAAAATTTAACAATGAAATTTAATTGTCTTCATATTTTGTTGTTGCTAATTTTTGAAGTGAAATAATTCCCTTTATGATAGATAAATGCATAAGCAATTTGAGGGAAAAGTTATTTGAAACTAGTACAAGCAAAGATAAGAAAAAACATTTAAATAACAAAAATAAACAGAGTAAAAAGACAAAATCCAGAAAATATAATCCATTATATTTATCATTTAGAGGCAGCATGATGGTAGAGATAGCTGACCTCAAGGCCCAGATCTGGGTTGAAGTCCTATCTCTGTTACATATTAGCTGTATGACCTGGGGTAAATTACTTAACTTCTTTGTATTTTAGGCAAGTTTCTAAGATAATAAGGAGCAGAGAAAGTAGTAACTGACCTTCATAAAGGGAGCTTTCCTATAACAATGAAATTATAGGTCCAATCCCTACCCCTATTTTTATCAATGGAATTCACAAGTACTGTTATCAATGGGGAGGAAGCAATGCAGTGTTTGTTTCATATGAATGCATTAGTTCATTAGCTGCACAGAGCATAAACACACAAATTAAAATGACATCTTGAAAGTGTAAAAACAGAATACATTGTCTTTCAAGAGAATTTTTCCTGAGAAAATTAGGTGTTTTTATTAAGCAAACCATACTTCTTAGAAAATGTCTGTGACATCAAAAAGGATTGCTTAGATCTTTTAAGGCTGTTTACAGGACTGCCAAACATAAAGAGCCTCATTTGATAAGAGGACCACTGGTGTGATCTATAGCTATTTAATAGAAATGATGCTTGGTAAATTACATTAAAAGAGGCTTCGAATGCTTCTGCTTGTAGGAAATATGATGGGAAGGAGAATTTATCTAATGTATGAAGACCCTTGTAATTACTTGAGAAATGAAAATCTTCCTATTTTTAATTGCAAGGGGATGAAGGTACAAACGCAGTTTAAAAATGTCCATTTGATAATATATGCAAAATATATTTTGTGACAGGATTAATATCTACCGGTGTTTTCCCACAACATGGGTTAGGCTTGTTTCTCCTTTTTCCCACTGTGAGAAAGATTAGTTTTTCCTAAATGGGTACAAAACTATTTCTGGGATTTGATTGACCCCTTGCCTTCCTTGGCCTAGCTTCTTAGTTACCTACGAGCCTAAAATGTTCCATCCACATGTAGTTGGAACAGGATGTGTTTCTGACCCACAAGTCATAATACTCTGCTTTGAAAACCAGATGTGTTTCCATGTGGAGACAGGGGTGGGAGTGGGAGAAGGGCAGGAGAGAGGAGTCTTATCCAGATAAGCTGAGCACCACTGCATTCTTATTGAATCTCATTGTTCTGTTAGGGCAAGAGTTTTGTTAACTGTTTAGCGATTTGCAATCATCTCATTTCATCCCATCAAATGTGAACTAAGAGTGCTGGCATTAGGCCCATGTCTAATAGTTGCTGAAAATGATATTAAGGAATATTTGTTACTTTGGAAATCTGCTGATGGCAATGCCATAGCAAGAGAAAATGTCCATTTAATTGATGGATTTTTTATTGAAAATAGTATAACATTGGAGAATTGTATTGGGCTTATCTTCTCATTCACTTCTCAGTCCCTGGGCTGGCTTCTGAACTGAAACTGTTCTCTCCAAAGTTATCAATAATCTCTTAATTCTTATATGCAAAGGTCTTTTTCTCAATTGTCACCCCTCTTAACTTCTCTGTAGCATTTCACATGAACTACCTCACTGTCCTAGAAACTCTTTCCTCCTTGGGTTCTATGGCACTGCTCTCTGGGTTTTCTTCCTTACTTGTTTGATCACTCTTTCTCAGTCTCATTTGTGGGGTTCAATAATTCCTAATTTCAATATTCCTCTTCTTTTTTAGCTTATCTATAGGCAGTACCATGATTTGTGGAATGATTCTGCAAAATTTGGAATGGCTGCCTCTGCTAGTGTGGCAAAAACAAACCTCAGAAATAAAAAGAATGTCCTCACATTTAAGTGAGCCATCTTTAAGTGAGCTCGTTTGTCAAACATACTTAAATTTATATAACATTTTTCTCAGCACAAAGAGTTTTACATACATTATCTTATTTGGTCCTCACAAAAAGCTACAAAGTAGATAGTATTCGTGTTGCTTTCACCATCTGACAGATGGGGAAATGAAGGCTCAAGGAAATGAACCCAAAGTCACAGATTTTCTGCCACTAAGTCCAGTGCCCTTTCCTTGGTGCTATCCATGTCCAGAACTAGTTACGGAATGTCCACACATGTTCCACAGTCTCTCCAAGGCACTTCCCTTACAGATCAACATAATTCTCCCAGCAGTCATCAGTGCAGTGTCCTACACAAGGAAAGATTTCCGCAGCCTCTGATGGAGGCTGCACAGGTGTCAGACCCCCTTTATATATAGAATGCAACAAAGTAAGAATTAGTGGTTTTTTTTCTTTTCCTTTACCCTTGAGTCCATGCAATTGCCACAGAGGAATAGAGGTAAAGGATATGTGTGCATGTGATTTTTCCATGGGCCCCATAAAATGCTAAGAAAAAGGCAGCAGTGGAAAAATATAGATAAGACCTGCTTACAAATTGCCTCTATGTGGATCAGTTTTATTTGTTCGGTCATTAGATAAATACTAGGTTATATATAAATGCATCAAAATGCCAATTGCCTTTTTGTCATAACAGAAAACATCCTTTCTTTTCCTCTCATTGATTTGATGGATAGGATACTCTTTGCCTTCGGTATATCAAGGGTTCATACTGTCTCTAGTTCAAAATGTGCTTATTCTACCATAGAGAGAGAAATTCCTTGTCTTCATCATGAATATTAGTTCAACAACGAAAGGAACAACAAATGGGACCTTCAAGCAGATTTCATGAACAAATGCTTCCAGCAAATGGTCCTTTTCTGGATATTTGCCATGAGGTACATAGCGCCATCTGCACTTCCCAGGAGGCAAGAGAGGAAATTAGTGTAGATGGTCATCATCTGGTGAGTCATTCATTGGTGTCACTGTGCTCTTGTGTACAATGTCTGAATGTGTCCTTTCCTCCTGTCCCCTCTCTCTGCACCTTGGGTCCTAGTCTTTCCTCCTTTTCCTCCTCCTCCCCATCCCAAGAATTTTGCTAATTCATTCTATAATGCATATGTGCTATGGCCAACTTATTGAATAGATTGTGTGGTACCAAGGAAAGGGTACTTAACTTGAAAGCAGAAGATCTGGGTTCTTTCACAACATGAGTATTGTGGAAGGGTTATACATAATGACATGCATGTGGCCTATGTTGAATTGCTTGACTTCTTAGGGAGGGTGGGTGGGAAGGGGAGAGGGGAGAGAATTTGGAACTCAAAGTTTTAAAAACAGATGTTCAAAAACAAAAACAAAAAAATTTGCATGCAACTAGAAAATAAGATACACCGGCAATGGGGCGTAGAAATTTATCTTGCCCTACAAGAAAGGAAGGGAAAAGGGGATGGGAGGGGAGTGGGGTGACAGAAGGGAGGGCTGACTGGGGAACAGGGCAACCAGAATATATGCCATCTTGGAGTGGGGGGAGGGTAGAAATGGGGAGAAAATTTGTAATTCAAACTCGTGAAAATCAATGCTGAAAACTAAATATATTAAATAAATTAAAATAAATTTAAAAAATTTAAAAAAAAGAAGATCTGGGTTCAAGTTTCATCTGTAACATCCCCTAGCTGAATGACTTTGGACTCATTTCCTTGAGCCTCAGTTTCCCTACTTGTCAAACAGTGAAAGCAACGCTATCTAATACTACCTACTTCACAGAATTTTTGTCAGGATCAAATAAGGCAATGCATGTAAAGCTCTTTGTACTGAGAGAAATGTTACATAAATATAAGTATGGTACAAACTAACAATAAAGGATACAAAATTGTATGGGCATTCTTTTTGTTTCTGAGGTTTGTTTTTGTTTTTGCCATACAATCAAAGCCAACTGTTCAAAATTTTGCGAGAACCATTCCACAAAGTATGGTACTACCTATTGATAACAAGAAGAAGGAGGAGGAGGAGGAAGAAGAGAAGGAGGAGGAGGGGAAGACGAGGAGAAGGAAGAGGAAGAGGAGGAGGAGGAGAAGAATATATAAATTAAGAATTATTGAACACCTCATACGATTTAATTGTATGAAGGGAAAAAAGATTTCCTTTGACAATGAAACAATTGGTTTAAGAAAGTTAAGTTCACAGTTATAAATCACAAAGCTTTCTCTCTTTCTTCCACATATGTTCATTGAAAAAAGGGGTTCACTGGTAATCTGTTAGACTGGTCTTGTTTCTATGTAGCTAGAACGGCTCTTTGTGGCTATAATAGCTTAGCGGGAAGAAAAGCTATGGATTTAAATCAATTCCAGGAAAATTCAGGAATGTCATCTTTCTCGTCCCTTCTTAGTACAGAGGAAAGATCCTAGATTTAGAGTCAAAGGATCTGGGTTAGAGTATCAATTCTATTGTTAATTACCATAGACAGATGTCATCTTGGGCAAGTCAGTCTCTCTGCTCTGGACCTCAGTTTCCTCAGGCTCCCTCGGAACTATCAAAAAATAGAATCGGCTTCCTCAGGAAGTAGTTGGTTCCTCTCACTGGAAGTCTTCAAGCAAAAGCTGAATGATCCGTGTTGGGCATGATGTATTGGTGCCTAGTATTATACCTACCACATAGTAAGTACTGAATAAATATATGAAAAAGCACTTATCCAGCGCTTTCTATGTGGTAGGTACTCAGGATATGAATACAAAAATGAGATAGTCTTTGTCTACAAAGCCCTTACATTCCAATGGGAGATAACACATCAAGCATTTGGTGACCAAAGAATTGTGTTTTGGACCGAGGGGTCACAAGAATTGGGCAGAGAAGCACAGGGCAGTTGATTATCGTGCCCTTTCCCACAGGCATGATACTACTGTCCCAAGGAATAAGGGTAGAAAAGAGATAGGGCATTAGAGGGTACCTAGTAGCAGGGTGGATAGCAAACAGACTTTGAGGGCCCTGGTTTTCTGGGGCATGCCTGGATGGGGTATGAAGCATGACTGGAGATGGGCTAGCCTAGACACAGAGTTAGGTGAGATTTCACTCACTTATCTGCCCACCTGGAAAGCTCAACCCAATGGAGGAATTCCAGAGCTGAGGAGATTAAGCTCCTTAATTTCTGGTTTCTGGAAGTCTGGTGAGGAAGAGGATTATCTCAGGAGGATTAATAAATGTATGTGATTGGTTGCTTAATGATGTAGAAGGGATTTTTTGTTCAGGTGATGGTTGGACTACATGGCCTCTGAGTTCTTTTACAACTCTGGAATTCCTGGAACCATCCATCTAGACTTGGAAGGGATCTCAGAGGCCATCTGCTTTACAACCGAGGCCCAGAGAGGTCAAAGGATTTGCCCAAAGTGAATTACGCATGGATTTAGGATTTAAATCCAGCTCCTCTGACTCCACTTCTAGCCGTTTTCCCACTGTATCTGGCTAGTTATAGATAATCTCTGTTACCTTTCAGCTCTAAATCTGTAATAAGGACAACACGGTGCCACAGAATAAATACTGTTTGGAGTCATGTTGTGCTGAAAAAAAGCGACTCCAGCTCCAAGCCCGACATTGCTATTTACTCCCTCTATAACCTGGGACAAGCTACGAAATCTCTAGGGACCTCAATTTCCTTATTTGTACAAGGAAAAGGTTGGACTCAATGGCATATAAAGTCTCTCTACCTCTAAGTGCAAGTTACTATGATCACCCTATGTTCTTCTCCTTGAGCACTGAGACATTTATAGGCACGTGGTAGTATAATTGTTTTTTTCTTTGCTACAAACTTATCCCTGGCATTACCCTTTTTATCCAGAATGAACTTAGCCGAATTATCATCTCTCTTACTTATTCTTTCCTTCCTTCACTTATAATAGCTCTGTACTTACCTAACAGAATTAGTTCATAGTGTACTATCTGTACATTTGACGTGGCTTTGACATTCTTGGGAGAAATTTTTTTAAAAAAACACCACCAGTATACCCAGTTCCATGAACACTTTTTAATTCTAGAGTGCCCATCCCAGGTAAGTTTCTTAGAGGGTATGGTATGTTTCCAGAATTTCAATCCAATTAATATTTGCTAATTGCCTACTCTGGATTAGGTTCTTTGCTAAGTGCTAGAGAAACAAAAAAAGTTCCACTGTTCCTACAATTAAGATACTTCTACTCTCCTGGAGGGATCTGACATGTATACACATTAGTATAACATGAGGTTTGGTGAGATTGGGGCAAAAGATATTTAAAAAAAAAGAAAAGCTACAGAAAATTTTCAAGGAAGAGAGAAAATCTAACAATTGCTGGAATCAAAGGAAGACTTCACAGAGGAGACGGCAATTGAGTTGAACCTTGAAAGGAGAAAAACTTTCTAAAAGGTGGAGGTGAGAAAAGAGTGAATTCCAAGGATAGAGGCTGGTCTGCTCAGATGTATAGGACCACGTGTAGGAGGCATTGTGAAGACTATGTAGAGATCCAATCTTCTCATTTTACAGACTTGAGAAAAATGAAATCTAGAGTATTTAAGGGATTTGTTCAAGGTCAAAAGGTAGCCAGTGGCAGTCACAGGGAGTATTAATCCAGATTTTGTCCCTGAACAGAAAATACTTTCTTGGGTTCAAAGAAGAGTTAGCCATTAAGTCTGAATGGAACATAGAGTTTGTGAAGGACAGTAATGGGAAATAAGATTGGAAACAAATTGGAGCAAATTGTGGAAGTCCTTATGAGCCAGGATAGTTAGGGTGGCAAAAACAAATAAATGATAAACAAACAAACAAACAAACACCAAGACCTGATTGGGAGTAAGAGAAAAGAGCCAGAAATAACAGACTTCAAGCTGGGTTAAGCAGGAATATAAGTGCTATCAGCAGAAACAGAAGCTGGAAAGTGGGATGGATTTTTCAGTTTGGGTCATGTTGGGTTGAGGTACTTGTGGAGCATTCAATTAGAAATGCAGGACTAGAAATTCAGGGGAGAAATTACAAATATAAATATATCATAGCAACTAGCACCTAGATAAAGCATCATGCTTTGCAAAGTATTTTTACATGTTATCTCATTTCATTTGTTATCTCACTTGAACTTTACAATATCCCTCTAAAGTAGGTGCTGTTATTATCCTCATTTAACAGATGAGGAGACTAAGGCTGAGAGAAGTTAAGTGACTTGTTGTTGGTGCTGTTCAGTCAATTCAGTTGTGTCCGACTCTTCATGGGGTTTTCTTGACCAAGATACTGGGGTGGTTTGCCATTTCCTTCTCCAGCTCATTTTACAGATTAGGAACTGATGCAAACAAGGTTAAGTGGACTGGCCTAAGGTCACACAGCTAGTAAGTGTCCAAGGCTGGATTTGAATTCAGGTCTTCCTGACTCCAGGTCCAGCACTCTATCCACTGCACCACCCAGCTACATCATCATAGGACCAGCTTTTACTCGTATAGGCAGTTCCCAGTGTGCTGTACCAATGCATAGCAGCACCCATTCTATACTTTAATTGCCCTAGAGGGTTGCTTGAAATACTAAATTAAATAATTTGCCAAGGTGACTCTGATGTAGACTGTCTAGACATTACTCACACTGGCCTTGGCTATATGGATTTCTAAAAAAGTCTGCCATAGAAATACTAGGTCACTAACATAATCCATAAACTGCCTTATATGAAAGAATTAAATTAATTGACCAGGTATCCTGTGTAGCATAAACATGGCTTCTTCCAGCCTCCATCTTTCACATCCCACCTCCAGAAAGTGAATGTAAAACATCATGATAAAAACTCACAAGTTAACCCTCCTTAATAGTATTTTACCCCCAACTACATGTAAAGATAGTTTTCAACATTCATTTCTGTAAAAATTTGAGATCCAAATTCTTCTCCCTCCCTCCCTCCCCAAGACATCAAGCAATCTGATATAGGTTATACATGTACAATCATGTTAAACATATTTCCACATTAGTCATGCTGTAAAAGAAGAATCAGAGCAAAAGGGAAAAACCACAAGAAAGAAAAAAAAAACCCTGAAAATAGTATGCTTCAATCTGCATTCAGACTCCATAGTTCTTTCTCTGGCTGTGGTAAGCATTTTCCATCATGAGTCTTTTGGAATTGTCTTGGACTGTTGTGTTACTGAGAAGAGCTAAGTCTTTCATAGTTAATTATGGTCTAATATTGTTGTTGCTGTGTACAATGTTCTCCTGGTTCTGCTTACTTTACTCAGCACTAGTTCATAAAAGTCTTTCCAGGTTTTTCTGAAATCATCCTGTTTATCATTTCTTATAGCATTCTTATAGTATTCTATTACATTCATATACCACAACTTCTTTGACCATTCCCCATTGATGTGTGTCCCCTCAATTTCCAATATTTTGTGACCTCGAAAAGAACTGCTATAAATATTTTTGCACATGTAGGTCCTTTTCCCTTTTTTATGATCTCTTTGGGACATAGACCTAGCAGTGGTATCCACAGTTTCGTTGCCCTTTGGGCATAGTTCCAAATTGCTCCCCAGAATAGTTGGATCAGTTCACAACTCCACCAACAATGCATTAATGTTCCAATTTTCCCATTTTTTCTCCAACATTTATTGTTTTCCTTTTCTGTTGTATTAGCCAATCTGATAAGTGTGAGGTGGTACCTCAGAGTTGCTTTACTTTGCATTTCTCTAATCAATAGTGCTTGAAAACATTTTATATGATTATAGATAGCTTTAATTTTTTCCTTTGAAAACTGCTTGTCTGTATCCTTTGACCATTTATCAGTTGGGGAATGACTTGTATTCTTATAAATTTGACTCAGTTCTCTATGTATTTTAGAGATGGGGGCCTTTATCAGAGACACCGGCTTTAAAAATTTTTTCCCAGCTTTTTGCTTCACAACTAATCTTGGTTGCATTGAGTTTTTTTGTGCAAAAACTTTTAAAGTTAATATAATCAAAATTATCCATTTTGCATTTCATGATGTTCTCTGTCTCTTGCTTGGTCATAAATTCTTCCCTTCTCCCCAGATCTGACAGGTAAACTATTCTTTGCTCTTCTAATTTGCTTATGGCATGATCCCTTGTGTCTAGATCATGTACGCATTTTGACCTTATCTTGATATAGGGTGTGAGATGGTCTGTGGCTAGTTTCTGACATACTATTTTCCAGTTTTCCCAGAAGTTTTTTGTCAAATAGTGAGTTCTTATCCAAGAAACTGGAGTCTATCAAATAGTAGATTTAGTAGACTATAGTAGAATAGTAGACTATAGTCATTTACTACTGTGTCTTGTGTACCTACACTATTCCATTGATCCACTATTCTATTTCTTAGCCAGTACCAAATAGTTTTGATGATTGCTGCTTTATAATTCAATTTTAGATCTGGTACAACTAGGCCACCTTCCTTTGCATTTTTTTTCCATTAATTCCCTTGATGTTCTTGACCTTTCAGTCTTCCAGATGAATTTTGTTATTGTTTTTTCTAGCTCTATACAATCATTTTTGTTAGTTTGGTATGGCACTGAATAAGTAAATTAATTTAGGTAGAATTGTCATTTTTATTATATTAGCTCGGCCTACCTATGAGCATTGATATTTTTCCAATTGTTTAGATCTGCCTTTATTTGTGTGAAAACTATTTTGTAATGGTATTCATATAGTTCCTGGGTTTGTCTTGGCAGGATGGCTTCCAAATGTTTTATATTGTCTACAGTTATTTTAAATGGAAATTCTCTGTCTCTTGCTGCTCAGCTTTGTTGGTAATACATAGAAATGCTAATGATTTATAGGGGTTTATTTTATATCTCACAACTTTATTAAAGTTGTTAATTGTTTTAAGTGTTTTTTAGTTGATTCTCTAGGATTCTCTAAGTATCCTATCATAACATCTGCAAAGAGTGATAGTTTTGCTTCCTCGTTGCCTATTCTAATTCCTTCAATTTCTTTTTCTTCTCTTATTGCTAACACTAACATTTCTAGTACAATATTGAATAATAGTGGTGATAATGGGCATCCTCGTTTCACCTTTGATCTTACTGGGATTGTTTCTAGCTTATCCCCATTATAAATAATGCTAGCTGATGGTTTTAGATAGATACTGCTTATAATTTTAAGGAAACTCCTTTTATTCCTATACTTTCTAGCTTTGCTAAAGTAATGGGTGCTGTATCTTGTCAAGAGCTTTTTCTGTTTCTATTGAGATAATCGTATGATTTCTGTCAGTTTTATTATCGATGTGGTCAATTATGCGGATAGCTTTCCTAATATTGAACCAGTCCTGCATTCCTGGTATAAATCCCATCTAGTCATAGTGTATTATCCTGGTGATAAATTGCTGTAATTTCTTTGCTAATATTTTATTTATAATTTTTGGATCAATATTCATTAGGAAAATTGGTCTATAATTTTCTTTCTCTGTTTTGGCTCTTCCTCGTTTAGATATGAGCACCATATTTGTATCATAAAAGGAATTTGACAGGACTCCTTTGCCTATTTTTCCAAATAGTTTATATAGTATTGGAATTAGTTGTTCTTAATTGGAATTAACTGGTATAATTCAACAAGTTAATCCTCAATCCTAAAATGGTTTACCTACTCTACACCTGAGAACAGCTTGCTAGTGCCCTGCCCTTGGTTACCAAACTGTTGTAGTTCTCCTTGTTGTCCAGAAAGTGCTTACAGCTTGGGTGGGAATAGTTTGCAACTAAGAAGTGACTCAACAATGATGAAACTCCAGATAGTCTAGTAGTATAAGAAGGGACACTATATAACATTCAGGGTTCTTGCTGTGACTCAGCTCAACACCTTGGGTGAGTCATATAGCTACCTTCTACTGCAATCATACCGTGGAGCCTGTTCTTCCTACATATCAACCTTGTAGAAAAATTCTAAGCATCAACAATTAAAAAAAATAGAGAACATTGAAGCAGGCAAAGTAGTGTAAGCAGTCCTAGCATTTCAAATCCACCAATAGCATTGGCTTTTCAATTTCACTTTTGTTCTTTGAGTTAGATAAAGGGTTATTTAAAATTTCACTGTCTTTTGGGGGCTTCTCAAATGGCTCCAACTAAATTATACAAGTCAGGCACTACTTATAAAATATTCAAGCTAGAAAGCACCTTAGAGAACCACTTCACTTTACAGATGAGGTAAATGAGACCCAGAGACATGAAGTTACACAAGATAACACAGCTAGTAAATGGCAGAGCTAGAATTTGATCTCAAGCCTTTTCTGGGCCTCAGTTTCCACATATTTAAAATGAGATGGTTAGATTACATTATCTCAAAGGTCTTTTCCAGCTCTAAATCCTAAAACTGTAAATAATAACAAGTCTAGGTGGCACTGTTCCCTTTGCCCTTTACCATGACTCCTCCTATCTTTGTCTTTTATTTTTAATACAGAATTGAGTTGCCCACACAGACAACCTCTTCCTGACCCTTTATCTATTGCCTCTCAGGTTCACGTTATCAATTGGAAATGTGATATTTAACCCATATCCAGAGAATTTAAGATAACAGAATTCCTAACCCTCGTATCATTGCCAATTCTGGCCAAACCTATATTCAATTTATAAACAGAAATGAAGAAAACTAGAGCAGAACAAACATACAATGTGAGCTTGGTTCTTTTTCTCATGTTCCTTTTGGGTTTACCAAAGAGTATCATAAGTCATAGGAGAATATTGGTGTTTTTAAAAAATGCTCTTTGGCAGTAAGGTAAGCCCTAGCACAAATTTCCAAATGGGAGACTGGGGATGCTTTATGCCTCCAAATAGTGGAATACTGTCACTTTGAAAGAAGAAAAATTACAAATGACCCAAAAAGCAACGGAAAAATATGTGGCAGGAGTAAGTCAGCAATAGCATAATACCATGATGGCTTGCCATCATCAAGGACAAACGTGTATAACTTGAAAATGAAGGGGGCTAGTTATTCAGGAAGAATGAGGGGCGACAGATGGGCAGCCCAAATGCTGCACTAATATCCATGAAATATTAAAAGACCCAGGGGAGGATCTCCAGAAGGTTGGGTCTATCCTCTGTGGGGTATTTACAGAAATAAAGGAACATATGGGATAAGAAGGTATAGATAGGTTACAGTCTGTACCAGTGGAAGAAGTACCCACATCAAAGAGATCACGGATCCATAGAAATATCAGAAAGCATGACCCTAGAGTCCCAATTGATTTATGTGAGTCATTCAATCTCTGCCTCAGTTTATTCACCTGTAAAATGAGGATAATAATAGCACTTACCTTCCAGGGTTATTGTGATGATAAAATAAGATAATTTTTTAAGAACTTTGCAAACTTTCAAGTGCTACATAAATGCTAAAATTGTTGTTGTTTCAGTCATGTCTTTTGTAACCCCATTTTGGGGTTTTCTTGGAAAAGACTCTAGACTGGTTTGCCACTTCCTTCTCCGATTCATTTTACAGATGAGGAAACCAAGGCAAACGGGGTTAAGTGACGACACAACTAGTAAGTGTCTGAGGCTAGACTTGAATTCAGTTCTTCTTGACTCTAGGCCTGGCTCTCTATTCACTGGGTCACTTAGCTGGCCTGCTAAAATTATTAGTGTTACATTATATATAACTGACAACAAAATCATAACTCATATTTACATAGCACTTGACATTTTACAAAGCACTGAACTCATAATAATTCTGTGAGACTGATAGGGAGAATATTATTCTAACTCTTGCAGATGAAGAAACTGAGGCTAATAGAAGTTAATTTGTCTATGGTCATATTGTTGTCAGAGGCAAAAACTGGTCTCACATCTTCTAGGACCAAGTCCTCTACCATTTCCTCTCAAACACACTGCTAAAAAGGCAGAGGCATCTAATGGCAGCTTTCCCAGTTGCCTTAGGTTTTGTCTCCAGGGTAAGGCTGCCCACTCTGATATCAGGTCCCCATCCACAGAGCATTCATATTTCTTTCCCTCTTGGTTGTGTTGGGGTTAACCATGAGCAGGATAAAGTTAACCATTCCATTTTAACCTGGTGACTGGGCAGACTGGTGGGAGCAAGCCCAGCAAATCCAATCGGTCCTATGGTTGCCTCTTGAGTTTCATGTCCAGCTTAGGGCAGACTCATAGCAATCCCAGGAGAATATAGATTTACTAGGTGGAGAGGAGCATAAGTCTAGAGGTTCTGAAGAAGTATGTGTCAGGGACCATGCTAGGCATCGATGATACAAATCAAAGAATGCTTTGAAGGAGATTATCTTCTCAAAGAAAGACAGCGTAGAACAGTAGAAACATATAAGTTAAAAATCTAAATGAGAACATGTTTTACTTTAAAATTGCTTAAAAATTCATCTCTGGCAACTCTGGTTTCCCTAAAAATAAATTAGAAGAATCAAGGCTTTATAGGCTTGCTCTCTCTTCCTCCTCCCCACCGCCCCGCCCACCCCCAGGTAAAAATAAAAGAGAATTCCCTCACAGTTTCTACTTTCCTTATGTCTGCTTGCATCCAAAGCTACATAGTGTAGAGAGGCCAGTGTCATAAAAATTATGAGAATAATGCTGCCTTCAAATGCTTGCCTTCATAGCCTTGGGTAGGGTAGGGAGCAGTTATTAAAGATGTGATAATGCAACCATCCCCATTTCCTACTCTGTATCCTGAAACATAAGAGAGTGCAGTTGGTGTTAAGTGCTCTGATTTCTATTCAAGATTTCCCTTACTCTCCCTCTCACCACAATGAACCCTATGTGAATTCAAGGTATTGTTATTGGCATAATTAAATCAAGCATGAGGGGGACTGCAATGCTCTAGAAACTTAAAGTGATTCAATTAAACTGAAATACAAAATGTGCACTTCTGCAATGCCATTTCTTCTTGTTGTACTCCATCAGTTCTGTTCAACATCAAGTCACAAGTGACACTTTTCATTTTTTAATTGCATTTTTCATGCTCATCATCATTGGCCTAGTAGCAATTAAATATGAAGAAAATCACTGAAGCAAGAAGTGAGGCTCAAAATATTAAAGCCCCCTAAATCTGTGCTCACTCACTGAACTCTCCCCAGAGTAAACCACTAATCATATTTTCATCCTTTTCTATTCTGATATCTTTTTACTCTTAGAAATATCTAAAAGAGTGGGAGGATTAAGAGAAGGAGATTCATTTGCAGAATGAGTTTGTTAAAATTTAGCACAAAGAGCTAACCCATTTTTATTTTCCAGGACGAGAGAAAGCACTGTTCTCTTCTTTGAACCAAGATAAAGAAGAAACAAGCCTTCGAATGTTTGTCTCGCCATACTGATGACAAAGTTCTTTCACATGCATAATCTTACTTAGTCCTCATAATAACCCTGTGTGGCATTCAGGGATTTCTATGATCTGCATTTTACATATGAGGCAACTGATCCTGAGAATCGTTAACCTGACTTGCCTAAGCTCACAAGACTACAAGAGCCAAGTCAGAAGTAGAACTTACCGTAGGTCCTTTGATTCCAATTTCTACTGCACCATGCTGCTTCTTAATTACCAGCCAAATTCTCATTATCTTCCCTCCACTACGGACCACTTCTGTGAACAGAGTTGCCTTGGCTCCATGCCCTATATCCACAAAAGGGCTATTATATGGCCTGCCCAGAAAGATGCCAGAAGATCCGATTGCCGGTTTCTAAACAGGATCTCATCCGGAATATTGCTCTTTCTTCTGGGGGGGGGCTTCACCTCTTGATGGGACAGGAACGACTGAAAGAGCCATGTACAGCTTTTCCCATTGATTTTATTTCAATGACTTTTAGAGGGATGGGGTGCTTGTGATGGTTGCTGCCATTTCAAGGGTCTCCTGTTTAGAATTCTTTCTCTTTATAAGTTGTCCCCCTCTTAGACATTCAGTCTGAATTTACATTCTAGCAATGCTGGCATGGATGTGGACCACAGAAACTGTACACTTCCACATTTTCCCCAAAATAGAGTATTTCTCTTCCTGTGTCTCCACAGAATCTTCAAACTGTAGAAGCAAAACTCCCAACTTTTCCAGCAATGCAATGGGTCACAACTGTGACACTGGCTCCCTCTGTTGATTGTTTCAGGAACTGTGATGCTATCGAGCCACTCTTAAAATAAATGTTTCCCACCCCACCCCCAAATACATGTCAATGTGAAATACATGTCAATAGAACAAAGAAGCGGTAGGAAGACGGATTTTATAGAATCCAGTACTCACCCTAAGAGGACCTAAGAGGATTCTGAAGATATAATGGTAGAATGGTTGAAATGATTTTGTGTTGCAATGTAGTTTAAAATAGGTGAATCTATAAAGTTTGCTTTTTTTTTCCTCCACTTTTCTGTTGGTGTTATGAAAAGGGAAAGTATTTATTAGGCATTTACTAGGTAACAAATACTGTGCTAAATGAAGGGAATACCAATGGAAAATTAAGATAGTCCTTGCTCTTAAAGGTCTTTTTACGCTAATTGGAGGAGAATCCAACCACAGGATGGATGGAATGACCCTGGATTCGGTGGCAATGCCAATGGCAAGACCCAGGGGGCCTTGACGTTGCTTTATTGGAAAGGGGACATCCTGGGGAGATCTAGCGGATGCAGTTCATCACCATCCCACGCCCAGCAGCAGCAACATTGTCAAACATTCTCTCATTTTAAAGAGTTATATATAAAAATATAAAAGACTGGACCAAGAGCAGAGGATCTCACAGCATTTACATGCCCCCCTTCCTGCCCACATGTGTTTTCCTGTTCATTTTTTTAATCACACAAGGAGACTTCAAGATTTCTGTTTTGATCTTCCCAACATCTTCATTCTCTTCCAGTCTTTTAAAAGCAGATTAGGGCTAGGCAGGGCTGTTATTAATTAGTATCTGTTTTCCCTCATGAAAACAGACTGAGGACTATAATGAAACATGGCTCCAGAAAGAGTAGCCAGACACGTTTTTTAAGATAAGGGAAGAAGAATGACTACATACATATTTAAGCAGTAAACTCATTACACCAGGAAATTAAGGAGCAATGAAGAAGTACAGATTCCTCTCTTTTATTGCATCTGTAATTTTCTTAAACCAAAATTCAAATGCTACAGTTAATATCCTGAGGGGATAGTTTTATGATTAAAGCCAAAAACCTATTTGTGCTTTTAACACTTCTCCTTAAGCCTATTTCAAGCAGAAAAATGGAGAGAAACAAATATCCAAAGCAACCGGGAAACAGACTTTGCTCTTTTATGACCTTAATGGTTTATTGTTGATTTTTTTAAGAAGAACTTACATTTATTTCTCCTGGTTCCCATCTCTGTGTCCCTTCTCCCCAGACCTACTTCCTTGAAAAGAAACAGACCTAAAGTACAACCTGAGATGCAGAATGGACTGCCTAGGAAAATGTAGCCGTACTAGAGGTCTTTAAGCAAAGGCTAATTTTAATGCTTTTCTCTTGTAGGTATGGGAGAGGGGTTTCTTGGTATGGTATGGGTTGAAACACATGGCATCCGAGGTTTCTTCTAACTCTGATTTTTTTTTTAAAAAACCTATCCTATGATATCTTGCCTGTTCTTGTGCCATCCTGTCTTCAACATGCCCCACCTCCAATTCTATACCACTGCTTAAACAGTTCTGATGGATTTTAACTAGGTAATAGCAAATGTATAAACTATTTCAGAAGAGGGAAGGGAGGGAGAAAAATATGGAACTCAAAATCTTGTAAAAATGAATGCTAAAAATTTTCTTGACATGTAACTGGGGAAAAAATAAAATACTATTAAAAAGATTGTAATGAGGGAGGAAATGATGTTTATTTAAATGCATAGAGATTGACATAAAGATTATAGGTTATGATATGTTCCAGTTAACAAATACAGTATCTATACTTGGTCATTTATAGTGACTAAGTTCATCTGTCACTGTCTTCATCTCAATTTGTAATGTATAGGCCTTGTCTACAGCTATGACCACACCTGCATTCCTAATCTGAAGAGGAGAGATGCCATTCCATCTCACCTAGTCTCCTACCTGGACTCTCACCATCAGGTTCTAGAGAAACGGCATTTCTTCAGCTCCCACTCAACCACTGGTGCCATTAACTGAGCCGCCTAAGTCCCTGAGAAGATTCCACCTTGAGGCCAAATTCTCAGGAATGTTGATAACTTACCTGAACCCATTCTTCAAAGACTAACGTCCACTCATTCATTCCCTCCCCAACCCAGTGATTCAGAATCTGTAGCTGTCATCATTCAAACTCAGTTCTCTGTCTCCCACTGCCTGAGATCCTTTACTCCCATTCCCCTCAACCCTATGCACCCAGTATCCCACTCTAAAGCCGCTTCCACTGTGCTTTCTGGAATGCCTGCTCCATAGACCTGCTTTCATCTTGAATCTTCTCCATTGCTAATCCTTCCATCTTCTGGTTTTCACTAAGAATTGGCTCCCTCCTGAGACACAGTCTCTCTGGCTACACTTTTCAGCACTGGCTGTACTTTCACTCGTTCCCCCAACTCACTGGTTGAGGTGGGGGAGTTGGAATATTCTTTGCTCCCCATTGCCTCTTCCATGCTCTCCCTCTGCTACCATCGCTTAGTAATCTCACCTTCTTTGAGGTTCATTCAATCTATATCCACCACCAATTCTAGTGGCTATTGTCTACTGACCTCTAGGACACTGTTTCTTTTCCCTCATTGAGTGCAGGGCCTGACATTTAGTCTTTCCCTCCTCCCCAACTCCTGCTTTCATACTAGGAAACTTCAACATTCCTATTGATACTCCCCCCAAAACTCTAACCTTCCAGTTCTTTAACTTACTCATTTCTCATGACCTATTCCTCCACTCCACCTTCAGCCATATACAAAGATGACCATATCCTTAACCTTGCCATCACCCACAAATGCACTACATCCACGTCATCATACGTCTCTTTCTGCCTTGCAACCCCAAAACTTGTTTTTCATCCTAACCACATCCTCTGATTCTTCCATCCCTCAGTTCTTTCCCAGGCCATCACCCCTAACTAGGTATGCTCTCCTCCATTGCCCATCTTGATCTCTTGATGAATTAATTCAACTCTACACTCCTCTGCCCTTGAGTCCTTTGCCCCCTTATCCTATTATCGATCCTTCTTTGCCAAGCCTCAGCCTCAGATTATTCCTACCATTTGCTGCCATTGCTCCTGAAGAAATAAGTCGTAGTCTCTCTAGCTAGGAAGGCATAATGGATAGAGGGCTGACCTTGAAGTCAGGGAGGGCTGGGTTTAAGCCCTACTTCTTGCTGTGTGACCCTGTGCATATCTCTTAAGCTTTCTGCGTTCTAGGAAACTCGTTAATACTTTAAGTTGCAGAGAAGGTGTTGATCTGCATTGGGAAGGAGGTTACCCTTCAGGAAATTCCCTATATCAAGGCAATTACATGTTCAGAACTTAGCATTCCTGAGCTATGCACACTATATTTTCTCTACTAGAACCATCACCTCTACCTTTTCTGCCCTGGTAACCTGAATTCCTACCCTGGCTTCCTTTGTTCTCCTAAGTGCATTTTTGCCTTATCTTGCTGGAACTGAGGCATCCACTGCCAAATCTTGGTTCATTCCATGTCATATGCCCCCTGTCTTTCTAGCTACCCTTTAAGTGGCTGTCTTCCTCCATTAGAATGTAAGGGGGAAGAATCTGACTTATGCTTGAATCTTCATTTCTTAGTATAGTGTTTGGAACATAGTAAATAATAAGCTTCTCTCTCTCTCTCTCTCTCTCTCTCTCTCTCTCTCTTTCTCCTCCCCCTCCTCCTCCTTCCCTTTTCTCCCAAGAACCCCATCTCTGACGCAATTCCAAATGGTTCCTAGGGACAGCTAATTGTCCAAGGTTCTATATATTTGCTATGTAGTAACCTACCTTCTTGATCCTTCAATTTTGTATGTTGTAAATGCTCAAATTTAAAGAGGAAAGTTTTCAAAGAATATCCCTTAAAGGATACCTGTGGGGAAATCCTCCATGCTTAATAAATAGCTAACCAGATTGGAAGGGTAACAGTATTGTTCATATAAAGCAAGAGAATCTTCCCTATTTGAATAATCAGTCCTTGAGCTCCCAATAGGAATTTAAAAAAAAAACACAAACCAGATAATAAATGTTACACTCTAGTGCACACCCTGCAGATAAAACTTAAGTTATTGTGGGGTAGAATTCTCATCTTATCTGCCAAAGTAGAAGAGAGGAGCTCTGGAAAAATTCATTCTCACAGCAAAATCAAAGAAAAGAACTTCTTTTTCCAAAGAGAAAAAAAATAAAGCTTTGGATTTGAGACTCCCCCTGTCAAAATCTGATGCAGAAAAAGAATAAATTGTCCATCTCTTGCCCCTGTTAAGCTGGATAAATGGGGAGATTGCTTCTCTTCAGTAAGAATCTAGAAGATATATATTAGTACATGGCTCCTTAGAGTGAAAGCCTGGTGTAAAGTGGTTGGTTGGTAAGTTAGATATTAGTCCTAGCCCCCAAGCACAAGTATTATTTAATATAAAAGTCCTATTCAGTCCACATTTCACACTGTCCCTGTCCTTCTTACCATACTCCATATCTTCTAGGGTATCAGAATACAACAACTATTCACATTTATATAGTGACTTTCCTGTTAGAGAGTAACACGTTTTCTCACTTGAGTCTCATAATAACCCAGGGAAACAGGTATTAACAGATATTATTGTTATCCCCACTCCAGGGTGGCAACAGGACATAGTAGACACAATGTTGGGCTTGGAGTGATCAAGACTAGGGTTTAAATCCTGCTTCTGACACTTAAGAGCTGTGTGACCATGGGAAAGCTACCCAACATGCCTTGGGAAACTCTCTAAGAATATGTTACAGGTGATGGCAGTCGGCTTTGGTGGCTGGAGTACCAACGTGAGAGAGCCACAGACCCAGATCTTCCAAATCCGGTGTTTTTTCTCTCAAGGGTTCCCTCTCGAACCACAGATCTAATCAGTTACCACCCACATTCACCCATTCTCTTCACTCAGATAGCTACCACTTTAGCTCAAGCCTTCCTTGGCGCTAGCCCAGATTATTCTAACTTCCTCATAACTGATCTCCCTGCCTTAGGCCTCCCATCATTCCAGCCTATCCTACCCACCTCTCCCAAAGTCATTTTCTTTAAACGAAGATCTGATCCTCTACTGCGGTGGTTTCTCATTGTCTCCAGGACAAAAAGATAAATTTCTCGTAATACTTTAAAGCCCTTCTGAATCTGGTGCTGATGTATCTTTGCAGTTTCATTGATTATTACTCCCTTCCTCACTACTCAGCAAATGGTCTTCTTTCTGCTCCTCACCAGCACACTTCCTCTCCCATCGCTGTTCTTTTGTGCTGCCCATCCTAGAGTCCTTTGCCCCTTCACTCCTGCCTTCTAGAGTCCCCTTTTTCCTTTTAGAAGACTCAGCTCAAGCATCTTCATAATGTCTTTCCTGGTCCCCCAACTGCTACTCTTCTCCTTCCCAAAATACCTCAACCCCCAGTGCCTAAACCAATGTCTTGTATGTTAAGATGATTTCTTCAAGGCTCTTTTGCTTGTTTTTATAATTGAACGAGAGGACCAAGAGACAAGGGGCATGAGAAAGCATTGGACACCAACATAGAATGGAAAAAAGGTTAAAGAAATGGTGAGGAGAGATTCAAAAAAGGAAATTTTCTTCACATGGGGGAGACAATTCCAAATATCTATATAAATCAAGAAAGCTCCCCATTTTCATTATTGTTTTATAAAATATCATTTTAGCAGGAATGCTGTTTTCAATGTGGCAACCTCTAGCTTCAAATATGCTTGATACCCAGAGCCATAATCAGCATAGGGCAAGCAAGGCTTTGTCCCACAAAGTCAACATCCATGAGGAAGAAGCATTTGTCCTTCTGCCCTTTGGGTAATTATTTTCTATCTGGTCGGCTTCATGGTCCTTTGGAGTAAAAAGATGGCTGCCAGTGTACCCACAGAACTCTCCAAGGGAAGAGCTGTTCTCTCCTGGCTCTGCTGCAGCTACCTGCAGTGGGACTGTTCTCTGCAACCATTTTGCCCACAACATTGACCCATTTAGGATGTCCTCTGCCTCTCTATTCACCGCTTCAGCAGAACTTGCTGTAGGCCAAGTGTCTGCTTGCTAAAAGACTGCTCATGACTTCGCCCAACAGTTAAAGCCTCTCTTTTATGTCCTAACTCTCAGTCCTTCAGTGCTGCTGTCTTATCTTCCTTAGTATGTCAATGCCTGCTAGCATTGTGCTTTCTACATAGTAAGTACTTAATTATTTGTTGACAACTCCTCTGATGTGATGGGCAACCAAAAAGCCTGTTTTGATGCCCCTTTCTGGGGATGTCTTTCTCTCCTAGCTACACTTTCTTCATCATTTCACAAGGAATCCCCATCTTTAATATGTAAAAAAAAATGTTGATGATAGATGGAAGAAAGAAAGTACAAAGATCCCAAGGAAAGCAAAGGGAGCCAGCAAACCTGGAGGAGTACCTGTGGAAACAGGCCCTTTTTCACTGACAGCTGGTTCTGAGGAGTGACCACCTCTCCTTTGCTTCTGGGTCTCCTTGGAAACCCTTGAAGTCTCTCCGTGTTTAGAACAGCTGCTGGCAGGATGCAAAAGGAATGCAGGAAGCCTTTGGTTGGGGAAGTAACCACAGGGGTATGCTTACTATTTACAACCTACAACCTACCATTGGTAAGACTTTCCTATTGACTAAGAAGAAGGCAGAGGGAGCCTGCACCTCGTAGCAAGCTGGGTGAGACTAGGGACTCAAATGGCTCCCACATGGGAATGAAATCACCTACCACTGAGCTTAGGGAAAGAGAAGAGGGGGAGGAGATTAATTTCACAGTGGAAATCAGCAATTGCTGTGGATAAGTCAAGGGTTACTTAGGATCATAGATTTAGACCTGAAAGAGGCCACTGAAGACATTATAAATGAGGAAACCAACACCCAGAGTCACATAGGTAGTAAATAGAGAAACCAGCATTTGAACTCAGGTCCTTTATCTCCAAATCTAGCATTCTTTCCACTTCTTTGCAGGAGGCAGTCACCTCGGTGGTATAATTGGAGGGGGGAGGGAATGTCGTGCCTGCCAATGATTTCTCCCCAGACCACATGCCACCAAGTAGTATTGTGACTGTTCAGTTGTTTCAGTCATGTCCAACTCTTCATGACCCATTTTGGGGTTTTCTTGGTGGAGATCCTGGAGTGGTTTGCCATTTCCTTCTCCAGTTCATGTTACAGATGAGGAACCTGAGGCAAACAGTTAAGTGACTTGCCCAGGGTCACACAGCAAGCAAATGTCTGAGGCCAGATTTGAACTCAAGTCTTCCTGACTCCAGGCCCAGCACTCTATCTGCGCCACCTAGTTGTCCTTGTTACACCAAGGAGTACAGAGCCCCTTTTAGAAATTCATTTGGATTTAAACATAAAAGGGGATATCATAAGTAAATTAGGGGAGCATGGAAAAATGTACCTGTCAGATATACAGATAAGAGAAGAGTTTATGACCAAACAAGAGATAGAAGAGATTGTAGGAAGTAAAATAGATCTTTTAATTACATGAAATTAAAAGGCTTTTGCACAAACAAAACTAATGCAGCCAAAATTAGAAGGAAAATGGGAAACTGGGGCAGGGAAAGATTTGCAACAAGTTTCAGTGATAAAGATCTTATTTCTCAAATATATAGGGAACTCAGCCAAATTTATAAAAATAAGAGCCATTTCCTGGTTGAAAGATATGAAGAGGCCGTTTTCAGAAGAAGAAATCAAGCTATCAACAGTCACATGGAAAAAAAACACTTTAAAGAGGCAGCTAAGTGGTGTAATGAGTAGAGCACCAGTCCTGGAGTCAGGAGGACCTGAGTTCAAATTGGGCCTCAGACACTTGACACACTTACTAGCTGTGTGACTTTGAGCAAGTCAATTAACCCCAATTGCCCAGCCTTCCCCCCCTCCCAAAAATAAAGAAATAAATCACTGCTGATTAGAGAAATACAGATTAAAACAACTCTGAAATACCACTTCATACCTATCAGATTGGCTAATGTGACAAAAAGGGAAAATGACAAACACTCGAGTAGATGTAGAAAAGTTATAGAGTAGTCCAATAATTCTGGAGAACAATTTGGAGCTATGCCCAAAGGGCTGTAAAACTTTGCATACCCTTTGACCCAGCAATACCACTGCTAGGTATCTATCCCAAAAAGATCAAAAAAAAGAGAAAAGGGTCTATTTGTACACAATTGTTTATAGCAGTTCTTTTTGTTGTGGCAAAGAATTAGAAGTTGAGGGGATACCTATCAATTGCGGAATGGCTGAACAAGTTGCAGTGTACGATTGTGATAGAATACTATGGTGGTTTAAGAAATGATGAACAGGATAATTTCTAAAAAACCTAGGAAGATTGATATGAACTGACGCAAAGTGAAGTGAGCAGAACCAGGAGAACACTGTACACAGTGAAAGCAAAGTAAGGTTGATCAACCATGAAAGACGTAGCTGCAATGATCCAAGACAGTTCTAAAGGATCAATGATGAAAAATGTCATTCACATCCAAAGAGAGAACTGATGAATTCTGAATGCAGATTGAAGCACGTTTTATTATTGTTAAAAATTCTTTTACATACTTGAGGAATATTTAAGGAAGGAAAAAAAGGAATCCATTTTGAATTTTTCTTAGTATTATTTTCCTTTGGCATGATATGTTTCTTACGTGAAGATTCTGTATTTCTGGGAGGAGTGACAAATTAAATTTACTCCATTCCAATGTAGGGGTTGTTCCCTTTTAATAGAGCAAAAGGGTAAGGTCAGAGTTTTGTCTTGTCTGGCTAGGGAAGGAAAGGGCTTAAAGGGGGAAATATCTGAAAACTAGCTTTGCTTCACTGTTTGCTTACGGCCTGGTCTATCAGGAATCAGTGTTCTTAATGCTTTGATATTTGAATGAACCTCTTTGATATTCTAATGAAATCTTCCCAGAATGGTATGTATAAATGTATAAAATAAAATGTATAAGTGTATAAATGTATAAAATAAATGTATAAAATAAAATACTTAGGGTCGCAAAAGAAACCAATCACACAGAAATACAGTAATCAAGATATTTTTGTTTTAAGTTCGTGAACTTCAGAGTAGGAACCCCCATATGAGATCATATATTTAGTGCTAGAAGGGAACCTCAAAGGCCATCTAATCCAAGCCTTTCATTTTATTAATGACATTGAGTCTCGTTGAGGTTAGTTGACTTGTTACAGTATCAAACTAGTAAGCATCAGAAATAGGATTTGAACACATCTCCTGTGACTCTAAGGACAAAGATGTTTATACTATACCACATAAGACTATGAGCCAGCAGTTCTTGGGCCTTTGGTCTCAGGATCCCTTTATACTCTTAGAAATTATTGGAAGATCCACCAACGGGCTTTTGTTTACATGAGTTATATTGATAGGTGTGCTGGTAAATGTCTAATCTACTCCCCTAGGTAAAAAAAAAAAATACTCATGACACTTAAGTTTAATCTGAGTTATTAACATTTTCACCATTGCTTTCTTAAGTCTAGACCATCACCAAAACAATGAATCAAGCCTCGATTTGTAGTATTTGCCACCGAAAATTTAACAAATGGGTCTCCCCAGTCAGGCTGGTACCACACACTCCTACGTACAATTTTTCCCCTGGAGGCCAGTTACTAAATATTTACAAGAGCAGGACTGGATATTTATCAATATTTACTATGTTAGAAAATTTTAAAACTTAGTATTATCATGAATATAGTTGTGATCTCATAGACTCCAAAAGAGTCTCAGAAACCTCCAGGGAGGGGGCCTTGGACCATACTTTGACAACTGCTGCTATATACAATATCTTTCCCCTTAATTTTGTGTTTAATTCTTAAATTGGTCAAATAAGCAAATTTGAATTCTGCTCATTCACTTGGACCTAATCTTCTAGCATTTTTAAAACTAGTTCAGGATTCATTTAAATTCTGTCTTTCTAGAGACTATTTCACTAGACTTTCAATGAGAGTTTGAAAAATCCTGATATTTGGAAATCTCCCTGAAATTGCCTCCACAGGAGACAACTCCATTGTCCCAGTGTGTGACAAGCCCAATCTTAGAATTTTGCATATCATTTTCTATGCAGCTAATAACTTGAAATAGTTAGGAACTAATCATCTCAGCATGGTAATATACCTGCTGTTCTAGGCTAGGCAGAAGATAATTACAACTTAAAGTATCAAAGGAAAGAAAGAAAGAAAATATAACATAATCCCTTTTTAGAGAATGGGTCCAATTGTGGAAAAATCATATGAATGAGTTTTCAGAAATGCTTGTCTTGTGACACAGATGTCAGCCTCCTTGAAGAAGGAAGAGATAGCCTTAGGCCAGTATCCAATCTGAAGTCTCACCTAATCAAAGAAGCTTATTGACACCCTTCCCCCCTCCCCTTCCTAGGAATGGAAGCCAGGAACTCATTAAAAGAAAGCACCCTAAATGTTCCAAGTCCTGAAAAGTACCCAGTCAAGCAGAGAACCCCATAAAAGAAAAAAGCAAGGCTTTTTTTTTTGAAAGATCAGGGGATACATTCTGTTTGGCTCTCACCAGAGAGAGACAGATGGCCCTGGCAGGATGTTCTAAGATCCAACCGAGGACAGCAGACAGCCGGTGGCTGTGCTTGTTTAAGCCCGCCATCAGAAAAAGAGTTAAACAAGTCATTGCAAAGGAAAAGTGATGCATTGAGTTTATGGGTTTCAGGAAGTAAGTGGAGGTGGTGACAGGGCAGATGTGACAATGAAACATTTTCATCTTTTCATGGGTACACAGCTTTACAAGCCCAATAAAGCCTATCTGTTTGTTGTGTTTCTACTAACTTAAAACCCTGGAGACTCGCATTTGCAAAAGCAAAACAAGGGCCCTTATTTGTTTATAATGAGAAGATCTAAAACCCATGCCTGCCTGCCTGCTTGTATGAGACGTGAGGACCCAGGCCTTACATCCTTTTACCATGGAGCCTTATCTACTGAAAAAGTAACGTTGCAGCTATGATCTATAGAAGTCACTTTCATATCACTATCAGATTAATCTTCTTGAAGCACAACCCCAATTACGTCATTCTCCTACTCAAAAAGTATTGTCTTAGTATTGAAAACCTTGAAAAATCTTGACCCAACCTACCTTTCCACCTTCCTCCGTCTTTTCTCAGATTGTGTTTTTTCCAATCTTAAAATTAATGATGATTCACTGAAGATCTCCCTTTTATATACCCTTCAACCCACCCAAATTGGAATACTTGGAACTTCTTGAACACGTCCTGAGCTATACCACCTCCGCACCTTTACCCAAATTGTTCACTTCAACTAAAATGTTTCAACCCCCTCCATGAATTTTTATAGGGAACTTAACAAGGAAGTAATGTCCCTCCACCCTGTTTCTACGTTTGCATGTTACGCCAAATCAGTAAAAGTCTGCACAGTTTTAGCTGATATTTAGGGGTAAATCTGAAATCCACATTGTATAAGGCATCATTTATATAATAGCATAATTACATTAGTATGACTTTTTGATCCAAGCCTCCTAGCATGACAACAAAAGCAGAAAGCAGAGCTGGAAACAATGGGCAGAGGTTCCAAAGAGGTAATTTTAGGTCTCATATCAAGAAAACTTCCCTACAATTAGAATTATCCTAAGGTGCAATGGGCCACCTTCGATGGGTACGGGTTTCCCCTCCCTAGAGGTCTTCAGACACAAGCTAAATTATACCTTGTCAGATTTATTGAAGTGGGAACACCTGTTTGATCACATGTTGGACCAAATGGCTTCTAATATTCCTTCCATCTTAGAGATTCTGTGAGAATAAAACATTTGTCAAGTTTGGAGTGTTTTAAGCAATTTGTCACCTCCTTTGGAAAATTCACTAGGCTTCTTGCTCTCTTTCACAGGGTTTCAGAATCAATATCAATCAATCAAATTCAGAATCAACAATTCCTTGTTGATCCAGGTCTGATGGCGGGTACTGGTAGTGCTACTCAGAAGTACCTCCATTTATGATACATTGTTCTATTTTTCATCTGTGCTAATGAATTTGTATCACAATTTTGCACAGATTGGGGGCAGCTGGGTGGTTCAGTGAGTAGAGTGCCGGCCCTGGAGTCAGGAGGACCTGAATTCAAATTTGACCTCAGACACTTGACACACTTACTAGCTGTGCGACCTTGGGCAAGTCACTTAACTCCAATTGCCCTGCCTTCCCCACTCCAAAACAAAACAAAACAAAACAATTTTGCACATATTACCAAAGCCATATTTCAGTCTTATCTACCTGTATTTTGGACACTATTCCTTCTGTAAATAGAATAGGATGCTAAAAAGCATGAGAGAGATGAGAAGTAAAATAATTATTCTTACTTGGAATATGGTAGCATCTTGATTAATTGGTATCTAAATAGTCGTAACCTTCTATTCATTCAGATTTCTTCCCTGGATTTTCTTTATTACAGAGGGATAAATGGCAACAAAATAAACATATCAAAAATCCTTTTGTTACTACCTGGTCTTTCCAATCTCCTATAACGTGATGAAATGTAAGATCCTAAATCATCAAAGACAGAGTGAATTAAGTTTAGTTTATTGAACTCTTACTATGGCAGGAAAATGGAGTAATCTATTTTTAATTGCTTTTTTTTTCTCTGAATGTAAACATCAACAAACATGAACATTTCACCATACAAGGAAGAACAGAAAAGAGAATTGTTATGTGATGCTCTGAACCTCTCTTGCGTAAACTTCATTTTCTGGAAATATTGTAAAGAAGCTTGAGTCTCAAAGGCAGAAAGATCTGGGGGCAAGTCCTATCTCTATCACGTACTGGCTTTGTCACCTGGGGCAAGTCACTTAAACTCTCAGTGCTCTAAGAGGCAACTTTCTATGACCATAAACGGCTAGCAAGTTGCCAACCTGCATTAGTAGAGGCGTTTTCTTTCCTGGGAGCTTCTAATCTGATAGAGTAAAAAAATAAATAAATAAACTGGGTTGAAATAAAAATCACTAACTTTTCAGTTAAGGAAAATTCAATTGGTATAAATACTTCATTCCTGAGCATTCTATTTAATCATGGGTTAATTAAGAAATTAGAAGACTAATTTAAGTCATTTAGTTGATTTAGCATAATATAGCTATCTGCCTTCCCCTTACATCTTCACATTAGCCTCCTCTAGCCTTTCTTATGCTTAATATTGTAGACCAACGAGAATGGAGTCATGACCCTGCTTCTTTATAGGAAGCATAGAGAGTGTTAGACAATTAAAAGAGAGTAGGATCTTTGGGGGGGGGGGGGCTCATCATACCAGGAATTCACTGGCGTGGGGGAGCAGGCAATTGTCATGAGGATAGGACTCAGAGTCCAATAATGTAGATCCTAGGAATATAAGCCAGGAATAAGAACCAAGGAAATTCCAGTCATGGAGAGATAGAGACTCTGTAGGAATCAAAGTATCATGGTAGGGCATAGGATAAGGGTATATGTTCAGGATTTTAGGGCAATCACAAAAACTATACAATCCTTAAACTGCATTGAGAGGCATGTTATAGAGGATTATGGAGATGATAATGTACTCTACCCTGATGTTCTCAGGCCACATATGGAGTGTGCTCTATAGTTCTGGCATCATATTTTAGGGAGGACATTGGGAGGTTAGATAGCCTTTGGGGGAGGGAAATCAGGACGGGGAAGGAAGCTTTAAATTCATGCCATATGATGACTACTTGGAGGAATGAGTAATGTAAAGCCTAAAGAAGGTAAGCTATCTTCAAGTATTTTAAAAATTATCACATGGAAGAGGGATTAGACTTCATCTGTTTGAACTCAGAGGCTGAAATAGGATCATTGGATGGAAGTGACCAAGATGCTAATTTAGGCTTGATGTAAGGAAAAACTCCCCAGGAATTACGGTTATCCAAAAGTTTAGTGGGCTACCTTGGGTGGAAACGGGTTTTGCTCTCTGTAGAGGTCTTTGGGCAAAGGCTGCATAACCATTCATCAGGTATGTTGTAGAGGAGATTCAGGAATGGGTTGGACTAGAGTCCCACTGAAGCTCCTTCCAATTTTACAATTCTGTGGCTTTTTCCAAGTTCCAGGAAACAGGCAAACTGGAGCTGAGAAATCAAAGATGGGGAATAACTCAGTAGGGGTTGGGAACATAGACTGCCGTAACAGTAGCTGACAAGTGTCATCAGTTATAGGCCATTTTTATGTAAAGGCAGCACCTATGTCTACTCATACTTCTACAATCAGTCACACATCTTAGCATTGGGTCCTAGAGTATTTGCAATGGTGTATCTGATGACAACAAACACCAGACAGTGTTCCCAACACTGACTGTCCTTTCAGCACTTATTTTCCCCAGCAAGTATATACTGGCAGATATAAATACAAATACTGATGTTTGTGTAAAGCATCTTAAGTCTCAGATTTGTCAATACATTATGTGTTTAGATCATAAGGTTAAAAAGTGATCATGAACCAAGATAAAGCTGTATTTCAACAAGGTCATATATCATTCTTACTTGACCTTGGTACAAATTGTCTCTTTCACTCCCTCTTCCATTATCACTTCCTTTAAGCTGTGAGTGGGTACAGCTAGTATTCCATGATGTGGCACATTATGTGTTTCAAGTTTATTTTGGCTTTGCTTTTCATCCATCATTTCATGGTTAATCATTCTGAAATGCAATAGTATGTTTTTCCTCATTTTCCTCAAACATAAATTTTTTTTTAAAAAATTGGTTCATTGCCCAGTGATTTTTTTCTTTTCTATTAAAATACTGAAAAATTGGTTTTGAGAGGAGTATTATTTATCATATATTCAATTTCCATTAAATTTTCTATTTAAATTTTTATTTATCCTAAGCCTAATTTCTCTTAGGTCTGGCCTGATTTTGTTTTCTGGTTGTGCATATGAAGGCCTATGCTAATTACATGATATAGTTAAGTCTACATGAATTCTCTATGAACAAACCAGTTGCTGTCTTCCACACCCACTGTAATTCAACAGAGAAATCACTAGATGGCAGAACCATACTTTAGGTATAATGTTTCAAACAACAGGAGCTTTCCTTGACCATTACAATTAAAGACTATTTTTTTTTACCTTATGATTACATATAAGAGCAATGCTTGAAGGTATGTACTTCCACTCAGGTCTGGCTCGATATTGCTATGATCTTAGTTCCACATAAAGTTCAAGTAGGAAAAAAAATTATCTCTACATTACTTAGCTCAGTAATTTAAGGTTTCAAAACTTGAATATCTCTAAAAATGTATGGTCAGAATGTATATTTCATACATTACAAAATATCAGACTTCACAGAAGAGGGAAATTAGATTATTCATTCCTTCGAATTCTTTCCCAATAAAGTATCTTAAGGGTGGTTTATGTAATTAGGTAAATCTCTGATCTCAGAGGACAGTTCCTAATATTGTTTGCCCGTCATTGACAACAGTTTATTTGCAAACCTATATGGATGCTAGTTATCATCATCGTCTTCTTTTTCTTCTTTTTCTTCTTCTTCTTCTTCTTCTTCTTCTTCTTCTTCTTCTCATTATTATTATTATTGTTATCTGCTCCACTGAGTTTTAGGAAAAGCTACTCATTGCAGGAAGGAGGAGGAAGCAAAGCTAATTATCAGAGAGCTTCCTTTCCCTTCAAACTAAACCAGATCAACATTTCAAACTCTTATAGAAAGGACTTACCTTGAAACTTTGTACCTACTCCTTTCTCCTTCAGCCTGCTATGACTTAAAATTACTTGAGAATATAATTATCACAACCTGAATATTAGATTTGACCAGGGCAACTGTAAACAATCATGAAATCTAACCTACAAATTCATGAAAACAAGTTAGGTTACCCCAGTTTAATTTTTTTAATTACATGAAGCTAGCTAAAGGCTTATTCAGAAAGATTAAAACCAATACTTCAACATATGTTGGCCTTGCAATGGGCTGACCTCCATGTCTGGATGCATTCCAGTCTTCTCTCTACCTCTTAGAATCCTTAGTCTTATTCAAAGGTCAGTTCATGTACCACTTCCTAGGCAGAGTCTTTATTGATCACACAAGTTATTAGAGCTCTCTTCTTCTTCAAATTAACATGTATTTTATTATCGGTTTTCCTTTTGTAGCCCCCCAGTAGAACACTGAAAGAAGTTTTTCATTTTGCATTCCCAGTACCTAGCACAGTGACTTATAAAAGAGTAAGTGCCTAATAAATGCTTACCGAAATGGATTGGATTGGAATAGACCCTATATAGTAGAAGTCCTTTCCCCAAGGTCATCTTCTAACAGGTGAAAGGTGAGTTCCACAATCTAACAAATGACTTGCTGAATGTAACCAAATTTCACTGGACAATCCGTAAAGGCAAAGACCAGATATATCGAGTCAGAAGCTCCAGGAAAATGATGGTAAACATGGGGTGTGCCTGGCCACACAGTCATTCTTCAGTTCCTGGCAATTCAGCTGCCATACAGTCTGTAAAATAATATGAAAACTCTTTATTCTTCACATTTTAAAAGAAGGGACTCCCTGTTTATTTATGAAATTTCTTCTTGCCTGTTCACTTTCACCTCCACCTCCACCACCATTATCAGAAAATAAAAAAAATTAAAGTTGGCTTTGGATGAATCCAGCTTTTATCACTTCAGGTAAAATTATCAATGTAGAACACAATGGGAAACTTTGATTCTGAAATGGGAAATGATAGAGACCACTTAGAACCATGTTGGTAAGGAAAATGGAGTACATATGGCATTTTGTTTTGCTAGAATATGCTCCATTAGACCATGAGCTCCTTGAGAATAAGTTCTGTTTTTTGCCTTTGTTTTTTATCCCTAGTATAGTGCCTGATACATAAGAGGTGCTTAATAAATGCTTTTTGACTTGACTTTAGGCTATGACATTTAAGGAGGATTCAGGCTATGATAAATCCAGCACATAGAATCTATCAGAGTAAGTATATAGTAGGCTTTTAAATATATATGTATATATATATATATATATATATACATACATATATATATAAATGTGTGTGCATGCATGTGTGTATATACATATCTACATATCTCTATATTACATAATTTGTATAGATTATTAAGATATGAATATACCTATGATTTTATTAATATAAGGAATTACCAGATAAGGACATTCCATCTACCAATGAAAGTTTTTTCTACAATTTATATTTTTAGATTTATCTAGAGCACTAAAACATTAAGTGACTTGCCCAGTGTCACACAGCCAGTATATAACTGAGGCAGGGCCTGAACCCAAGTATTCTTGGTTTACAGACCAGGTCTCTAAGCATTTTGTCACATATACAGAATATCAAAATTCTTTTAATATGGGAAAAAGACTGTAATCAGTCTCATATCATCAACTACCTAGTGGATGTTTTTAATTAGATATCCCATATGTATCTCAAAGTTACCAAGTCCAAAGCAAAACTCATTATTTTTTTTCCCTAAAATTTTTCCCTCTTTTGAATTTTGCTATTGTTGTCAAAGGTACTATCATCCTCCCAGTCACCTAGATTTGAACTTTGGTGTCATGCAAAGCTCCTCACTCTTATACACTTCACATATCTAATCTGGTGCCATGTCTTGTATCTGTTCCCTGAGCTACCTTAACTCACCCAGACTTGTTAACAGCTTTCTGACTGGTTGGTCTGCCTCAGGTCTCTTCCAACTCCAACCCATCCTTTACTCTGTGGCTAAAATGAATTTCCTAAAGCATAGATTGGACAATGTTGCCTCCCTTTCTTAATAAATTCCAGTCATTCCCTACTGCCACCAGGACATCTAGTCCAATATCTTTGTTTTATAGATGAGGAAATGGAGGTCAAACAATGTTAGTGGTTTGTTCCAGGTCACACAGGCAGTAAGTGTCCAAGGTAGTATTTGAACTCAAGTCTACTGTTCTTTTCCATTATCCCAGGCTGCCTCATGACAATACTAAGAGGGAAATACTACAGTCATTAGTAGGTCTACTTTATAGATAAGGAAAAGGAGGTTCAGAGAGATGAATTAAGTGTTCCACAGTCATACAACTAACAAATGGCACAGGTGGGATTTGAACTCAGGTCTTCCTGACTCTTACGCTAGCTTTCTACCTGCTGTATCATATAGCCTCTACCATGAAAGGTCATATGATGTAACTGATGCAGACCTAGCCTTGAGTTTGAAAGTACTTTGGCTTGAATCTAGCTCTGTGACTGAATAAATGGTTTAAACTTTCTGAGCCTCAGTTTCTTCATCTGTAAAATGGAGTTAATAATACCTATAGTACCTACCTCACAGGGCTGTTGTGAGACTCAAATGATTGCTATGCCTTTTGGAAATTCTAAAGTAACTCTATAAATTTCCATTATTTCAGTTCCAGCACATGTCTAATATCTCAACTGCAATGGAGTCCAACTGAGAAAAGGAAGCCCTTAAAGGGCTTGGGGGCTTTTTCAGAATGATCATAATTTACATAACTTTCAGAAATGAAACTGTATTGAAATGTATTTCTCCAGATCTATGCCCAAATGGCAAACCTTATTGCTCATGTGGAGTGAAGGAACGCACATTTACACACAAAGACAAAAAATTGTCATAATCCTTCCCTTCCTACGCATCCAATACTCACTCTCTACTTCAGTGTTGCATGGAATCATAGCACTTAAAATCAGCCCTTATTGATGTGCCATCTGGAGGAGGAAAGAAGAAGGAAACATAGGATGCAAACTTGGGGTTCTTCCAGTGTAATCCCACCTGTACAGAGGGCTTTTGCTATTCAAATTTACTTTTTGATGTCTAGCATAGGTTTAGATAGACCTCGGGTTGCTGTTCCAGCACACTCAGGGGAAAACACTGCCACGGCCCTTTCCATTGAAGGAACACATCCAGTTTATGATCTATATATGACTCTATCTATTGATGCGATAATATTTAATACTCTTGTTCTGCTTTTCATATGCCAACGTCAGTTTTATCTGTCTAAAAGGTATCCCAATAGAAATCAAAAACCATGCCCAAATCTCCTTGTACAGTATGTAGCTCACCTCCATGTATAATTTAATAAGTGTTTTTTGATATGGTGGTGATGATGATGATGATGATGATGATAGAAGAAGAAGAAGCAAAAGAAGAAGAAGAAGAAGAAGAAGAAGAAGAAGAAGAAAATGAGAGTAGGCAGCTGGGCAGCACAGTGTATCAATAGAGTACTAGACCTGGAGTCAAGAAGACCTGAGTCCAAATATGTCCTCAGTCACTTACCAGCTGGGTCACCCTTTGTGAATCACTTAACCTCTTCTAGCCTTAGTTTTGCCATCTGTAAAATGAGGTTAATAATAGTACCTAACTCCCAGGGTTGTTTTGAGGATTAAATGAGATAGTAGTTCAAAACACTTCACAAACCTTAAAATGCTAAGTATTGTTATTATTATTAACAAGAATGTAAATCATGATAGATATTGATATTGTAGGTGATAGAGATGATGGTGGTGTGGAAATGGTGATAAACTTGATAAAGATGATATGATGGTTATGGGAATTGTGATAAAATTGATGAATATATTGGTGATATCATCATTTTTAATGGGTTCAATGATTTTCTCTGCTCAGATGGTGAAGGTGCTGGAACAGCAACCCAAGGTCTATCTAAACCTATGATAGGCATCAAAAAGTAAATTTGGAGCCCACAGTTCTATATCATCAACTTCCTTCTGGACATCTCCACACCTACATGTTCTTTCAGATGTTCCATCAGTTCCATCATCTCAAACTCAAAGAATCCAAAACAGAACTCATTATTTTTCCTCTGAAACCCATTGCTTGTCTTAACTTCCTTATTTCTATAGAGGGTGATACCACCTTTCCAATCGCTCACTATACTTCTAGTCACTCCTTCCTTGTCTCTAACTCCAATAAGTTGCCAAGTCATATCCGTTCTATCTTCGCAACATCTCTTTCATTAATCCTATTCTCTTCACTTATGTGGACACCCATGTTTGGACTCTCATCAATTTTCCTTTTCATTCATTCACTCCTCAAGAAATTTTAGTTTCTCCATATTTAGCTGTAGGGCAAAATACACATTTCCATTTGGTATTTCAGGTCCTTTGCAATCTGGCTTCTATTGATCTTCCCAGAGTGATTTCACATCACTCCCACTCATTCAAGGGTGTGATGGAACCAGCTCAAATACGCTCTTACGAGCCAACTGATAAATTTTCAGCATGAGCATTTACAATCTGGAAATCAGCAAACGCTACAAGTTCGGGTTTGATTTATTATTTTGTTCATTGCATAGACTTAAGCAAGTGATAGGGACAATGTTAATAATGCAGATTAGATTTTAAAATGTGTCATGAGTAATTTTTTTTTTGTTAGCTAGCTGTTGAAGACTTACCAATGACTCATAGAATCTATATTCAGCCAAATCATACCATGTGGCTATTGCCTAAACTCAACATTCCACTTCCTGTCTTCTTGCCCTCACACACAATCTCCCATGTGTCTATTTCTCTCCCTCTTCACCTCTGCTTCTTGAAAATCTTTGATCCATTCAGGTCTTAACTTAAATTCCACCTCCTACATGAGCTCTTTCCTGACCTCCCATTAGGGGTTAGCAGTTTCCTCACTTCCAATATTACTCTAAATTTACTTTGTTCATATTTCTATTTAACTTTGTGTATGTTATTTCCTACCCCATTCCCAATAAAACAGACCGTGCCATTTGGGAAGGGCTAAAGATATGACAAAACTGGTAGGCACGCTTATCAAGAATCGCATGAGATACTGTTTTTGTACTTTTTTATTCATCTTCTTGTAGAAAATGACTAATATGGAAATGTTTTACGTGATCGCACATGTATAACCAATTTCAGATTGCTTACTATCTTAGGGAGGGGATAGTGAAGAGGGAGAGAGGGATAGAATTTGGAACTCAAAACTTAAAAAAAATGTTAAAAATTGTTTTAACATGTAATTGGGAGAAAAAATATATTTTTTAAAAAGAATCACATAAGAGATATTCTAGGGATAGATTGATAGATATATCTTACACAAATACTATATACATAATTTACATAATTATACAATATATAATATACTATAATATGCAATCATGAATCATCACTTAAAAATGAAAACAGAAAAAAAAATAAAAGCCAGGGGAAACATTTAAATGTGGAAAAGCAAAGTGTACATAGGGGCTATTTCATCTTTATCTCTGTATGCCCAGTGTCTAGCGCAGTGCCATGTACATGATGGATACTTAACAAGTGTTTATTGAATTCCATTGAATTGAATTGAATTTGATGGTGCTAACAATGGCGATTTGAGGTGGCACAGTGGACAGAGTTTTGGGCCTAGAACAGAAAGACTCTCATTTTCTTGTGTTCAAATAAGGCCTCAAACACTTGCTAGCTGTGTGACCCTGGGCAAATCACTTAACTTTGTTTGCCTTAGTTCTCATCCTCATCACGAGCTGGAGAAGGAAATGGCTAACCACTCCATTATCTTTGCCAAGAAAACCCAACTGGGGTCACCAAGAGCAGGACACTACTGAAGGATGACTGACTGACAGCGACAACAATAATAATGATTGAGATGGTGATCACAGGGATGGGATGGTGTTAATGGTGATGGTGGCAATGAATAAGAATCCCTCATACATGATGGGTACTTAATAAATTCTCCCTACAAGCTGTATTTATTCCCTTAGACAACCCTACCCTATCTTATATGGAGACACATATCTTAAACAAGTAAATCCTTAATATCAAACTTGACAAGTTCTCTAGACTGTGAAGAGGATCAACGATGATCATGAAAGATAGTTTGAGGTCTCTGGAGTCATTTAATAATATTTTCTTCCTTCCCAGGATGAGACCAGGTATCACTGTTTTCAGTGGTGTTACATAAACATGACAAAGTCCTTCTAGCTCATGATGTAAAATGAGAATTTATTTGGGGGATATGGTTAATGTGGAAATTAATTTTGCTTGATTATGCATATTTGTAATTATAAGGGATTTGTTAATGAAGAGAAAGAAGAAAGGAAATAAGCATTTATTAAGTGCCTACTGTGCGCTGTGCTAAGTGCTTTACAAATATTATCTCATTTGGTGTTCATAACAACGTTGTGATGTAGGTCCTATTATTATCTCCATTTTACAATGAAGAAACTGAGGCATACAGAGGTTAAATGGCCTACCCAGGGTTACATGGCTAGTAAGTGTCTGAGGCCTGATTTTTAAACTTAAATTGTCCTGACTCTGGGCCCAATGCTCTATCCATCGTACCCCCAAGCTGTCTGGCAGGGGCTGGAGATGGAGAAGACTAGAGAAGGAGTAGGAATAGAGCTCCTTCTCCTCTAAAAAAGAGACATAAAGTATCACAATCAAGACAACTTTGGAAGTTATATGCTGAATTTGACAGTTTTTAAAAGTAAAATGAGCTCTACAAAACAGATTCACAGTTTCGTTTATAATACTCTCCTATTCTACGATGTTTATGAAATGCTTGTTTTATTTGTTGTTTGTTAAGCTCAGAATTTTTTTAAACATGAAAATTTTTTGAAAAATTGGGCCATGCATATTGCCCCACTAATCTGTTCAGACACTTTTCCTCAGTGGGAATAATGTGCAGTGCATAGGCATGAAGAATCTAAGTTGAGTTACCAATGATAATCATATCTCTGCTCTTTCTGCCTTATTCTTCAGTCTGGTTATGTACCACTTCCATACTGGTGAATGGTGGTATTTCGTTGTGGGAAAGTATCATAGCCAATTTGACAGTTTATTAATCACAAAATAACCATAAATCTCTAGCTTTCAAAAAAGAAGGAAGGAAGGAAGGAGAGAGAGAGAGAGAGAGAGAGAGAGAGAGAGAGAGAGAGAGAGAGAAGGAAGGAAGGAAGGAAGGAAGGAAGGAAGAAAGAAAGAAAATGGACCATAAAATCCCTTCTGTAGCCCTACATCCCTTCAGTCCTGACATGGTACAGCTCTTCAGAGATACTTAAACCAAATCATTCTGTATGAGCACTAGCTTTTATGTGTAAAACGGAAAAAATTCTCCGTCATTATTGAACAAGAGCTAGTAGTCTTATCACTGTCAGAGGTATCCCCCTTTTTAAGGGGATATAATATTTGGTCCTACTAATTGGCTCATGATACCAACCCAACTACAAACTTCTTCAGTTCAGCTTTCATCAACATGGTGTGTAGTCTTCATTCACTTTGAAGGGAAAGGATGACATAGGGTGGGGATTAGGGGGACAACAAATTCCTTTGCTTTTCTTTAAAACCTGCTTATTTTATATTATCTCAACTCTCTTGCTCTTGCATAATTATAGTAAGCAAAATGAAATTTTATCATGTTGTTTAAGAATGCACTCAGCAAAGTTATGAAAGCACAGTTATAAAGATTATAGCATACATATTTATTTACTTGATTGGGGAATCCTAGAGCACACATAGCAAATAGAATTTCCAAGAGAAATTAGTGTAGAAATTATGCCAAAATGCAAATTCAATTTCATGAATATTTCCAATAATGTCAAAAATTACTGAGGTAAATCAATTTTAAAGAAAATTAGCGTGTATATTTCCTATATAGATTAGAGGAATCCATTGAATTCATTGATATGGAGTCCAAAGAACTGGGTTCAGGATCTCAGGTATACACACACACACACACACACACACACACGTTTATTAAGTGCCTGTGATATTTCAGGCACCAGCCTGAATGCTGGGGGCACCAAGATAGAAATGAAATAGCCCTGTCCTCACAGAGCTTACATTCTATTGGAGGAGACACTGTGAACATATATAAGCATATATAAAATAGATTACAAGGTCAGCAGGGATGGGAAGAGTGGGGGGTGGAGAGGACAGGTGTAGCTAAGAATCAGGATGAGCCTCCTGTGTAAGGTAGCACATGCTGTATCATCTAAAAGAACAGGGATTCTAAGAGGTAGAAGTGAGGAAAGTATATTCCTGGTATATGGATGGGATAGCCGGTTTGAAGAGACTAGAGATAGAATGTTGTTTTAGTTGTGGTGGTTGTTCATCCTTCCTTCTCAAAGAGGACCAAAGTTCTATGTCAGGAAGACTAGTTTAGCTTCACCCTAATTTATTTGAGGGAAGCTAGGTGGAATACTTGAACAGAATGCCTGACCTAGAGTCAGGAACACTCATCTTCCTGAGTTCAAGTCTGGCCTCAGAAACTTACTGCGTGACCCTGGACAAGTCACTTAACCCTGTTTGCCTCAGTTTCCTCATATGGAAAATCAATTAGAGAAGGAAATCTCAAACCATTCCAGTATCTTTGCCAAGAAAACCCCAAATGGAGTCACAAAGAGTCAGACATGAATGAAAAATTACTAAACAACAATTTACATGAAGGGGAGTGCTGTTTGTATGAGGCTGAAGAGTGAGGTTGGAGCGTAGTTGTGAATGCCTTTAAAAGCAAGCAAAACAAAACACAAAGACCAAAAAAAAAAGGAGTTTATATTTGATCCTTGAAGTAATAGGGAGCCACTGGAGTTTCTTGAGTGCTTGCAAGGTTATAAGAAAAGTGATTTGTCTCCCTCAAAGTGCTATGGAAAAGCAAACAAATAATCCTATCCATTGTCCACATAGCTACCAAAGTAATTTTCCTAATGTTGATCATGTCACCTCCCTCATTCCAATGGCTCACTATTACCTCCAGAATCAAACGTCAACTGTTTCGTCTGGCATTTAAAACACCTCCCAGCCTGGCCTCTTCCTACATTTCTAGTCTTCTATGATTAAACTACGATGGACTCCTTGTTCCTTGCTCATGGCACTATAACTCTCATTTCTGCGCCTTTTTACTGACTGTCCACTATGCCAGAAATGTTCTAGTGTCCTTAACATCTCCTTCTCATAGAATTCCTGATTTCCTTCAAGACTCCACTGAAACCCCACTTCCTACAGGAAGATTCTCCTAGTCCCCCAAGTTCCCAGAGCCTTCCCTTCTAAGGTTATCTTCCACTGATTATTTCTCTTGTATACACCTATTTATTTACATGCTTTCTATTAGAATGTAAGTTCCTTAAGATCTAGGTCTGTTTTCCCCTATCTTTGTATCCCTAGACTTTAGTGCCTATACATGGAAAGCACCAAATAAGTAATTGTTAATTAATTAATAATCATACATTATTGATAAAAATTATGCAGATGTACCAATGAACTTGGTAATAGATAAAAATGGAATTATGTGTTTGGGAAATCTCCATTATAGAAATTTAAACAGGAGGCACTTCTGCATATTAGCGCAAAGTCGCCAAAGACTTAGAAGATATGAGACCAATTATTAGCTTGACTAATGAAATCCCAAATGACCTCAAGAGTCCTGACAATATGTCAGAAACATTTCCTGCAGTAACTAGTGCCAAGAAGTCCTCTCTGCCTGTCTTCTGAAAAAAGTGAGGAATTTTCCCACAGAAAAAGAAGGGAAGAAACTGTTGTAAGGCAAAGAGTAATATGCAATATGAACCATGTGACATACTTAATCATGGGCCCTCAGGGCATTCAATATGGTAGCAAGGCAACCAAGGCCTTAAAGGTCATAGTCGAGGAGCACAAATCAAACGCAAGAAGGGGGACGAAAGAATCCTGGTCGGGAGGCATTTTAATGAGATGAAACATCCTGTCACATCCTTAAAGTTTATGCGTATTGACTGTGTTCTCAAACCCCCAAGGGAAAAGAAAGCGCTTATTAAAACAGCGAGAAGCACACACTGCATTTAGGAATGAAATACACTACTGCTGAATGCGAGCAACAAAGAATTAGATTGGGCGGTATTTTTACTTGGGCAGTAAAATTGCAAAGAGGGGAGGAAGAAAGTGCATTTCTCTGGTCTAATGATCTTTCCATCTCATTCAAGGAGCCCATTGTTGAGAGGGAGGAGAGACTATGTGCACACATTTTCATGGTTCCAATTTGGGGGGGGCGGTGGGAATAAAAACTAAGCTAAGTCCAACCCCCAGTGGATTTGCCCACAAAAGTAAATAAAATCTCGCATGTGAATAATTTACTGGGAGTCAATGAGAAGCTGTGTGGTCTCGTTATCACAAGCTAAATGTCAGCCTCTCAGCTGTTGCTACTCCCCCTATACCCCCAAGACTGCCAGAGTAATTTGGGCAAATCAGTCGCCTCCTCTGAATCTCAGGGCCCACATTTCTAAAAATGGCATTTCTCCACGTTAATGTAAGCTTCTAATAAATGATATGTGGGTGTGTTGAAGATGCAATATATTAAGGCAATTTCCCCAATTATGAATAGAACAACACTAATGAATGTCAAAGCCAGCCCAACTCTCATGAAATAATCATACCCTCTACTTAGAGCACATTTTTCTCTGAGGAGCCAAGAGCACTTTAATAGGAGGGAAATGCTTCTCCCTTTAGTGGAAAATTGTCAAAAGGTTTTTCTTCGAATATGGAGGAAGATAAATGGCAATCATTTCAACTCACTCCTATCTAATTCTCAGGACACCATTCACCAGGCCTCAAACTGTTGATCCAAGGGCTTTCTTTAGGAACATGAGGGGAGAACGGGGGTAGTTTTTCTTGTACTGTATGTTATCTTAATTCATCTTTGGATTCTTAGAGTTAGCTTTAAAAATCCTTTTCCTGGCTTATTCATCCATTTAATAAAACCCCATAAGGAGATTCACACAAAGCCTAGATTTTAAGGCATTGTGTGAATGAACCATCAATGTTTTAATTTGTACGGTTATAAGTTAGGTCCTTGTAGATTTAAGAAGGTAAGTTTTCTTATGAAAAATCACTTACTATTAAAACTCTCTAGGAAGGAGGTTGACAAAGCCCTAGCTTAAAACAAATGTCATGTAGGCTTTTTCCTCAAAGACTTAAGATTCAGATCTCTTTAAAGAGATTGCTCCTTAGCATTAGCCAAATTATAGCTTCCTTCAATTCCTCATTTTTCTTCTCCCTCCCACATTTCCTACCCACCCCCAACATTCACAGGACTACCATTGTGTCAGTGGAATAGAACTGTGCAATAAAGGATAACAGTAAAAAAAAAATCAGTATTATAAATTCTTTCAAATCAGTGAATCTTGGCATTTCCTCACTCATGGTCAGCCATCAGTTTCATCACAGAGGCTTGCTCTCTGCTTTTAGGTTACAAATGTAACACTCCTCCATTGCTACAGACCTAAGTGAAGGGGGTAGCCATAGTAACTATGAATGGTCTTTGGTGTACAAACAAGGCACAAAGTATGAGGGAACACTTGATAAATATGATTCGATGCTTATGATAATTTTCCAAATGCATTTCCAGGCCATTGCAAAATGTCATGAAGATATATCTCTCTTAAGCACTCATTTATTTCTTTCCAAATGACTAACATGATAGAAATAATCTTCTGGTCCAAATATTTCATTATTTTCATACTTTTTCTTTGCAATGGGCTGGTCATATGTATCTAATTTCCTTCTAGAATCTAAAAGACCATGGTCTCTAGTGACTATCCTTTGATCATCGAAAGGCCAGAAGTAGGTGAATTCTTTGTTTTCTTCTTCCCCCTCCTGTCCCCGTTTAGTCATTTCTCTCTTCCCTGGCACCTTTACCAGAGCAGAAGTGTGGAACAGGAAAAGAATGGGCATTGGTCAGCTGCAGTGATCACAAGCTACTTTTGTCAACACTATTCAGGTAAGGAAATGTTAAGTGGTGGCTGCAACAAGATTTTGCATTGCATATGTTTTTCATTTACCCATGCTGTGCCTCCCTTTCATCAGCGTGATTATATTATTGAATTATTACGTATAAGATGACATCTTACATTAGACAGGGCCGTCCTGGATTATGAATTTCCATCCCTTCTAACAACAAAATTCCCAAATGTTCTTTAGGGCCAAAGGGGTGGGAATGGGAGAAGATGGAATCCTGACCTCTTTTCCTTTTTTTCATTGGAAGTCATATTTATTTCCTGAGCCACAAATGTTTATATTTCTTATATTTATTCTTTTTAGGGGGAATTTTAGAGCTGGTCCTACCCAGCTTTCATGATTAGGCATTGACAACCTTTTCATGTATATCTCTATTCTAATTCTACTCATCTATCCATGCAAGACTTGAAGTCAAGAAGGTGCGACTTCAAATCCTGTCTCTGACACTTATTGGCTGTGTGAACATGAGCAAACCACTTAACCTCTCTGAGGCTCAGTTTCCTTATCTGAAAAACAGGGGTGATAATCTGTAGCATCTACCTCAAAGTATTTTTGAGAAGCTCTTGAGATAATGCACAGGAAGAACTTTGCAAATTTTAAAGGCCTTTCGTTGCTCTTTGGTCATATCCAATTCTACATGACTCTATGGATTTTGTCCATAGCATTTTCTTGGCAAAGATACTGGAGTGGCTTGCTATTTCCTCTTCCAGTGTGTCCCCATTTTTACACATGAGGAAATGAGGCAAATAGGAGTTAAGTAACTCACCCAGGGTCGCACAGCTGATATGTATCTAAGGGCACATTTGAACTCAGATTTTCCTGACTCCAGGTCCAGAGCTTTATCTACTGTGCCACCTAGCTGTCCCTTAAAAAGCTGTACAGGGAGGGATCAGGACAAGGGAGGGATTTTTAGTGGGGAGAATGAGGGAATAGATAAAGGGAGTTTAGATTAAGGAGAATGGGGGGATAGGGGAGGAATCCTTAGAGGGGGGAAGGCAAGTAGTAGGAGGGCAGGGTTGTTGGTGGAGAAGGGGGGTAGGCAAGTAATAGGAAGGCAATGCAGCGGGTAGAAGTAAAGTAGAGGAGGCAGGAAGGATAGGAAACAAAAGATATGTACAAATGTAAAAAACAAAGATCAGGAGTAGATTATGTTTGGGAAAATTTATGTCTATATACACATGTGTATATGTATAAGTGTATGTATATATCAAGAAATATCTAAATTATATTGTAGCCTTCTGGGAGGTGGGGGGAGGGGAGAAAAAGAACAAAGTTAAAAAGTACATAGCAGAGAACAAAATAAAACACCAGGAAGCAAAGAAAAGATGGACAATTCTCAACACAAGGTATATTATTTATTATACAGGCTTTCTTGAAATGAAAATTTATTGTTACATATTTTGAATCCTCTCCTATGTTCTGCTATGCATATGACACGCTTTTTTTCTTTCTTACTTTAAGTTTATGATATGTTTTTGTTTCTTTTCTCTATTTTGTATTTATGTTCTGGTAAAATAAAATTTAATTTAAAAAAAAGCTTTACAGGGTATAAATAAGATTAAAGCTACACCAAGGCTTTGGGGATATCCTATCTAAATATCCATTATCATCATTGTGACTTACCCTAGCAACCCCATCACCGTTCTGATGCACACCTGGTGCACATCCATCTCAAGAGATACACATAGATTTTACCAGGTTCCGACCAGTCATGCTTTTGCCCATCTTAAATTTCTTCATTTTACTAATAATAAGTAGCACGTGTGCGTGTGTGTGTGTGCATGCGTGCACGCGCACGTACGTGCACATTTCTTTCACCATCTTCACGGTGAGTTAGATGTGAGAAGGAAGCATTCTGTTGGTCTGGTTCACCAAAGATTGCTTTAATGTCACACAATAAGTGACTCATCCTTTGGGCTCTTGATCACAGGACTCTGCCATCTAATAGCAACCACAACTTGTATTTCTGTGACATATTAAGGTTTTTTCCTGCTACCTATACCAGGAGGGGAGTAATAATAAGTCCCCAACATACAATTGAAGAAAAAGAAGCTCAGAGAAATCTGTGAAGATTGTGTCGGGCAATGAATTTGAACCCTGGACCTAGGGGTCTTACATTGTATCACATTTCCTCTAAAGCTGTGCAGAATAGACAACTACATGTAAGTCCCAAAATCCAGTTCTTACTGCGAATAGAAAAAGCCCCCTTCATTGCCAGGCTTTATATAATAACACCATACTCATAGCATAAAAAACAAAGCAACAAGAAAACTTCGTGTTCCCACACATTTTTCATGAAACAACCTATGCAAATAATTTTTTGTGGTGGTTCAGTCATTTTTCAGTTGTGTCCAACTCTTTGTGACCCCATTTGGGGTTTTCTTAACAAAGATATTGCAGTGGTTTGCCATTTTCTTCTCCAGTTCATCTTTTACAGGTGAGGAAACTGAGGCAAACAGGGTTAAGTAACTTAGCCAGGGTCACTCAGCTAGTAAGTGTCTGAGGTCAAATTTGAATTCAGGTCTTCCTGACTCCAGGCCATGCACTCTATCTACTGTGCCACCTTGCTTCCCTAAAAATTTTTTTACCTTGCATTTTATTTAGGTAAAAGTAAGACTTTATCGTAATTGTATACCATAAAAATTTTAAGTATACAATAAAAATAATGTAAAAAGTATTTGTTGAGATATTTTATCATTTCATATTCATAACATTAAATCATAACTGTAATAGCATTAATGTGATGGATAGGCTCATTTCTCAGTATAAAGGGTTTTTTTTTCTCAAATTTGTAGTAATTGGCTATATAACTAACCATAATTATTTTTCAGCCACTACTTTTAGACTGATATTTTGTCCTTATGACAGCTATAGCACAAAAATCTATTTGAAATAGAATAAGCATTTATAAAGTACCTACAATGTGCTGGGTACTTTGCCAAGTGGTTTACAAATATTACCTCACTTGATCCTCATAACAGCCCTGTGAGGTAGGTGCTATATTATCCCACTTCCCACCCCCATTTACAATTGAGAAACTGAAGCAAAAAAAAAAGAGTAAGTGACTTGTCCAAGGTCAAACACTTAGGAAGTATCCAAGGCCATATTTGAACTGAGGTCTTCCTGACTTCAGGCCCATTGTACCACCTACCTGCCTTCATACAAGTAAGATGTTATGAACAGTAGGAAAATCTGCATCACTGTGCATGATAAACCCCTGACAACTAAGATGTTATAAATTGTTCAGGTTCAAATGCTTCTTTTGATATATTATCTTTTTTTTTGAAGCTGTCAGCTACTCTCATTTATATGTAATAGGACCAAATGGGTCACAATTAGCAATGGCAAATGAGTTATTTAGAACTATCTTGATCTTTAAAATAAAATGAGGATTGCTTCTGTAGACTGACCAAATGATTAGTAAGCAAACCTTTACTTTCTGTATTTCATTTGCAGGGCAGGTAGAAACATCTAACATATGTTTGTAAGTGTATTATCAATAGCTTTATTTTCCTTTATGGATCAGATTATGAATCTGAGGAACCTATACTGATTTTTTTAGAGGATGGAGTTTTTAAAAATGTCCACCAAATAATATACTTTCAGGCAGAAATGTTTGTTATAAAATGAATTTGCTTCACCTTTTTTATTATTATCACTAAGCAAAACGGCAGTCTTTGTTTAGCTCAAATACCTTTCCAGAACTTTGACACATGAAAGCCACCATGCACCTCAACTACCTCATGGCCTATAGCTTCTCACTAAAAATCCTTATAAGTCATTATGAAGCATGTACCACATCCAAACAGCATAGTTTAAACAAGTACTCACAGACCTACGTGCTGTCCCAATATTGACTGAGCTCCATTAGCATAAAGTCCAGTATAATTCTCATATATAATAACACTTCCACCCCAAAAATTCTGCTAAATGCATTGAAAAATTTTCATCAAATGGCATTGCCACGAAAAGATTGGCAAAGTAAAAACTATTACTAATGCCAGCTTCATTAATGTATCACATGTATGTAATCAAATGTAATCAAACCATTAATGTCAGCTCATCAATCTATCACATGTGTGTAATCAAATGAGCATCTCTAGAACTAATGCTAGTTCATCCATTTGCAATATAAGATAGGAAGATTTTAATTTCTCAATTAATTGAGAAGCAGCATAGTGGAGTAGATAAAAAGCTGGCGTTGGAGTCAAGACCTGGGATCAGTCTCATCGATGACCTTGGGGAAGTTATTTAACTTCTCACAGTCCCCAGGCTAGTCTCTAAAACTATAAATCTCAGCGAATGTGCGTTAGTTGGGGAAGCCTCTCACTGAAAGTCCCTGATACCAGTAAAGTCAAAGGTCTGGTCAAAAAAAAAAGAAGAAGAAGAAAAGAAAGAAACCAATTAGCAAAACAATGGTCTTCAGAAATATGAGCTATTCTCCTTCATAATAAATTATCTACAAGAGGAACATTCAAAGCTGCTTTGTATACGATTCACCAAGCAGTGTTTCCATCATATCTATAGCTGCTGGTAAGACCAACTTCTATCAAATGAGAATTTACAAACATTTAAGAATTCAAGAAGAATTTTGTATGATGTAAGAATCCTTTCGGAAAAGGTCCTTTTTGCTTACTAAATGCTTCTCATTTTCTCAAGAAATATTCTCTTATCTTGCTAAAGTATTCCAAATGAATGCTTTCAAGATGTTTTCAGGTTTTATGCTCTGGCTAAAGAATTTCTGCAAAGGAAACACATCATTTTTTTGTTCAGCAATAACAGTACTTGCTGATCTCAAAGACAAAATATAGAGAATCATATTTTCTCAATTGGGGATTTCGTTATGTGTGTTTACGTATTTCTTCTACTTAAACTGCCTCTATTATCTTTGCTTGTTTTAAGTCACTCCAGTTGATTTTCTTTTCACACTGCTTATGTCACAAAGGCATATTATTTCTTTAAAAAAATAAAGAAAATAAAATGTAAGACAATTGAATTTGAATTTAACTGTTGAAATCTTCAAACTATGACTATTCTTAAGTTATTTCTATTTTTTTAAAAACTGCAGTCTCTTTGGAAACCAGCTTAGTTATATTGTGCTTACCAAAATTATTAAGAAATATAACAATTATGGTACTCCTAACTTCCACACAAAGATTGTTTAAGTACTAGTCAACATACTTCACATTCAAACACATCGAGCAGAGAAGGAGCTTATGTTGCTAATGTCTAACCATGATAGTGGATCACACCAGTGTCTAGATTAGCTGGCTTATATTTGATCACATTTGTTTGTGTTCTATTACTTATTGTGCTGCAGTCACTGTCAGTTGGAATGCATTTGACTTAATCTTGTTTTTTTTTAATTTTACTTGAAATTCATTATTATTGAAAAAGGTAGATATGTTTACATATTTACAATATATGTAATATATTATTATATATAATATGTAATAATATTATATTATTATAATTTATTCTATATTATAATATATTGCTACTAATGTTATATTAATATATTATAATAACATTAATTAATATATTGTATATAATATTATGATATAATATTTTATTAATGTACATAACATTATATTATAAATATTTCTATATTTAGTGGATATGTTGGAAAATATTCAGAAATTCTGGTCATTGTTTTCTTCCTCCCCTCACCCAAGAAATTCTCCTATCTTACGCTGGACAAATTCTCCAGAGTTTAGAGAACTCTGGCAAAATGAAGTGGCAAACTAACTCATTTATTTTATATAAAAATTTCCACATATACTTCCATATATGGTGTCTTAAGACATAATTTCTTTGCAATATTTCCCAAGGCAGGTGAAATTCCAAAGATTTTTTATGATCTAAAAAAAAATCATACAATGATTTCACTAATGACTATGCTTTCCTATATGCAGTAGCTTTTCTAAGGAGGATTGTTTCCAAATATTTTTTTTTAATTTTCTTCTTTCATTTAAAGAATCTACATCCTCAGAACATCACCAGAAATTTATGTCGTTTATACCAGGAATTAAGTGTCATTTCTCTAATACCTATCAAAATTTCTTAAATCATGTTCTGGAGTCTTTGATGTTGAAGGACAAATGATTAACATCTGTTCTCAGCAGAGAGTCTCTAACCTTTGACATTGTTGAGTGAGTTAATCTATAAAAGGGTTGACCTTCTGGTGGTTAGGTCAGAGATTTTAATAGGTAGAACATTTATAAAAGGATAAATTGGATATTTCTGTCTTAAAAAAGCCCTTTGTTTTCTTAATAGTCCTTTTAGGTCACTGATTACCTTGCCTACCTTCATTCGGAATGAGAAGACATATTTGTCTAACAGTGTAACCAGTGTTTAGAAATATCCCAAATGTTTACATGAAAAATTTATGTATTCTGTATAAAAATAATGTCCATGAGAATTTCTCATTTATATGTTGAGGGGTCATGTTGATTTGATTTCTAGTTGAACCAAAGTAAGAGTCAGCTTGCTATAGGGAAATAAGACCAAACTTGCGGGGAGAAGACATAGTATTATAAGATTGTTATAATATTGG
>CM053622.1:252037225-252059407 GCA_028646595.1 Phalanger gymnotis | reverse complement strand
AATGTATCTAAGTTGGCATTCTCTCCTGTAATTGTGAATTATTTATTTATATGCTTGGAGAAGAACAAATAGAATTCATAGAAGAGAATAGTGGTCATGACAGATGAAATAATGGATCCAGATTTTTTAAAAAATGCATCAGTAAGAAATTTTGTTCAGGGGAATCCTTGATCAATATTATGAGTTCCTTTGATTTGTATGATTAGTACATGAAAGCAGATATGCTAGGTTGAGTTCTGCTTCACAGTGTATATAGTACTTTATTTTCTAACATAACTTGTTTTTACTATTTACAAGTGCCAAAATGTGCTAATAATCTCTTTTTTCCTATATGTTTTATTCAGGACTTTTAAATTTATATCATAGTCATTTCTGGAAAGAAAGAAAAAAGAACACTTTCCCTGACAATAGAGTGACTTCCTGTGGCAATGTATATTTATATCATACTGCCTTACTTCCACTTCTCTGCTATAATGCTTCATTATTAATTCTCTAGCAGAATTCTTGGTTTTTCAGTTACTCAGAGTTTGGCTTCTGAACTAGTGACATAACACTTTCATTTGTTGTGTTATCATAACTATGCCAATTATTCTTTTGGTTCTGCTTATTTTACTCTGGATCAATACATCCAAATATTCTGAGGTTTCTCTGCATTCCTCATATAACACTTCCTAGCAACATAAAAGAAGGAGGGATCTTTCCTAGAGCAGGGCTGGGAGCCTACCATCAGAGTTTTGATACATAAAATTAAAAAGCCTTTGGACAAATGCAATTAATAAAGATAGAAAAAGAAAAGAAATTATAGAATAGGAAACTATTTCCATCAAATATCAGTGGTAAAAGGCTGATATATGAGATATTCAGGGAATTGACATAAATACATAACACCAAAACCATCCCCAATAGATAAGTAAAGTATATGAACAAATAATTTTCAAAAGACAAGAAGAGATGGGTTCAAATTCTGCTCCTTACAAGTATGAGCTGTGTGGCCATGGTCAAGTTACACAACATCTCACTACCACAAGTATCCCTATAACGTTGTAGTTGAAGACAAGTTGCTGATGTGTGTTGGTGGAGGGAGCTTAAAAAAGAGAGTTCCCAGACAGTTGAAATAATGGATCCAGATTTTTTAAAAAGTAAGAAATTTTGTTCAGGGGAATCCTTGGCCAATTTTAAGAGTTCCTTTGATGAGTCTGATTAAACTTTTTGTCTAGATTCAGGAAGACACCTCACAATATAATGTCTATCCATGCATGTCAATGCCTTGTTCAAAGGATGCAGACAACACAGATTGGTTTTCACGGCCTGGGGCTATATCTAAGATAATGAACTCATCTTGACCTCTTTTACCTTCTGCCTTTTCTTAATTCAGAAGATAGAGGAGCGTGCAAGACAGTGGACCTATGTCTCTAGGTGGGTGGTTGGGGTTTAGGAGAAAGAGTTGAATCTTGCCAACCCTAGGAATCTACATAATTCACATTTACACAGACCCTACCCCCTAAGAACCACTTATTGCTACTTTGGAATTAAGTTTATTTACCAATAGCCTTCTGAGCATTGGTCAGAGGCGATTTCCCAGTGAGAGTAAGAGTGGACTTTCCTTGTCCAAAAAATAGAAACACATAGGGCTTTAACAGAGCTCTACTGAAACGCATGGCAAAATACCAATTGAACTACTTAAATATTATTTTACAGCTCTAGAAAAAAAGAGAAATTAAATTCAACAGGAGAAACAAAACATCAAGAATCTCAAGGAAAACACATTTTTTACATGGAATGTAATGGGGCTTAGAAGTACCAAGTCTCAAAGTACTGTTGTTCAGTCATTTTCAGTCGTGTCCAACTGTTTATGACCCCATGTGGGATTTTCTTGACAAAGATACTGGAGTGATTTGCCAGTTCCTTCTCCAGCTCATTTTACAGATGAGGAAACTGAGGCAGGCAGGGTTAAGTGATTTGTCCAGGGACACACAACTAGTGTCTAAGGCCAGATTTGAACTCAGAAAGATGAGTCTTCCTAATTGCAGCCCCAGCACTCTATTCACAGAACCACCTAGCAGCCCCTCTCAAACATTGCTACAAAGCAGTAATTACTTAAATGATTTATACCAGCTGAGGTATCTGGTGCTTCAATGAATACAGGACTGGGCCTGGAGTCAGGAAGACCTGAGTTCAAATCCAGCCTAAGATACTTCCTAGCTTGTCAAGTCACTTAACCTCTGATTGCTTGACAAAAGGAACAACTGGAGAGGGAAATGGCAAATCGCTCTAGTATCTTTGTCAAGAAAGCCCCATGGACAGTCGATCCACAGGGTCACAAAGAGTCAGACAGGACTAATCGACTGAACAACAACATCAAAAGACATAGAGTCATCAATCAGTGGAACAGATTATGTACACAATGTACAGAAGCAAACAAGCACAGTAGCCTAGTGTTTGGTAAAACCAAAGATCACAATTACAGGGATAAAGACTCACTATTCAACAAAAATCGCTACGAAAACTAGAGAGAAGTCTAGAAAACACTAGTTACAGACCTGTACTTCATAGCATATACCAAGATAAACTCCAAATGGACATATGACTTAGTCATAAAGCATGAAATTATAAACAGATTAAGGAGCAAGGAAGAGAATACCTTTCAGGTCTATGGGTAAGAGAATAGTTTATGACCAAAAACGGGATAGATAGGATCACAGAAAATAAAAAGAACAATTTTAATTCTGTTAAATTAAGATATTTTAGTGTAAACAAAACTAAGGCAGTTAAAAATAGAATAGAAACAGGTAACTTTCCAGCAAGTTTTGCTAAGGTTCTTGTTTCCAAGATATATAAGGAACTGATTCAAATCTCTAAGAATAAAAGCTATTTCCCCAATCAAAAAATGGCCAAATGACATGAAGTGTGGAGAAATCCAATATGAAAAAAATGCTCCATGTCACTAATAATTAGAAAAATTAAAATTAAAGCAATTCTGAGGTCCCACTTCACACACATCAAATTGGCAAATTGACCAAAAAAAAAAAGGCATTTTTCTGCAAAAAAAAGAGGCCCATCAATTCACTGTTAGTAAAGCTAAATATAGATTCAGTCAATTAGGAAAGCAATTCAGAAATATGCTCAAAAGGTAATTAAACTGTGCATGCCCTTTGACCCATAGGTACCACTATTTGGATGATGCCTAAAGAGATAAAAGCAGATATGTGTTCATGCACATAGCCCAAGGAAATAGTTCCTGAATAATGTGCCTGGACTTCAACCTCTGCTGTAAAAACGAGAGATTTCTTTGCCCTGGGCAGTGTGATCCTAGCATCTACCCTTTCTGTTGAGGAGAATAAAATTTCCTGGGCAGCTTTATGGGTCATTTTGTGAATAATCTCAAATTTGAGAATTCAAGGACTAAATCTCTCAAGTTCAAGAGTTTTACCTTGGGGTCCAGAGATTGAGGCCAGAGATTGGATTTCAGAGGGTCCATGACTTGAATGGCAAAAACAAAACAAAACAATCATCTTTATTTTTACTAATCTTAGGTTTCTTTTGCAATCTTATATGTTTTACTTTATGCATTTAAAAATATTACTCTGAGAAATAGTCTGTAGACTTCATCACTTATTTGTTGTTGTTGAGGTAATCAGGGTTAAGTGACTTGCCCAGGGTCACACAGCTAGTAAGTCTCAAGGGTCTGAGGCTAGATCTGAACTTAGGTCCTCCAGACTCCAGGGCCATTGCTCTATCCACTGTGCCACCTAGCTGACCCCCTCTGTTTCCGATGAGAGAGAATGAATTCAGTTTTATTTTGTCCTCTTGGAACTGTCTGTGTACACTGTCTCTTCTACCAAAGAATGGGAGGGGAAGAAAGTTCTGCTTTACACTTTCTCTCACAAGTAAGTGTGTACTTTGGTACAGAGCTGGCAGTAAGCATCTCTTCCGTGTTTTTGGCTCCTGTAGATTACACCTTCAGTACCGTTGTAAATAATGGTATAATATTAACTAAGTCGGGATTTTTTTACTGTTTTAGAATGATAAGTTAACTAAGTCTCCTTGATTGAGTCTTACTAGGTGCTAAACCCCAGGTCCATGCCCTTTTACTACTAGGCCTAAAGCCCCAGGCCCAAACCCCTAATTACTAGGTCCTAAGCCTATGTGGGTGTGAAGCCCTCAGGACCTTAAGGGGAGTGGCTAAGACCAGAGCCAATAGTAGGCACTTAAGCTCTGGTGGCTCAGATGGTGTTTGATGACATCCAAAGACTGTATAAAAAGAGAGAACAGAGCTGTTTGCTTGAGGCTGTAACTCCTGGAGGAATGTTGGCTTGGGACTCTGAGTAGCCGCTCTAAGAGCCTCCCAGCTTGTCCACCCAGACGTCGATGGTTTCTTGGTAACTATGAACTGTGATCTGGTATGTTTATATTGTGTATGTCTGTAACTTGTTTGTATTTGCTCTAAAGTTCAGGTTGTTGGCTTTTCCTCCTGAACTAAGTGAGTTTATATGTATATGTTGGTTTAAAGTAAGATAGTTAACCCCTTAACGTTGTTTTCCTTAGTAAAGTGGATCAAAAGAACATGTGCTGGCAGCGTTCTTGTTGTTGAGCTTGTGTTAGTCTTTCACCCCACAACAGCTGCTGGCCAAATTGTTGCAACAAAAGGTCAAGTGAAGAAACAAGGGCAACCTGCTGGAGAGGTCTCCTGGATTTACCAAGGGAAAATTCACTGGAATGATTGCTCTTGTGTCTATCTCCGTTTGTGAGCTTCTGTGCGTCCTCTGGATCTTCTGCATTTTCTCTGGGGTGAAATCAAGGCTGTCCTCTCTGATCCTCATTTATTGCATTGAGGGCTTGTGTACATAGGAACTGAGAACTCTTTTTATCTATATTTAGGGAAACCAAGACACAAACTATAACTTAAGCCATTATGGGAGCTTTGTTCAAAAGAAAAGCTGGGACGTGAAGATAAAAGTCAAAAAGAAAAATTGGTCCTTATTGACTTGGGTCCTAGAAACAGATTTGCTCCACATGAGCCCAGGGCCATGGGTTAAATGTATGTCACAAAAAAGTTATTAAGTGAAACAATTTTTCAGTTTGAAAATAGGCATAATTTTCTTTTTGTCCCTAAAATTATTCCTAAGGGTGCCATTGATATATTCCATACCAAACTTATCCATGGCCAAAGTAGTTTAGAAAATACTTTTATAGACCATAACAACTTACAGAAGAAAAAACTGCTTATCTAACCCAACCAACAATCCTATCCAGGCACTTTGCTAAGCAGTGGGAATACAATTAATAAAAAGAAAGCTCTCAACGAGCTTACAATTTAAAGGGGAGGAACATATAAAATGAGGTAGGAAAGGAGAAAAGAACAGGACACAAAGGGATACCCAGTGCTGGGGCATTATGTTCCCTGGAGTTGAAATCAGACAGGGCAGCAGAAGCAAAATGGAGTGATCTAAGAGCCCAGTTTCTGCCCTCTGCTGTTGTTTGTCCTTCGTTCTCAAAGAGGACCAAAGACATCACAAGAGTCATTTGGAGGAATTTGGTACTCCATGTGCTAGCCCTCCAAACAGAAGGGAGAGGAGACTGAGAGGAAGTAGAGTAAATCACAGCTTGGAATAGCAGCATGACAGTGGGTTTAGAAGTTATATAGGAAGATAAAAGGTAGAGGTGAAAGCAAGTTGTCTATGGGTCAGATCTATTGGTTAGGACATGGCTTCCAATTTATTCTTCTCAGTCAGGAGCTAATTTCCCAACCAATGGCCATCTTTTGGACCCAATGGATAGAGAACTGAGAACAGCCACTACTGAATTATTCTATAAGTTAGTATGTAACCATGTCATGAAGTTCTTTGATTTACTAAATTCACCTTCCAAGACCAACTGTCAAGAAGTAGGTCTGCATAGAGACGTAAGATGGTAAAAGTGTATTTGACCATTTTCCTTACCTGCCTGAACAATCTTGCTATCTTTGCTATCTAGATTTTTTTTGTAAGGATATCACCCCAATCTGAACTCCAAACAGATGGCTCCTGTTTGGCTCACAACTAGATAAACATCTGGGATTGGCTCAAGTGAGTTAATTTGGTGTACCTTTCCCAAACCTTGTCAATCCTCCAGGGATCGTATTGTGCTCTGAACATCATTTTCACTTAAACTTAAATATATTTTTCAGTGTTTTAAAAGATCAAGGTCTGACTGACCCTGGGGTGGAAGCAGATGGACAAGCCAATCTCTATGTTCTATTTTTAAAATCCGTGAGTCTGTAAATCTCATATTGTTGAATCAGCATGACCTCTTTTATTTTCCTAAAGATTTATTTCAACTGCTTCCTCTCCAAAAGCACACCCTTTAGGGAAATTAAAAGTTTGGTAGCTAGATTTTCTTATTCATGTTCCTACTAATGAAAATAATTTAGGATGATCTTGCAGAAACTGAAGCCTTCCATGCTGAGCTATTTTATTCATACTAGAGTTCCCTTCTAAACCTTGTCCTTCAGAGAAAAACCAAAAATTTATGAACTTAATTAAATGTGAGTATCTTCCAGCAAAAGCAAAAAATGGAGAAACCATCTTTTCATTTTACAATTCTCTTCTTTTTTCCTTCCAGATGAAAATAGACATTTCCAATTGGGGAAAAAAGGGAAAGTGCTATTTGAAGTAATCAGATTTGACAAAACACAGATGATGAATTATGCAGTTGGTAGATGATAAAATATCAAAAAGGAACGAAAGCATGATTGGGGATGGAAATTTTCAGATCGAATTTTCAGATTTAAGATGTTGAGAAAGAAATATATCTGTGATTCAAAAGTGATTATATTTCAAGGGGTTCAAAGGGAGCATTACATAAGCTTTAGCCATTTTAGGTAATAGAAATCCACTTAATATAATATGCATTATTAAATATCTTTATATAAGAGAATGCAAAGAAAAATCAGAAGTGTTGAATCTTAAACATTTCTTGACTTGGAGGAAATAACATGATAAATGTTATAGAACATCTATAATATAATGTATTTGACTATCAAATCTCTTAAAGTTGTGGATAATGAAAGACAGGGAATAAAATAGCTTAATAAATCCAAGAAAGAAAGTAAGTATGGGGCATCTTGATTCATCAAAGAGAAGATTCTACCAAAACATATTAGAGAACTAGGAGACACACTGAAATAATGTTTATTAGCAGATAAGTTTTTAAGTCACATTTTATCTTAGGTGGAAGCATAATCCAGATTTTAAAAAGGTAGCCAGAAGTGATTTTTAATCTCTAACTTAAAATCACTAGTAACACCCATCATTCTTAATTTTTTCCCTTTCCCTAAGCGCTCAGAAACTCTCCATTTCTCTATAGGATTGCAGTCATATGTCTGGTTTCCTGTTAAACACACAATACCTTTGGATCCAATCCAACCATCATACCATTAACTGCTTTGCCCTCAGGCCTTATGCCTCACAGCTGAGAAATCCAGCATGGAGGGCAAAGCAGACCCACTTCATTTAGGAGGCAGAGAACTGTGCTTATGGTTGGGAAGATGGCTTCAGAGAAACTGAATTAGAAAGAAAAGAATATGAATTAATTATTTTAAATACACAGAGGAGAGTAAAAAAGGATTCAGAAGAACAGTTAAACAGAAGAATTGGTGTTGCCATGTTAAAATTGATATATAAGGTTGTTTTTTTTAAAGAAAGTCTATACATAATAGACTCATGGTTTCATATACAATGCATTTTTTCAGTTCTTCATATATGGAAATATTCTTGCTGGGGATGTCTGTCAGGGTCATAATTTTCCTGACACCAAGTCTAAGTTTGCCCCTCAGCAATTTCCTTCCATTACTTCTAGTTCTATCCTTCGAAGCTAAGCAAAATGAGTCTAATTCTGTCCACATGCCAGCCCTTCAGAAAAGATAGCCATGACCCCTCTTCTCAATCCTCACCCCAGATTTTCATCTATAGACCAAATAACCCGGGTTCCTTCAAATGATCCTCACATGACAAGAACTTGAAGCCCTTTACTACTCTGTTTGCCTTCCTCTGGATAATCTCTACCTAGTAAATTCATTTTATAAATTGACTGAGAACTGACCACAATTCTTCAGAAGTGGTATCAACATTGTGGAGTACAGTAGGACTGTCATCTCCTTATCCCTGGATTGCTTTTTACTTCTCCAATTAAATTTTAGGTTTCTTTAGGGTCGGTTTTCTATGTAATTGACTCTTTCCCATAATGCTTAATAAAAGATTTTCTGAATTCAGTAGGTACTACATAAATGTTAATTATTTCACAATTTTTAAAGCTATTTTCTCTAAGGATTAATGCATTGATCAAACTGTGATCCAGCCTTCCCTTTTGTGAAATTGGAGGCACAGAAGAGAACTAAGAGGAGGAGGAAGAAGGAAAAAGATTACTCGCTCTAGAATCAAACTTAGGTGACTGTGAACAAGTCACTTAACCTCCCTGAGTCTCACTCAGTTACCTCATCAATAAAATGAGGTCAGATTACACGGCCTTTGAAATCTCTTCTAGCTCTAAATCTATGATCCTATGAAATTGGAACAGAGAGAGAGAGAAAGAGAGAGAGAGAAAGAGGAAGAGAGTGAGAATTTACAAAACCTACTACATTTGGAAAAAATGGGTTCCAGTTTCATAGGATTTAGAGTTAGAAGAGATTTCCAAGGCCATCTGTAGATATCTAAAGCTATGTAGATGTAGACACACTTTTATATGTATATATATAGGTATGTATGTATATAAAATTGATGTTACCTTGATGATGGACGCAATTATCCCTCAGGCTCTACCGGAAGCTAGTATTAAATCAGTCTATGGTGCTCAAATGAAGCAACGATAAGACTGATCTATAGAACATGTGTCAATGTTCTTCTGATGATACTATATCATTACAAATTTTCCTTTGTTCTTTTCCTAAATCATATCAAGTTTTGGGTTCACATTAGTATAATTGACCTGAACATTAGAGATAATTTATTTATGCACCACTAGTAAGGGTTCAGAAAGTAAATCTTCCAGTTCTTTTCATTTTCTGGGATGGGTCATGTTTTTATGCTCTTTGGCAGGAAGAAAGAGGAGGAGGAAGAAGAGGGAGAGGAGGAGGAGGAAGAGGAGGGGGAGGAGGAGGACGAGGAGGACGAGGAGGAGGAGAAAGAAGAAAAATGTTGAGTGGTTCTGTCTCTATTCTGTTATCGGTTTTCCTCAACCCATCCACCCCAAGCAGTTATGCTATCCCTTCTTTGATCCTATTCTTTTCTCTGTATAGATAAAAGAAATTAATTTTTGCTGTCTTTAGCTTTTCCTTGCCAGCCTCATTTCATTCTGACCTCTAAAACTCACAGCCCTATTTTTACAGAATCATTCTACACTTTGACATTCGCCCTGCTACTATCTGTTTTGTTCCTATCTTTTTAAAATCTCTTCAAAAAATCTAAGCTGATTGACAAGTTTTCTGGGTATCCATCTCAGTCTCTTTATGTAACTTCCCTTTTCTTTCACTTTGGAATTAATTATCTTTAGAATTTCATTCTTGAAAGCTTTCTATCTCTTCTAGGCTTACGTGCCCCATGGAATTTCACTTGATGGGATCTTACTTATTGTTCCTTCTGGCATTTTCTCCGGCTATCCATGACCAGAATGCTCTCCTCATCATCATCACTCTACTGGTTTCCCTGGCTTCTTTTAAGTCCTGACTAAAATCTCATTTTCTATAGAAAGCCTCTCCCAACCACTCTTAATTCTAGTGCCTTTCTTCTTTTGATTTTTCTTATATATAGCTTGTTTGTCCATATTTGTTGTCACATATATGTATATTTACATATGCACATATTTGCACTTATTTACTTGTTTTTTCTCCTATTAGACTATAAACTCTTTGAGGGAAGGGTCTGTATGTTTCCTCTTTTTGTATCCCCAGTGCTTAGCACAGTGCCTGCGTACACAAGGGACTTAAATGTTTATTAATTGACTGTTCATTTGATTTGAGAACTTTGAAACTGATTGACTTTCCAAAAATCTAGGGTATATGCCAGACTGTGTCTGAGTTTTCTCACCTTTATCACTAATTTCTAAGGTGTCATGTTCACTTGCCCCCAAGTTTTCCATCAGTTCCACCCCAGCAACCAGTTCCTCCCTGTTAATGACAAATAGATCCACAATAGAATTTGCCTTTTGTTTATTCCTCTACCTTTGGAAGAATTATCATTAGGGCCAATCAAGAGGGTATTAAGTGACTCTGCTTTCAGCAGGGAGAGAGCAGTCAGGCAGATCATTTGAAGTCCCAACCCTCCCCCACGCTGTTATGTTATGATTCTGTGCCATTCTTGGGATGTGATTCCTCAACTCCACATCTATTCCCTATCTCTATCTAGGTATAGTATATACCAATGACAATATCGCTTATTTATCTTCTTCCATTGATCTTTGCTCAAATGTTTTCCACCATGGTTCTACTTCTGATTCTCAAATCTGTTTACATAAGCATGCCTTCTCAGTATACAATGTTATTCCCCTTTTATTTTATCTATCCTGTTCCACCTGAGTAAAGTATACCTTCTAGATCCATATTCCAATTATGGAATTCATTCCACTAAGTCTCAGCAGTATCTAAGGGACAAATTTCTTTCCTTGTCTTAGGATTTCCATTTTATCTTGCTTATCGGCTCTACATAGTTCATTTTTAAATGAAAAAGCTTAAGCCATAGATTGTATTGCTGACTTCTTTTTTGGATTCTGTCTCCTATGAACTTCTGGATGTCATTGTTTTTATTTTCCTAACACAATAATAACTTTCTAAGGTATCTAACTTGGTTGAAATACATACACAGTTTTCTCCCTTTCCATTCCTTTTAAGTGTAAAGCTCTTTTGATTAGATTTGTGAGACTCCAGGGGAAAAATGGGGCCAGCTAGATGGCACACAGAGTGCTCAGCTTGAAGTCAGGAAGACTCATCTCCCTGAGTTCAAATCTGGCCTCAGACACTTACTAGCTGTGTGACCTTGGGCAAGTCACTTAACTCTGCCTCAGTTACTCATTTGTAAAATGAACTGGAGGAAAAAATGGCAAACCACTCTAGTATCTTTGCCAAGAAAACCTCATGTGGGGTCACAAAGAGTTGGACACGACTGAAAACAACTCAACAACAAAAGAGAAAAAAAAATTTTTTTAGCAGCTCTTATTATGTATTCTCTATCCCTATCCCAAGATTCCTATATTTTAAGCTGAGGTTCAGAAATTGAAGTCCCCATTTTCAGATAACTTTTTGTTAACCAAATGGTTCACTTCCCAAATTTGCCTCTCTCTTCTGAATCCATTACTTACAATTGGCGGCAGGGATGAAGATACCACCTCTGTCCTTGTAGCCTTCAGATTCTTATCTAAAATTTTATAATCTTTAGCAATGGTTTCTAGATTCCTTTTGAAGTGTCATTTGTGCCCCCATTTATCACCAGAAATGAGTAGTAGCTGTCCAGCTTGACAAGTCTTGGGAGGTTTTCTGTAATGGCTTAAATACGTGCCACAGGATGACAGCAGACTTCTCTATTTTCACTTTGACAGATAGCTACTTCATTCTTTCTTCCCCTGGCCTCTGTTGGACGATCTCTTATCTGAGAGGATCTGTGGGTTTAGTACGTCATTACATAAAGGACAAGTGTCTGGTTCTGCTTATTAATGTACAACTCCCTCCTCTTTGTGAAAAGACATATCATATTTGTTTCTTAGCTCTAAAAACTCAGCAGGGGTTCCCCCCACCCCATGCCTGCTTTCTCCTCTTCATGACATATTTCTATGCTCAAAATTCCTGACACACACACTGAGATGTATCTGCTTCTTCAGGTCTTTTTTTCCTTCTTCGAAACCCTCTTTCTCAAGAAATTCCATTTAAAATTATCATGAACAATATAAAATACCTGGGACTTTACCTTCCAAGACAAACCCAGGAACTATGTGAACACAATTACAAAACGCATTTCATACAAAATAATGACAATTGGAAACAACTTGAAAAATATCACTTTCTCATGGGTATGCCAAGCCAATATTATAAAAATGACAATTATACCTAAATTAATTTACTTATTCCATCAAACTACAAAAGCATTATTTTATACAGCTACAAAAAACAACAAAATCCATCTGGAAAAAAAAAAGTCAAGAATATCAAAGGAATCAATGAAAAATGTGAAGGAAGTTGGCTATAGTAGCACCAGATTTCAAACTGAATTACAAAGCAATAATCATCAGAACAAACTGGTACTGGCTAAGAAATAGAGGGGTGGATCAGTGAAATAAATTAGGTATACAATATATGGTAGAAAATGACCGTAGTAATCTAGTGTTTGAAACCTCAAGGTCCAAGCTGTTGGGACTAGAACTTACTATTTAACAAAAATTACTGGGAAAACTGGAAAGCCATCTAGCAGAAACTAGGCATAGACCAACATCTCATATTGTCTACCAAGATAAGGTCAAAATTGGTACATGAGTTAGACATAAAGGGTGATACATAAGCAAAATAGGGGAGCATGGAAAAATGCACCTGTCAGATCCACGGATAAGGGAAGAGTTGATGACCAAAAACAAGAGATAGAGAGGATCGCAGGAAGTAAAATGGATAATTTTTATTTCATGAAATTAAAAAAGTTTTGCACAATCAAAACCAATGCTGCCAAAAATAGAAGGAAAACAGGAAACTGGGAGAAGACTGGGGAGAATGAAAGCAAGTTTTTTCTGACAAAGGCCTCATTTCTGTAATATTTAGGGAACCAAGTCAACTTTATGAAAATAAGATCCATGCCCCAGTTGATGAATGATCAAAGGATATGATCAGATAGTTTTAAGAAAATCAGTTCTATCAAGCGTCATATGAAAAGATGCTTTAAATCACCATTCAAATTAAAACAACTCTGAAACATCACCTCACACCTATCAGATTGGCTAATATGACAGAAAAGGAAAATGACAAATACTGGAGGAGATGTGTGAAACTAGGTTCTCTAATGCATTGTTGGTGGAGTTGTGAACTTGTCCAACCGTTCTGGAGAATAATTTGGAACTATGCCCAAAGGACTATAAAACTGTGCGTACTCGTTGACCCAGCAATACCACTACTAGGTCTGTACCCCAAAGAGATAAAAAAAAATTTAAAAAGGAAAAGAACCTATATGTACAAAAATATTTATAGTATCTCTTTTGGAGTGGCAAAGAATTGAAATTTGAGGGGATGCTCATCAATTGATGAATGGCTGAACAAGTTGTGATGTGTGATTGTGATGGAATACTATTGTGCTGTAAGAAATGATAGGCATTATGTTTTAGAAAACCTGATAAGACATATACGAACTGATGCAAAGGAAAATGAGCAGAACCAAGAGAACATTGTACACAGCAACAGCAATAGTGGAATAATGATCAACTGTGAAAGATTTAGCTACTCTGATCAAAACAATGATTAAAGACAATTCCAAAGGACTCATGAAGAAAAAATCTATCTACATCCAGAGAATTCTGAGTGCAGATTGAAGATACTTTTTTCACTTAAATTTTTTTCTTTCTTTTGTGCAACATGGTTAGTATGGAAATGTGTTTTGCATGATTCTGAATGTATAATTTATATCATATTGCTTACCTTCTCAATGTGTGGAGGAGAGAATTGAGAACTCAAAATTTTTAAAATGAATGCTAAAATAAAGTATAATTATAAAAAATTAAAAATGAAGTCTTCTTTCTACTTTTTCAAGGAACAGTTCCTTCGTCCTGATAACCAAGAGAGTTGGAAGGCATTCCTTAAGCTCATTTACTTTTTCTACAAAGAGAGAAACCATCCGCATTTTGAGCATAAAATCAAACAGTCTCAACTATTGCAGGGGTACACATGTCACATACTCGATAAAGGTCACTGAAAAATTATACATATCCTCTATATTTACTGGAAACAAAATGCTTTGACTTTCTCTTGCCTTCTTGGACAATTGAGAATTCCAGCAGATGTCTGGCCTGCAGATTTTAATTTTCATTAATAACACATTACTTAACCTTTGTTCCATGGTCATCATTGAGCCTTGGTTTTTCAACCTAGCTAAACAATGAGGTCATCCATGCAATGCTTTATGGACTTGACCTTTGGATTGGAGACCAATGATAGTTATGGAGGAAGAAGTTCTCCAGCTAGAGACTTCAGAGGAAACTGGACTCAAGCAAACCTAAATATCTGCATATTCATGTCTTTATATTGAGAATTTAAAAGTAATATAACACCATCTAGCCTAGCTCAAAGTTCTATTAATTTGGCCGCTACTTGCTTACTGCAGTCAGAGCTTCATTCCAACCTTGCTTCTCCTTAACACATTCTCATACCAGAGTTTGATCCTATTTCTATCTCAGATACCGCTTTGATCCTACTGGTTCCATGAGTCAGCTCCCAGTTTCTTGACCTCGACCTTGACCTTTTGTAGAGTTTTTGTCTCCTCCCTGCCAGTTTCTCAACCAACACTCCCTTCCCACATCAAGGGTGAGTCCAATCAGCGACACGGATCCTGACCAGGGCTGAGTGACTGTACATTACCTGATATTTTAGATCCAGAGATTCAATGCACAATACCGCATGAGCTCTAATATTATAACAGCAGTCTTTTTGTTTGGAAGCTTTTCAATCAGCATTAAGGGGAAACTAAGAGAACTCTTCATGCCATATGTAGAGCAGAGTAAAACTGTTGATGATTACCACGGAGTTCATTCCCTCTGGCCCACAGCCATACTTGGCTCCTGTCCCATCCAATCCTCCAGATTAGCCAGGGTCAGGTTTTGTCAACACCTGGAATGGAAAGCTTCCAGAGAAAACCCCAGGTGTTACAAGAGGTGTGTTGATGATTCAGTGGCTGGCACTCTCCCTTCTGAGTTAGTAATTAACCCCAGCATGCTATTACTGGCATGCTGTTCTGCTTGGTTCCCGTGGTTTACATAGTATGAATACAAGGCTCTTCTCTCTTCAAGGCAGGGCAGGCATGGGGGCTATAATGCACCTGGACTTGACTAAATTCAAATTGACTTGGCCTTCTAACTAAAACTACCCAGTACTTTCAGTAGAAGGCCTTGATTGCTCTACTTCCTTTCCAGAAAGGAATGATTGATCGATTGATTGAAGGAGTGGAGTGAATGAAAAGCATTGTACTAAGTACTGAGGAATCAAATATGAAAAAGACAATCCCTGGCCTGGAGGAGTTTACATTCTAATAAGATGAGACAACATACATAGAGGAATGCTGGACATAGGAGGTTATTTTGGTCTGAAAAGTCACAGGGATAATGAGTGATGCCATCGGGCAGCTGATTTGTATACCCTTCCTGAAGACAGTGGAAGCATTTTTTGAGTACTCTTTCCATAGATGAAATGATGGGTGGAGTTGGGGTGGCAGGATATGACAGGATATGGCAGAGAGAGAGACAGAGAGGCAAAGACACACAGACAGACACAGAGACATAGAGAGACACAGAGACACAGAGAAAGAGACAGAGAGAGACTAAATGAAACAAGATGGGCGGGGAGAGGTTAAGAAGTTCTTTTAAAAATATGTATCAGGGACACTTCATATCTGTGTGGCTTCATATCTTTTAAGTGATAGTTGAATAAATTCTTAGTCTATGGTCTTCAGCATTGCTTGAACTCCTAGATGATGATGATATGAAATATGGATATAAACCAATGGCTCTTAATCTTTTTATGTCATGGACTCCTTTGGAAATCTGCTGAAGTCTATAGACCTTTTCAGAGTAATGTTTTGAAATAATTGAAGGAAATGCTAAATTTCAGTTAGAGTTTAGAAAAAATAAAGATGAAATTTATTTTTCCCATCCAAGTTCACGGACCCCAGGGTAAGAACCTCTGTTCTAAAAGAAGGTCACCAAGAGCCTGCAATTTGCAAACATGGCAATAGACCACAGACACCTTATTCTCTGAGTGGCCACTATGATAGTTCTCAAAGGAACTAGGGGAAGGGAGTTGCAATGAAAATCCCCAAAAGAAACAGCAATCAAGCTACATTATGTCTTTTCTCTGACCCTTTATCAGTTCATTATCTGCTCATTCACATTCAGCTTCTTTCATTAGAGCTCACCTTCATGAAATGAAAAATGCTTGTCAGATGGATACTCTGTTCTCCTGAATTCCTCCCATTGCAAGCTGCTTAGAAATCAAGCACCTTGAGAAGGAAAAGTTGGAATGGGGATAAATAAATCTTTCTGGCCTAGATGTCTTTCCCAGTTATTACCCAGATGATCAATTCTAAGTTTACGTATTAGTTGAGATATATTTAGCTCAGCTCATATTGTCAGGAATTCCAGGTGGTTGGGGGAAATAAGATGTTTTCCACAAAGATTTGAGAAGGGGGGAAGAGATCATTAATCTAATCTGATAGATTTGAGGAGATTTAACTGTTACTGGCAGGTTGAATCAATTAAGGTCTTCTATCTTCTAATATCAAGGAGTTTCTGACAGTGCCCAGAAAGTGGTTAATTAAAGATCCATTCAGAAAACAGGGTAAATAAATGAATTAATATCTAGACCACATTCATACACTTGATTACAAATCACTTGCTGGAAGATATTGTAAAAACAATGCTACTTGCCACTACTGTAACTGTGTAAGGCCAATAACACCAGCACACAGGAGGCCTGCTAGCATAGGTTCTTTGATCTGCTTTTCTAAGGAAAGCAACTTTAAGGGGTTTGCAATCTCACTTTAATTAAACATATATACATCATTCACTTAGTTCAGGGGAAAAAGTCAGCACCCTGAAATTCAGAGAAAACACAAACAGAAATTACAAGCAGAAATTATATAAACAGAGCAAATAGAGACAAATCAATAGACAGGGCTTCTAGCTGTCTGACCAAGACATTACATACATAGTTACCAAGGAGAGAAGGACACTATCTGGGTTTTCAAAGCCTTAATGGCTACTCAGATTCTCCACATCAACACTCTTCCAATGAGTTGTGCCCCAAAGCAAAACCTCTCCTTCTGCAGTTCTCAGAGTTCTAGAATCTCAATTCTTGATTCTGAGTTCAATGGCTATCCTCTGGGTGTATGTACCCTTTTTCAGGGCCTGAGGGCTTTGCACCTCTCAAGGGCTTCACATCTCTCATAACCTAATTAGCAAAAGGGTGAGGGCCTTCCTACAAACAAAGGCAAGACTCAATCAAAGGCATTTGATTGCCTTAGTGCTGAGAAGGACTCCAAAAGAAAAAGCAGTAAAAAGTCCCACTTTGTTTGCCCTTACAGATATAAGTAAAATTATATCATCAGTCAATTAACAAACATTTATTGGGTGCCAACTATTTTGCTAGGCACCATGATAGGTACATGAATACAAAGAAAGAAATAATCTCTACTCTAAATGAGCTTACATTAAACAGGAGGAGACATGTAAGATGTGTGTGTGTATAGATAAATGTATATATATGTGGGTGTATTTATATGTGTGTATGTATATGTATACATACATAAACATAAAGCAGAACACGCACACATGCACATATATATATATATATATATATATGATGAATATAAAGGGAACAAATATTAGGTAGTTCTCATTAAAGGTCACTAACAGTTGGGGGTGGCAGGTATTGGGAAAGGCATCATGTAGGCAGCTGAATGGCACAGCGGATAAAGCATAGGACCTCAAATCAGGAAGACCTGAGTTCAAAACCAGCTTCAGACACTGGTCATGTGACCCTTGGAAAATCACTTAACTTCTGTATGCCACAGTCTCCTCATCTGTAAAATGGGGCTAATAATAGCACCTACCTCCCATTGTTGTCATGAAGATAATATGATGTCATGTTTTGAAAGTGCTTAGCAGATCTTAACGGCCTATATAAATGCTAGTTATTATTATCATTGTTATTTAGAAAGTAGTACTTGGGCTAAGAACTAAATTTTAAAGGAATAGAAAGGGATTCTATAAGGCAGAGGTGAGGAGGGAATATATTTTAGGCACGGAGAACAGTCAGTGCCAATCGCAGAGACTAGAGATAAGAATATTGTGTGAAAAGCAGAAAGAATATTGGCTAGATCACAGTTAATGGGAATCCAATGAGGCTGGAAAGATGATTTGAGGCTAATTCGTGAAGGGCTTTGTATTGGCAATCAAAGATTGGCTCTTAGCACTCAGTTCAACCAAGTGCCCTTGAAGAGTTTGGCCTTTGTTTCCTTGATTAAATTAAGAGTCCTTGATGACCTCCTTGCCTCCAGGAAAAGCCTAGTTTACATGGGTTTGAGTGATGTTTGTGACATCGGGGGCTTTTAGACCACACGGGTTTAAGTTGCATTTTTGTGATGCTTTTAGGTTACGTGGGTGACCCTGAACAAGATATATAAACCCAAAGGTTGGCTTTCTCCTTTGGAGCTCTGAGCCACAGCAGGAGTGACTCGTGATTCCGGCTAGCTGTTGTTATGAGCTCTCTGGCTTTGGAGAAAACTCAGATGTTGATGCTTCTCTGGTAACTGAATACTGTGATTTTGTCAGATGGAAATCTATCTATTGATTCATGTTTATTTGCTCTGTTTGTATTTGCTCTGAAGCTCAGGGTGCTGGTTTTCCCCCTGAGCTGAGTGAATATTTGTATGTTGGATTAAAGTGAGATTGTTAACCCCCTCACTGCTACATTCCTTAGTAAAGCAGATCAAAAGAACCTGCGCTTGCAGCATTTTTGTTGTTGGTCTTGTGTTGGTCCTTCACTCCAACAACGGCTGCTAGCCAAATTGTTGAAATAGGCTTTAAAAGCTAAACAGAGGAATTTTAATTTTATTCTAGCAGCATTAAGGAACCACTGGGATTTATTAAGTAGAGGAGTGACATCGTCAATTCTGTGCTTAAGGAAAATCACTTTAGCTGTTATGTGGAAGATAGATGCAAGTGAGGAGAGATTGAGGCCAGGAGACCTACTGGGAGAATGTTGAACTAATCCAGGCAAAAGGTGCTGAGGACCTGAACTGAAATTGTGGTAATCTGAGTATAGAGAAGGGGTCAGTCAGATACATAAGATTCTGTGAAGGTTAAAAACAACAATATTTGGCAAATTGTTGGATTTGTCAGGTGAGGGAAGAGTGAAGAGGACAAAAATGAAGTTATGAAGCTGGGAAACTGGAAGAATGGTGATACAGTTTATAGACAGAAATAGGAAATTTTAGTATAGAGGGGTGGGCTTGGGGTGGGAAGATAAAGGGCTCTGTTTTGAACTTGTTAAGTTTAAGATGTTTCTGGGACATTCAAATTTAAATTTCTGACACACAGTTGGTAATACAGGACTGAAGCTCAGGAAAGAGACTGGGGCTGGATATATAGATCTGTGAGTCATTTGAATAGAGATTAAAAATTAACCAGTAGGACCTGATGAGGTCATTGAGAGATCATAGATAGTGAAGAGAGTTCAAGGCAAGGTTTTGGGGAACACTCACGTTAGAAGGAATGAAAGAATAAAATGTATGATAAGCCAGCAGACTGAAAAGGAGTGTTCAGATAAGAAGGAGAACCAGGAAAGAGACTACTATCATGGAAAAAGAGAGAAGAGAGAATATTCAAGAGAAGAGAGTGTTCAACAATGTCAAATGCTGCAGAAAGATCAGGAAGGATGAGAAAGGAGAAAAGAATATCAGATCTGGCCTTTTGGAAATCATGGTAACTTTGGAGAAAGCAGTTTCAATAACTGAGTAAAGCTGAAAACCTGATTCTAAAGGATTTCGATTTAGGAGTGAGTGAAAGAAAAGCGAGTCAAAGCAATGAGTGCTGAAACTTTTTGTAAGATCAGAATTAAAACAACAGCTTTACATTGTTCTTTTTCTCTCCCAGGCATTCTTTGGGGTCACTAAAGAGACACGTTTGAGGTTTATCCCAAGGAAAAAGTTTTGTTCTCAGCACTCTTCCATTTTCCTTTTTGCATATCTTGCTCCATTTTTATAACAAGCCAACTATATAACTAGAAGTTGTCAAATAAAAGGAAGAGGAAGATGGTGATTTGTTTGGACATTAATGAAAAGTCGAATGTCTTCATTTCATGGACTGCCTCTTTTAAGAGCAATAGGAAAGTTTTTAGAGGGGTTTTGTTTTCAAACAGAGTAAATTACTCATTTAAGAGGTTGTCCCTTCACATTATAATAATAATAATAACACCTAACATTTATATAGTACTTACTATGTGCCAGGCACCATGCTAAATGCTTTACAGTTATTATCTTATCTGATCCTCTCAATAACCCTGGGTTGTTGTTTAGTCAGTCAGTTGCGTTCGACTCTTCTTGACCCCATAGACCATACACTCCAAGTCCTTTTATCCACTATCTCCTAAAGTCTAATCAATCTCGTGTTTGTTGCTTCCATGACACTATCTATCTATCTCATCCTCTGTCATCCCCTTTTCTTTTTGCCTTCACTCTTTCCCAACATCGATTTCCAACATCTTTTCCAATGAGTCCTGTCTGTCTTCTCCTTGTGTGGCCAAAGTATTTAAGCTTCAGCTTCAGTATTTGACCTTCCAGTGAATATCCTGAATTAATCTGTTTTAATTATTGACTTATTTGATCTCTTTGCTATCCAAAGACTCTCAAAAATCTTTTCCAGCACCACAGTTCAAAAGCGTCGAAGCTGCAGTGCTTAGCTTTCCTCATAGTCCGACTCTCACAGCTATAGATGGCTACTGGAAAAACCATAGCTTTAACTATAAAGACCTTTGTCAGCAAGGTGAAGTCTCTGCTTTTTAGTATAACATCCAGATTTGCCATAGTTTTCCTTCCAAGGAGTAAGCATCTTTTAATTTCAGAGCTACAGTAACCATCTGCAATGATCTTTGAGGCCAAGAATATAAAATCTGACACTGCTTCCATTTCTTCTTTCTCTATTTGCCAGGAAGTGATGGGACCAGTTGCCAAGATCTTAATTTTTTTTTTATGTTAAGCTTCAAGCTAGCTTTTATATTTCCTTTTTCACCCTCATCAAGAGGCTTCTTAATTTTTCTTCTCTTACTGCCATCAAAGCCATATTGTCTGCATATCTGAGATTGTTTCTATTTCTCCCAGCAACCTTAATTCTGGCTTTTGATTCACCCAGCCTGGCATTTTGCATGATGTATTCTGCATATAAGTTAAATAAATAAGGTGATAACATACAGCCTTGCTATATTCCTTTTCCAATCTTAAACCAATTAGTTGTTCTATGTTGGGTTCTAACTGTTGCTTCTTGGCCTGCATACAGGATCCTCAGGAGACAAGTAAGATAATCTGGTACTCCCATCTCTTCAAGGACTTGCCTGAGAGGTAGGTGATATTATTATCCACATTTTACAGATGAGAAAACTGAAATAAACAGAGGTTAAGTGACTTGCTTGAGGTCACAAAGCTAGTGTCTGAGGCTGAATTTGAACCAACCTGACTCCAATCCTAGCACTCTGTCTCCTGATTTCTTTATGGTCAGCTGAAGATTGGCCATCTCTACCCAGATCTCCCACTAGCATCTCAAACTTTTTTTGTTTTTTTTTGTTTTGGGATTTTTTTTTTGGAATGGGGAAGGCAATTGGGGTTAGGTGACTTGCCCAAGGTCACACAGGTAATAAGTATATCAGGTGTCTGATGGAAGATTTGAACTCAGGTCCTCCTGATTCCAGGGCTGGTGCTCTACTCACTGTGCCACCTAGTTGCCACGCAACATCTCAAATTTAAATGTATCCAAACTGGAACACATCATTCCCCTTAAGCCTGTCTCTTCTTCAAATTTCCCTCTTTCTATTGAAGTAGCCACCCCAGGCCTCCAGTTTTCTAACCTTGGAGTCATCCTTGGTTTTCCCCTCACTCATCCTCACCCTTAACCTCCACATTCAATCATTGCCATGTCAATATCTATCCCATTTATCTACTTACAAGGCTACCACATTGGTTTAGGCCCTTATCACCCCTCTCTGTTCTAATAGCTTCCTAATTGGTTTCCCTGATTTCAATCTCCCACATCTCTAATTCACCCTTCACTCAGCTGCCAAAATAATCTTCCAAAAGCACAGAAAATAGATTATCTAAACAAGCCGATCTCAGAAAGATAAATTGAGCTGAGCAAGCCATACACAAACATCCCCCCAAAATACCTCCCCTGGGCCCAATTTTTAAACATTCTATCAAGTATATAAATAAC
>CM053622.1:251996323-252036725 GCA_028646595.1 Phalanger gymnotis | reverse complement strand
ATGCTCACAAGAATATGTGCTATTATTATCCCACTTTTTCAAAGGAGAAAACTGATTTGCCTAGTGTCTGAGGCCAGGTTTGAACTTAGGTCTTCCTGATTCCAGGCTCAGCGTTCTGTCTTCTGTGCTACCTAGCTGCCTCTAAGGACATTGGCCTTCCCATTAGAGAGTCATTTTAACAAGCTGCAAAAAATTGGAATGATGGAATCTTTCCAGTGCATCTGATTTGATGACCCCCGGCCTCCCCTCCACACAAACACAGACTTAGACCAGACAGAGTGAATGTACCCTATCTTCTATGGCAGTCATTGTCTATTGTCTTTGGATAGATTACATACCTTGTGGATTTTCTACAGAGCACTTTTTATCCTGACCAGCCTCTCTGGCCACCAAGCACAATTGTGCTCTGCTTCTCCCCATCACCCAGATGCTGTGTCCTCAAGGAATATAAACTATTTTAATATTATCTTAAACCAAGGAATTAGGAAGGTCAATCTCCTGTGAGTGAGATTAGATAAAGCATTCAAACTTAAATAACTTTTAGAGAATCTACTATTTGGGGCTGCTTGAGAAAATGCAAAGAGCAGCAAGCAAATGAGGTGTCAGGAGATGTGCCTGGGTTCTAGTTCAGGTCTTAAACTAACTCAAGGCATTTTCAAGAGAGCTTGGGATGGACAGCCAACTTCATTAAGAAGCTTGGTGGGAAGGAGACATGATACCATTGGGACCAGTCAGGGGAATCCCCCCTTTATCTGTGTTTTGCATATGAAAAACCCCAGAGCCAGAGGATGGGGGTCTAATATAATAAAAATCATGGGGAAAAAGTCTTATTGAAGACACCATTGTTAATAGGGATTTTCATCAGAAAACTATTGGTTTGCAGTTTCCAATTTTTTAAATATATAGGAACTCTCATTCGTCTTACCAAAATCCTAATTCTTATAGATTCATCAGTGTCGAACTAATGCTTTTCTCATGTTTCAATTCTGTATATATGCATTCTTTTCGGACGTACTAAACCTGGGTGAGGAACCTGGGGCCTCAAGACCTATGTGGCCTTCTAGGTCCTCAGGTATGACCTTTCGTCTGAGTCCAAGTTTTATAGAGCAAATCCTTTTATTAAGGGGATTTGTTCTGTGAAGTTTGGATTCAGAGGCCACATGTGGCCTCGAGGCTACAAGTTCCCCACCCCTGTATTAAACAAACAACAACAAAAAACTACCTTCACAAAAAAAAAATTAACTCCAAGAAGTCTCTTTTTCTTTTCTAGATCATTTTTTTTCATCTACCAAAAAAAAAAAGTGGGACTAACTCAGTAGTTCCCAAACTCTTCCAATATAAGTCCCTTTTTTTAACATAAAAATAATCACAGCCACACACAGAGACACAGGATAGTAGTTATCCACCCCCCCCCCCCATTAGTCACTGATTGAGGAAATACATGACAGGCTATGAAACCCTTTCGGTAACTCCTTGGGCCTTCAGGTATCCACAGCATTTAAGACAGGAAACAACAGACCTGATGATCTGTAAGTGCCTTCTACCTCTAAGATGCTATAATTGTATGGACTAGACATACTTCTGTTTTTTTCTATTTGTGCGAAAAATAAAGGAAGAGAAGATAGTCTGTGCACATGGCAAGGGAAAAGGAAGACAGCCAGAGTGCTCCACAGCTGCCCTTACAACATCAGGAGAAATCAAAGAAGGCCTCTGAGGGTGCATTGGGTGGACCTCTGGGGTGAAGACCTGGGAGGAGTCAGAGCCACACAGATTGGCCTGGCATGGATGGCTTGCTATCTGTGTCCCTGGAGGGAATGCCTAAATAGAAAAGACCACAGAACAGTAGAGTAATATCACACACAGTGTGTTCTTCTTGTACAGTGTGCTTACATACACGTGTGCACAAACATATATGTATATATATATATATATACATATATATATATTTCTCTCTTAACATCTTTCTATCATCTGTCTCTTTTGGACTAGACTTGTGATGTCCATTGATATAGGAATCTCCTGATGAGGAAATTCTTGTATTATGTATGCATGTGTATTTGTGCGTGTATGTGTGTGTGTTACCGGGGCGGGGGGGGGGGGGTTGGAGGACAGTGGAAAGGACACTGAGTTCAAGTCTTTCCTCTGCTACTTATTAGCTGCGTGATCTTGGGCAAATAGTCTCAATTTCCTCATATATAAAATAGAGATAACAATACTTGTACTACTAGACTCCCAGAGTCGAATATGGCAATAGATGCAATATAAATTGTAAAACTTAAAGTCCCACCCCAATGGAAGTTATTATAATTATTCAGTTTCAGGCCACTTAGTGTTGCTGTTCATTTGTTTTCAGTCTTGTCTGATTCTTTGTGACCCATTCGGGGGTTTTCTTGGCAAAGATATTGGAGCGGTTTGCCATTTCCTTCTCCAGCTCATTTTCCAGAGGAGGAAACTGAGGCAAACAGGGCTAAGTGACTTGCCCAGGGTGACGCAGCTACTGAGTTTCCGAGACTGGATTTGAACTCCTGACTTTAGGCCCGGTACTCTGTCCACTGTGCCACATACCTGCCCAACTTAGTGTTTAGTCATTTTATTTTTTTATTTAAATTTATTATAAATTTAATAAGCAAAAGTTTTCTAATTATGTTCATCTCAGAATGCAGATGAAAATGCATCCTTTAACATTTGAATTATACTTTGCTTGGATCCTGAATATTTTAATGAAATGGAAAAAATTAATTTTCTCAGCAGTTTGGGAAAATTAAAATGCTACACAAGTGATTTTTTTCTGTAGATTCGTGTGTGAATGGAATTCTTATTTATGTCTGCCACAGACATTCTACCTATAAATAAAGAGGAACGGAGTACTCTTTTATAACCATCATAGAGCATTTGTAATTCTTTAATGGTTTCTTTAAGAGATCGGTGTTGTTTAGAATGTCTATCAGCAAGTAACTCCCTAGGGCACCAAGCTCCTTTGTCTGCCATGTGTTGATCACGTATTTCCTAGACCCTCCTAGGATCAAAGAAGAAAAATACACCCTTAAAACAATGACCCCTCTGCATCCATGCTCTACATTCCCCACCCCGCCCCCAACCTTTCTCTGCTTTGAAACCATCACTGACATTTACTGCTGGTAACCTCTGTAGCTGTCAGAGAGATGGCAGCTCCGGAGAAGCTGACCCAGTGTCAAGGAAGACCCCAATGGTAGTCCTAGGTCCCCAGGGGTCATACTGTACATGTAAAATCTCCTCTTCCTGTAGTTCAAAGAAAGCTGACCTCATATACAATTGTCAAAACGTCTCCTTTGGAAACTATCTGATAAAATGTAAAATGATGTTCTTTTTCTCCGTACAGAAATCCTTCCAGAGTGTGTCATTTTCACAGGTCAGAATAGAGAGTTCTAAGATAATAATACTTGACTAGAAGAGAAGAAAAATCATATTAAAAGGATCATAGATCTAGAGCTGAAAGTAACATCAGAGGCAATCTAGTACAACCACCACATTTTATAGAGGAGGGACCCAAGACTAAAATCAGGATAAGTGACTTGCCCAAGGTCATACAGATAGTGATAGAGTTAGCATTTGAATCCAGGTCTCATAATAGTAACAACCATCCCTAACATTTACAGAGTGCTTACTAAATGCCAGGCATTGTGCTAAGGGCTTTACAGACATTATCTTATTTGATCCTCACTATACTCCTGGTAAGTAGGTGCTATTATATTATCCTTATTTTACAGATAAGGAAACTGAGGCAAACAGGTGAAGTGACTCGTCCAGGGTCACACAGCTGGTAGGGGTCAGAAGCAGGATTTGAACGCAGTTCTTCCTGACTCTAGGCCCAGAGCTCTGTCCGCTGTGCCACCTACCTGCCGTAACTCCAAGTTCAGCAGCCCCTTCCTCTTCTTAGAAAGGACCAAAGAAATGATCCAATCCAATTTCATCATTTTACAAATAAGGAAATTAAAGCCCAGAGAATTTAAGTAAATTATTCAGGATCACACATTTGTAGCAGAGGCAGAAGTGTCCTGACTCCCAAAGAATCGGGAATGACTGACACTTCAGCAAATAGAGGTAAGGTTAGATTAGAAAAATTATAAGAATCAATTGTTTGACAATAAAGCTGGCTTTTGTCCACCTGGCACTTAACTAATTTTGTTCTCTTGCCCCCGTGTTGTAGAGCGAAACTATCAAAGGACAAAAGTAGAAGCGTGCTACATAAGTAGACACCACAGTTTCATGTTCTCATCTGCGCTGCCAGTTTCCTGTTTTCCTTTGTCTCCTCTAGAAATAGCTTTCTATACTTACTACAAAGTTAAATGAACTGCTCTTTGACGAGCCTTTCTGTTCCTAAAGATCTGTCTATAGTTTCATCTACATTTTTTGGCAGGGTCTGAACTGATACTTTAGGGAAATCCTGGTGAGGCACCAATGCACAAATACAGATCTGCACCTCATCTTTGACATGGTCTTCAGCGAGTTGCCCGGGACAGATACAAAAGAGGTTAAATGACTGACAGCTACTACATGCAGTGGCAGGACTTCACCCAGGTATTCCTGACTCTGAGGACATCCCTGCACCCGCTAGGCCGCATAGCCTCTTTTTGCCTGCATCAAGGCAAGAAAAAGGTTGAGTCAATTATTTCCATACACTGCCAAATGAGATAATAAATGCAAAGTGGTTTGCAAACCCTAAAGGATAGGGCCTAGGGCCCGTATCTAAGATTTCATTAGTATAAAGAATTCTTAGGTGGGAAATTCCTTCCTCTGCAACTTATACTTTCAGAAACCACTGGGAGGTCACATGACTTGCCCAAGATAACAACTCATATGTCAGTCAGTCATCAAGAATTTATTAAATCCATCTTATGTACCAGGCATAGTGCCAAGCACCAGTGATAGAAAGAAAGGTGTGAATACCTCAAGGAACACATACAAACAACTATGTACATACAGATAGACCGATAGATAGATCAATCAATTCATCTGGATAGATAGATAGATAGATGATAAATATATTTATCTATCTGTCTATAGGCAGATATATAAATACCTATATCAGTCTATATTTCTATCTCTGTCTATGGGGGAGAGAGAGAGAGCGAGAGAGAGAGAGAGAGAGAGAGAGAGAGAGAGAGAGAGAATAACATGTAATCTGAAAGCAAAGGCCCTGGCAATAGAGAGGACCAGGAAAGGCCTCTTGCAGAAGATAAGATGGGGGCTAAACTGGAATGAGGGCAGGGAAGGCAGGAGATGCAGATGAGGAAAGACAGCCAGTGAAGAGGCACAGGCCCAAGCCATGGAGTGTCATAGGTAAGGAACAAGGATTACAGGGTTCATGGAGGAGAAAGAGTCAAGTATAAAAAGGCTAAAGAGGGGACAAGAGGCAAGGCTGTGAAAAGCTTTAAAAGTCAAACAGAATATCACATATTTGTTCCTGAAGATCATAGGGGGCCAGAGGAGTTTATCAAGTATGGGGCATGGAGGAGGGGGATGATACGGCCAGATCTGCACCTGTGGCAGCTGTGTGGAGCTTGTATGGGAAATGGATGGGACTTAAGACACGGAGAGCAAAAAGAAAACTATTGCAGTTATCCAGGACTGAGGTGCTAAGAGGCTGCACCACAAAAATAACTCCATGAGTGAAAGAAGAAGGTAGAAATGCCAAGATTTGGCAACAGATTGGATGTGTGAGGCAAATAAAAGGGAGGAGTTGAAGAGGACGCCGAAGTTGCAAGTCTGAGTGATTATACTGATAGCGGTGCCCTGGTGACATAATAAAAATGAGAGAGATTATGGAGAAAGATAATGAGTTCTGTTTGAGACATGTTGTGGTTGCAATGCCTACAGAACACCTAGCTTGAGATGTTCGATAGGCAGTTGGTGACGTGAAACTGGAGGTCAAGAGAGAGATTACGACTGGATAAATAAATCTGAAAATCTTCTGCAGAAAGATGATCATTGAACCCAAGGGAGTTGATGAGGTCATGAAATGATACACTATGGAAGGAAAAAAGAAGGTGGTCCAGGACAGAGTCTTGGGGAAACCCACAGTTAGTGAGCATGACCTAAATGAAGATCTTGCAAGGGAGATAGAGAAGTGTTCAGACAGGGAGAAGGAAAAATCAGGAAAGAGTAGTACCACAAAAACTTGGGAGAGTACCCAGGAGAAGAGGGCGATTGACACTGTCAAAGCCTACAGAGAGGTCATGAAGGATGAACGGCGAGACAAGCCTACAAGATTTGGCAATCAAGAGATCTTTGGTAACTTTGAGAAAGCAGTTTCAGTTGAATGACGAGATAGGAAGCCAAACTGGGAGAGGAAGGAGAAAACTAGAGGAAAGGGGGTGAAGGTACCAATTATAGATGGCTTCCTCAAGGAGTTTAGCCATGAAAGGGAGGTGAGACATGTGATAGCTTTAGGTTTGCTTGGATCAAGCAAGGGTTGTTGGTTTTTTTTTTAAGTTAGAGAAGATATGGGAATATTTGTGGACAGCAGAGAAGCATCCAGGAAATAGGAAGAAATTGAAGATTAATGAGTATATGTAAATAATAGAAGGGGCAATCTACCAGAGAAATTAAGATGGAACGGGATAAAGGATGCATGTAGTGGAACTTGCCTTGGCAAAGATAAGGGCCATCTCTTCATATGAGACACAGGTGAAAGAGGACATAGTGAGGAAAGACATGTGAGTGAGATGAGATGAAGAGGAGGGAAGAAGAAGGAGCTCTTGGTAAATGGCCTCAGTTTTTTCAGTGAAAGATAAGGCAAAGTCCTCAGTTAAGGGCAAGAAGGGAAATTTGAGAATGGATGAAAAGGTTTAGAATGGTCGCTCTCCTGAGTAGGATAATGAACCTGTTAGGCAGGTGTAAAAGGATTGCCTTGCTGAAGTGAGGGTCCAGTTGAGATGATGTCACATAAATGCTACATGTCAAAGGTGGGACTTGAATCCAGGTATTCTTAGCTACAAGACTAACTCTCTTTCCACGGCACCATTAAACATACCTAAAAGTGTCATATAAATAATAGTTATGATTATTATTTTACTTTTATTATTATTACCATAGCTTAAAGTTCTTCTACAAATTAAAGAACTTTTGTAATGCTCTTATCTCCTGGTCTCTTCATATCCCCTCTTTTTCTCAAGGAGGGTCTCTTCACCATAAGTGATAGAGAGAGGAAAATCAGGCCACCTATTTATAGTTCTCAGTTGCTGGCCTATAAGAGACTATGGAGTGGGGGTGGGGTGGGGGGGATCTCGTGGCAGTGCCAGCTTGCTAAGCAGGATGATAAAGGGCACTTGCGTAATGGCTCTAACACTGGATGACTGACTAGATCTTTCTCATCTCTAATTACTGTGATTCATTGGCTGTTAATTCCGACAGAAGACCAACACATCAGAGACAAAACTGAATAAATTAATTCTAGTCCTCCAAGCCTGAATTATTAACAAAGCAACTAATCTGATTGGGAGGAGGGAGAGAGGAAAAGCATTACAGCTGCACAATTTCATGTTGTAATCACTGCTGTTATCTTCTGAGGTTTATAGTCAATAGTTCTCTGAGAATTCTCTGTGCTGAGGACTGCATATTGATTTGGGGAAGAGTGAATTAGTTTCTAAATACATAAAGCATTCAGGGTGTATTGAGAACAATTCACTTCCCTTTTTCTTTTCTTACTTTTTCTTCTAACATCAAGTCTCATGTGACAGCAGTGGCTTATTTTTAGCTTTTTGTTAAGACATATTTATCAAGCAGGGTACTTGTTTGCCAGTGTGAATGCTTAAATAATTAAATTAGAAATAAATTTTTCCAAAGTAAGAGTTGAATCTGATTCCAATATATATATAAATTGTCAGACATGGTATAGCTGTCATTCATGGGGAGACCCCCCCGACTTAGAAACCTTAAACCTAAATGGTATAAAGGTTTTTTTTTAAAAAAAATAGCAGCATTTGAATTCACATGCAAGGCTCTTCAGCTGTCAGAAACCTCAGCATGAGTTCTGATGTTACAGCAGAGTACCTGCTTTGGGAGTAGACATGTCCTTTCTGACCACTGTTGATTCTTCCCTTGGGTTCTTCTGCCCTAGCTCCCAGGTGTGCGATTGAGGAGGGCTGGCATTCAGATACTCTTCCACAAGGGACCTCCACTCCTCAATAGGAAGTCTCCTGTAAGAACTTGAAGCTAGGACTAGATATAAGCAGGCAAAGGTACCCCTATATAGGGCCCCAGCAGGGCTACTTCCTGTTTTTTGCTCCCTGTCACACTACAGCAAGAGCTGAGGAACAGTCATCTCCAGCATCAGTGTTTTCTCTTCTAACTCAGCAAAGGGCTAAATTGATTAAAATTCTGTTCTATAAAGCACACATACAACGTCCTTAATATTGGGCTTGAAAACAGTTTGAGTAAAATGCTGGATAATTATCTGCTCACATTTAGGTGGCCTGTCACTTTACAATACAAAGCACTTTATGTATAAGGATTCTCACATAACTCACATGGGGAAGTGGGTAGCAAAAATATCGTGGTCATCATTTTACAAGGTTCAGAGAGGTTAAGAGGCTTGCCCTCAGTCACATATCAGTAAGCGGCAGAACTTTGACTGGAAGCCCAGGTCTTCTGACTTCAGATCTAGAGTATTTTCAGCTACTACCACACTGCCTTGCAAGTGATTCTGTAATCTCAAAAACTGAGCTGCAGTCAATTCTCAACTATCTTCGGGCAGATTGTCTATATTTTGTCTCACCTAGCAAATCTCACTTTCCAGATGATTGACAATTAGCTTTTAAAACTCTCTCCCATCTGCCTTTAAAACTCCTACCCTTCCTTGTGAGAGGGAAAATCCAACTTCCACCATGAAACTTTCCCCAAGCATTTCATTTCACGATCAGCTCTCTCGCCAAAGAACTCCTAACCTTTCATTCAATAACTATTAAGAACTTACGGTCTGCATTTACTATAAAGCACTACTGGGTACTGCAAGGAAATAACAAAAAAAAATGGATACGGACTCTGCCTTTGAAGAGATTTAGCCTTTAGTGACTATCCCTCTGAGTATTTAATCATGTGTTGTACTGTTATTTAATTTTGTATATGAGCATATGTTGTTACCCTAACTAAAGTATAAACTCCTTAAAGGCAGGAACAGTATTGCATACTATCTTTATCTCCTCCATGGTGCCATGCACATTTCTGTTGAATGAATAAATAAATCTCCAGGGAAAGCCTGAGAGAGAACAACCCTTTCATGAGGGAGTCATCCTTAATGTAGCATGTGAGCTCTGAGACTCGTTATCTCAATCCTCACTATCCCTGGTAGATAAAGTCCGTGGAACCTTCCTAGTTTTTCTCTCCTAAGGGTTTTGAGGGTACCTCTGAGGGCCTGGGAAATGTTCTAATGCTAGTATTGCTCATGAGTCCCCATCCTATATGCTCCCCCCCACCCATATCAATTGCTAGTTAATATCTCCCCAGTTTAATCAATTAATATCAATTAGTGTTTAAAAAGGGATGTTTACTCAGAGGGCATAATAAGTACTTATGTACAATGACATCCCAGACAGGAACACACTCTCCTGTCTCACTTTGGTCCCTGGGGAGAGTAGGCTCAAACTTAAAACGGTTATTACAAAACATGCCCCTCCACCCAAGTCCACTTCTAGATATGACATAGCCAATGAATAAGTCAGTCTCTTGAGCACAGGATACAGTGCGTAGATTTCCAGAGCAATTCACTACTGGGTTTAGCTCCTCACCAGACTCAATGACTATAGATCCTGGCAGAATCTGCCACTGATTGCTGTTATTGGACCTCTAAAGGGTAATACACCTTTATAGCATTCTGCCTCTGATAACCAATTACCTAGTATCAGGAAATAATTATAAATATAGAAAGACAAATGAAACAGTAGTACTATGTGTTGTTGGCCACATGGCTGCTAGGGATTGGAATGGCAGGGAAGAGATCCTGAGGTTCCTCTCCCACTCAGAGGCCTCCAATTGTTCTTGCCTTGTTCACAAGGGAAGAGACAGATTTTATTTGTTTGAACCTTTTATATGTATCCTCGGGTCCAGTTTGGCAGCTAATTAAAAAGTCTTTTCTCAAAACACAGTAAGCCAAGAGGAAAGTCAGAGAATGCCTGCATCTTGTCTCAAGCAGGGAGAGAAAAAGATCCTCCATCATGCCTTTCCAGAAGCAAGCTCACTAAACTGCCATCTATATTGTCAGCAGGTTGAGAATACTGAGCACGCTCCTAGCACTGGGAGTTGGCCAGTTTCTCCTTCACCCTAATATGGAATTAATAGGACATGGGACTACTGAAGGGATTAGATTGTAAACTCCTTCAAGGGAAGGACTGTCTTTGGCCTCTTTTTGTATCCCCAGGGCTTAGCACAGGGCCTATTACATAGCAGGTACTTAAAAATGTTTGCCTGACCGAAAGAGCTTTCCTCATTCTTCCTATATTAGAGGTACGCTGTGTTTCTCCATAATTTGTTTTGAAGTGAATACCCAGCACACAAGACACACATATCCAAATGTAAATTTTTATACCTGCTGATTTCCAACCACTTCTTATGTGGAATTGCTTCCTTCTATTTTTCTATTCTATAATTTTATATTCTTCTATATTCTATTCTATAATTTTGGCACTATGGAATATAAAGAGCCTAAGTGAGAGATTGAGAGGCAGTTCAGTGTAGGGGACAGAATGCTCAAGTTGATTGCGAATCCTATCTCAAGCACTTCCTGAATGTGTGTGACCCAGGGTAAGTCACTTAACCTCTCTAAGGCTTGAAAATCTTCATTTGTAAAATGGGGGGTGTGAGGAGGTAGATTCAATTCCTTTGTGACAAAAAGACCATTTGATCACATTCAAGACCACCCTGGTTACGATTCCCACTTTAGTAATAATATTTTGTATAATAAAAACTACAACATTTCACTGACAAGCAAGCACAGTTTGGTAACAAAATTATCCACAGCGATGGCAAGTCAGGATTAGTGTGAAATAGAGCTGTGCAGTCTCTACCGGATAGTTTTTGATATACTTTCAATTGCCTGCTACACTATTACTGTTATTACAGCATTACTGTGCCCTTTTTCCTCATAAATAAATCCTAGCAAAGCGTGTGTGGTCTGCAGGCTGCGGCAGAAGGGAAAGAGGAGATGGGTGCTGAGATCAGGATGCCACGCTACACTGACAGAACTGCAGAAAAGGGACAGATAATTAGAGATCCTGGTGTGGCAATTCTTTGAACTCAAGATGTCTGATTACCTCAGTGATTGGGTAGTCAGATGGTTCACTAGGGAATAGTGATTGTTAAAATTACCATCGAAGGATCTGATCTCACCTGTAAGTAGGCTTTCAGCCAGATAAAGGATCTTACTTTTCAGAACACCTTCACAACCCTCCAAGACAGGAAAGTATTATTACCCTCATTCTGCAGAAGAGGAAACTGCAGGACGGAGAAGTAGGTTCCCTAAATTCACTTGGCTAGAAAGCCCTGGAGCCAGGATTTAAATCTGTATCACCTGACTCTAAGTCTAAGTTTTTTTCTACTGAGCTATAGCAAATTTTCAGGGACTGTCTTTTTTCTAAACCTTTGCTTTACCAGCAATTAACATAGCCTCTTTGTACAAAGTAGGTGCCTAATAAATGTCTGTTAAACTGATTCAAATTGAATTAAACAACTCATTGTTCCCTCCTTTGATAGGGACCAGAGTCCCCTTTCATGCAGCCTGGGATAGTTATTTTTCGCTAAAAGATATTGAAACCTCTCTGAGGATATAAATGGCTCAAAGAGAAAAACTCTGGCCATTGGTGTTGCTTCCTAGTCACCTGAGTACCAATTAATCGAAAGGAAAGCCAGCTCCTCCCTGATGCTTGATCTATAGACCACCCTGGGCAGAACCGAGGAAGGAGAGGCAGGCTCAACTACTCCAGTGCAGTGTCCTCAGTGAATATTATTGCTGAATATCTTTCCTCTTCCGTCATTAAGTAAGTGTTTTAACTGTCATTTTCTACGAGTGTTTTATTTCATTCTAGTATTAAACCTAAACTGGCCTAGGTCAGCCCTTTCCCACAACATTGGCCTTCTTGCCACTTTGCAGACCCTTCATTTCACCTGGAAGATCCTCCCCTATCCCCTCTCTGCAATATGAGCCTTTCAAAGTTCTATTTCATTCTCATTTCCTCATGGAAGCTTTCCATACTTACTTTAATCAGTGTAAAAGGGCATCTTCTTTTCCTCTATCATGGACCATCTGTTACTTGTCCTTTGTTCTCGAAGAAAACCATGGCACCAGGAAGGTGATGCCATGACTTGCAAGTGAACTGGATTTAAGTGAGGGAGGACTGTGCAAAGTCACCAGCCTCACTTTCTCTGCCGTAGCCATTTGGGTCCAGTGGCCAGATATGAATCAGGACAACTGGAGATGGCCTCCCATGGACCATCTAGTACAACACACACTAGCATTTTGTTGAGAATGTATCTGTTATGCATTTATTTGCATCGCTCTTTTTTCTCACAGTAGATGGTAAGACCCTTTAAGAACACACACATAAACAACAAGTGATCATATTTTTTTTAATCATGCTCAGCATTGGCCACTTTGGGCCACCAAGGCCATATAATGATAGAGGAACACAGACCTGTAGAATTTTAGATCTCAAAGAGACCTGAAAACTGAATAATATAGTTAAGAAAGCACTGAGTGGGAGGGAGGGAGAACTTGGATTTTAGGCCACATTCTTATGCTCGAATATGAGTATATATTGTATGTATTATCTTCCCTGATAGAAGATAAGATTCTCAAGGACAGGAATTATTTGATGTATGTCTTTGTGTCCCCAGTACCTATTGCATTGTCTGGCACGCAGTAGGTGTCCAATAAATGCTCATTGATTGATGGATAGATGGATGGATGGATGGATAGATGGATGAATGAATGGGTGTATGGATGAATGGATGGGTGGTTGGCTGGATGGGTAGATGGATAAATGAATGGATGGATTTCATTAATGTGAGTATATATTTTTCACCAGGATAAATCATAACTCCTCAGCACCTTCTCATCTTATGAGAGTTTTGTCCATGACCTACACTAAATTCTCTATAGAGAATCTTCTCAACACAGCACACTGAAAGACTTCCCCTAGGTTCTAGTCTCCTTTTCTGGTCCTATATATCTTCAATAGTATCATCGCTACCATTTCTTATGTGAAAGTCCTTGCAGACAACATGCTGTAGTATACTTATTCCCATCATGGAACTTTCATTTACCCTTTTGAGTGGTTTGCAATTTGAATTCTTCTGAACATGTGATATTTTAAAATTCATAAGCTCACAACATCACTGATGGCACATTGGTGTTAATATATATTTATACATCATATGTAAACAATATTTATTTCATTTATACATATGATATATATCAATAAAATATATTTAATTCCTAAATAAAATATATGTTACATATAAATAAGCTATATTTGTTTTATTTTTATTTATAAACAGCTTGAAATCATGAAAAGTGCTGTGCCATTTCCCAAATGTAATCCAGCCTATTTGTCTCCTCAAGGTCCTTTCTGTGGCCCAGATCATTAACAGGCTGCAGTGCCTGTCCAAGATATAAATACTGATGAAATAACTCAATGATCTTTACTACTCCACTCACTAAATTGGTAATCACCGGCCAACCACTTGGGCTCTTTAGGAGCCCTCATCTGTGAAATGAGAGAGGTCAGATAGAATAAAAGAGCTGAAAAGGATTTTAGAGATTATCTACTTCAAGCCCACCTTCATTTTCAGGTGAAGAACTGGAAGTGTGAAGGAGTAAAGTGACTTGCCTACATTCACACAGCTAGTTAGTGGCAGTGAGAACTAAAACCCAAATTTATAGATTACCAAAAAGTACATGGTGTATATAGTGAATTGAGTGCTGGATTTGGAGTCAGGAAGACCTATGTTCAAATGCTCCATCCACCACTCACTAAGTCCATGTGGAACCATAGGGAAGTCACTTAACCTGTCTCAAGCTCAGTTTCCACATCTGTAAAATGGGGTTGTTGTGAAGATGAAATAGGATGACACAAGGCAGCCTTGGCACAATTTATAAATGCTAGCTCTTATTCTCACAATATCCCAGATCTGGTCTATAGCAAGCAGAACAGAAGAGAGTAAATCTATCATTCCTTGCTTTGCATAACCTGCCTCTTTTATCTAGGTGTCATAAGCGAATCAAACGTTAAACAAAGAGTCAGGAAGACCTGAGTTCGAATCTTGCATCAGACACTTATTAGCTGTGTGATCCTGAGCAAGACATTTAATCTCTATCAGCCTCACTTCCCTCATCTATAGGATGGAGTTAATAACACTACCTACCTCCTAAGGTTAGCATGAAGATCTAATGAGATAACATATGTAAAGTGCTTTGCAAACCCTAAAGCAGTATAGAAAAGTGAACTACTATGCCAGCTATTTCAATGCAACCTATTACTGAATTAACTTGGTCTGCCACCTCACACTGTTGACTCATTTCAAACTTGCCACAGATTTGTTGTATATAACATGTTGTCTGGTCACTCTCTCTTCATCACACACACATGTGTATATGTGTATGTATATGTAACACATGTGTGTATGTATACATGCATATACATACACATACATATACATACACATACACATATATACATATGTATGAAATTGATTTTTATGTTAATTTATTTATTTTTAATTTTCAATATTCACTTCCATAAATTTTAAATTTTCTCTCCTTCCTCTCTCCCTTCCCCCTTCCTCAAGACCACATGAAATCTGATATAGGCTTTATATATACATTCCTTGTAAACATATTCTCACATTAGTCATGTTGTATAGAAGAATTAGGACAAATGGGAAGAACCATGAAAAAGAAAAACCCAAAACAAAACAAAAATAGTCTACTTCGCTCTGCATTTAGACTCCATACTTCTTTCTCTTGATGTGGATGGCATTTTCCATCATGAGTGTTTTGGAGTTGTTTTAGGTCCTTGCATTGCTGAGAAGAGCTAAGTCTGTCAAAGTCAGTCATCACACACTGTGGCTGTTACTATGTACAGTTTTCTCCTGGTTCTGCTCACTTCACTCAGCATCAGTTCATATAAGTCCTCCCAGGTTTTTCTGACGTCTGCCTGTTCATCAAAATGGATTTTTTTAAACCAAAAACAGAACTGAGTATTTAAACCTATACAGGTCACCTTACTAGACTCAATCATAGTACTATAGATTCAGAGCTTGAGATAATCTAATTCAACTCCTATATTTAATTAACAAGGTTTTTGTGATAGTTCTCTCTTGCCTTCCTCCTACCTTTCTGACCACTACTTCTCAGTCTCCTTCCCTGTATCTTCATCCATCCAGATATCCTGTTAGTCCACTAACTGTGGTGTATCCCAAGGCTCTGTTCTGAGCCCTCTTCTCTTTTCTCTCCATTTCCTCACTTGGCCTCAGTAGCTCCTATAATGCAGGAATAACCAATGAGCTGAGTCCTTATGAGCCTTCCCATAGTGCTCTGCCAGTCCATTCCCCATGTGGACTTTGGAGCAGGCATCAACATCTCATAACCAGTTCTGGTCTATCACGTATATAGCAAAGAAGCTCATCTTAGATTACCTGTACCTGTGTAGCCAGAAAACTTCAGATGACTTCTTCCTGCCTAATGATGTTCCTGAGAAAGAAGAGGGAGAGAGAGAACAAGAACTTAACTACTGTGAGACAATTCTGTGTGAGGAGAGGTCTCAGGCCTTAACCATCCAAGGGATAGCCCAAGGTATGGCCCATGAATATAGACCTTGGTTCTTTGCTACGGCATTTTTTTTTCTTTACTTCAAAATAATTATCCCTTCATAAAAGCTAACTGATGTTCATTGGTTAACTGGAACTGAGATACTAATCTCTGTAGATTAACAGTGGGACACCCCCCCCAGAATAGGGGGTCAGGCCAATAGCATTAGAGAAAACCACTAGACCCCTTCAGAAGGACTCCTATAATCCTGGTGGGGGAGAGGGGGAAGATGTGACCTGTCTTGCTCTGGGAGAATGAAGGTAAAGTACTTGCTATACTCCCGTGGGCTTCATTATCATCTACAGATGATTCCCCCAATTTATTTCTCCAGCCCTAGTTTCTCCCCTGAGCTCCAGTCTGGCATTATAAACTGCCTATTAAGCATTTTGAATTGGATATTGTATAGGCATCTCAATCTCAGCATGTCTAAAATTGAACTCATTATCTATTCCCCACAAACCCACCCCTCTTTAGAACTCTCTTCTTCCCTTTAGGCATCACCACTATCTTTCTAGTCACCCATGTTCGCAATATTGATGTCACCCTCAAGTCTTCACGCTCCATCATTTTACATAGACAATCAACTGCTAAATCTCGGTGTTTCTATATTCACAATCTCTCTTGTATCTATCCCTTTCTCATGCTGCTGCCACCCTAGTCTAGGCACCAATCAATCATCTCTCACCTAGACTATTATAATAGCCTGCTGATTGGTCTCTGTCTCATCTTTCTCCATTTCAATACACAAGCACCAGAGTGATTTTCCTAAACTGCAGATCTGTCCATTCTATACACACACTCCCTCCCACCATATAGACAGTCACTAAACTCCAGTGGTTACCTATTACTTCTAAGATAAATATATCATGATTTAGCATTCAAAGCTCTTTATCACTAGCCCCCTTCCTGCCTTCTCACTCTACTTACACATTATTCTCCTCCATAGTCTCTAAAGTTCAGACATAATAGCCTACTTCCTATTCCTCGCAGATACTCCATCTCCCATTATCATGCCTTCATGCTGTCTTCCATGCCTGGAATGCCCTACTGCCAACCTTTTGACTCCCTCAGGGCTCAGAGGTTCAAGCACCATCTTCTACCTACGACCTTTCCAGATCCACCCAGCTACTAATGCCTTTACATCTGAGCTTTAACAAAAGGATATTTACTTTACTTTGCCCAACTTTGGGCACACTCATGGCTTGTATATGCACATTTTGTCTCCTCCATTAAAATGTAAACTCCTTGACTACAGAGATTATCATTATTTTTGTGTTTTTGTTCCCAGTCTTCTTACACCTTACTCCCCAATAGTTTATCTTCTTCAATCCATTGACACATACCTGGCTATTCCACGAACACATTCCAGCTCTAGGCTCCAGGCATTTTCTCTGGCTGTCCCTATGCTGGGATGTTCTCCATCCTCTATTCCAATCTCTCCTAGCTTCCTTTGTATCTCAACTAAAATCCCATCTTCTACAGGAATCCTTCCCCATTCCCTCTTAATTTCAGTGCCTCCCCTCTGTTCATTATTTCCTATTTATCTGTTGCTTGTTTTGTATATATTTGTTTATGTGCTTTCCACCTCACTCTATTATAAGCTCCTTGAGGTCAGGGATGGTCTTTTGCGTCTTTTATATCACAACCCCCCACCCCACCTCCCACTACCCCCCCCCCCGCCACCGCCCCATACAATCCCTGCCACATAGTGAGTGCTTAATAAATGTTGATTGATTCGCTGAAAGTTCCTAATATTTAATAATTACTTAATCAATGTTGGTTGATTGCTTTTTGAGGAAACTATCCCAAAGAAATAAAGTGATTTGCTCAAGGTCACTCTACTAGTAAATGGCACAAGCAGGATCAGAACACAAGACCTCTGTCACCGTATTCTGCACATTTCCTGCATTGCCTCTCTCCATAAAGGAGATACTACACTAGCCTTTGAAGATTTTTGTTTAATCCTGACCTTCATCCAATAGGTGCACAGGACTTCAAATCATCGTTTTAAAAAAACCAAACAAACAAGCCGCTAAATAGTACAGGCCCAAGGACAGCCACCCGGGCTCCACTTCAGACATGTTTCCAAGTTGAGATCAGCCCATTATTTTCCCTGGTGTCTAGTCCTGTGTACCACTATAAAGCAGCTACTGGTAAGGGGGAAAAAATACATAATGGGTCAGCCCTTCACTGAGAGACACTGCAACTTTGTGTTATATGACGGCAATCACCAAGAATCTGCAAAGTTAAACTACAGTGTCGATGCTAGGTTGGTTTGTTTTTTTTCATATTTGGGGTATTTTTTTCCTTTTTTCTTTTTTTGCCTATGGTCTAATTTAGAGTTTGGCCTAATTTCTTTCAAACCCCAGTCTGAGGGGACTTTGCTAATTTGCCCAATTGGAATAACATAATGTGCATTTGTGTACATAATACGAGATATACTCATTCAGGTTCTTTTGTTACAGAAAGAACAATCATAGAATATAAATGTAGATTTTGTAATTCTAATCTGGGTCTTGGCCACCTTGCCACACATATCATGGCCAGTTTTCCTTTTATTATAATGTATTTTGTTTCATGTCTGAGAAATGATACTATGCAACTCTCTGCAGATTTCCCAGTTAGGGATGAGCTAAGATTTTTTTTTTCCTCGTTCAGTGCCTACTGTGTAGTTGAATATTAGAAGCAATAAAAGGGAACTCAAGCTCTTTTCCCACTGGCTCTGGCATTGCATAAACACTATGTCTAAGAGAGCTATAGATAAGGAAAATAATCAAGTGGGGTTAGATGAGTGAGTGCATCTACAGGAAGGAGATTTAGAAAAATAGTCTGGGCGGGGAGAGTTCCTCAGTACAGATAGAGGAATAGAATTGCTTTCACTATGGTCCATTTCTTTATCAAGAACATCTCTTGATCACCCCAAGACAAGAAAAAAAAGTGAGCCTATTGTTCATTGAAAGGAACATGCTGCATCAACTGGCTATTGTTAGGTGACAGTTAAGATGAAGAAATGGCTGTGGTGTTTCTACTGCAGACCTATGCCAGGGCAAAATGTGGTTTCTTGCTAGAATTTTGAATACTGTTTTCTTCACCAACTCAGTTTGGACGATTAATTTAGGGTTGTTGACATGATACTGGTCATCTTAGGGGACCCTTTGTTGTGAAGCTTGGGAGTTGCTTTCCCTAAGTCTATAGACAGACAGTATATCATTGTGTCAATTAGCCAGTGCCTGCTCCAAATAACCCTTTCTTAAAAGGCTGTATTGGTTCATTTGGCCACCAGAAGTCAATGAGTCTAAAAATACCTAGGCTACTCCCCCACTGCAAACTTAAAATGGGATGAGGGCACAAAAACAGTTTTGATTAACCATTCTCTGATTGAGTACTAGTTTTTCTAGGAGATAAAAATGGAATCTTGCTCAACACATTAAAATATGAAATCTCTCTACTTAGCTCAGAGCCCCCCTGCCCATCAGGGTTCTACTCTCTCAGTTCACTGCCCACTGCATTTTTAGATTCATATAGTTGATATACTATGATCAATAATTTGTTACATATAGAATAAAGTGAAAAGGAAAATAAGCCATACTTCTATGGAGATACTCACTTCTGACCATCTTCTAACACTGTGCCCTCTCCCTTGCCACTAGTCCTTTGGGTATTGCTGGCCATATACATTTGAGTTAGGGAAGAAGAATGGGAGAAGAAGTATTTGATTAGGATCAAACCTCACAGGCTATTTAGTCAAACCTCTTCATTTTACATATGAAGACATTGAATCCAATTAGGTTAAATAACTTGTCCAAAGTTACTCTGATATCAAAGGTAAGATTTGAACTCTGACCCTGTCTCCAGAACCCAATTTCCTTTCTGCTATACTATGCTGCCAGTTCATAGAATAAAAACAAAGGAAAGGGAGGGAGATGATGAGGGCACCCACTGCTTGTCAGACTCGTGGACTAAAAGGAAAATCAACTTCTCCAACTCACAAGACGAATGAGATTCACAATAGTTGACAGTTACATTCCTTGTGTCTGTTTCAGGAGCGGATCCTCTCCAGTTACATCCAACTATACTGTATAGACTTTTGGTTACTTTTATGGCATAGCCTGATCAGTACCCATCTGTATGATCCCTTCTTCTAGAATTCTGGACTTCAGAGGCAAAGGGAGGCAAAAAGGGAGGCTGTAGAGATAAGATCCCTGAGTCACTTCTGATCTCAGCAAGGACAGAAGTGGGTGAGGTGATAAATTTACCATGCCAAAATCATCAGAAATTGGTCTTCTAAGTCTCTTTGTCTATGAATCATTTTCTTCAGTCCAGAGGAAAACAATTCAAGTAGAAAAATAGGCAAATAGAGGCCTAGGTGATAAGGATCTCTCACTTCTCATCTTATGAAAAACTCCTCCTAATCAGGAAGAGAGGTTACAGGGAACCACAATATGGAGGTAGCTAAACACAGTGAAAAGTTTGCTGGATCAGGAGTCAAAGAACCTAGATTTGGATACTAGTCCTGCCTTCTGCTTCACTGTATGATGTTGGGCGAATTACTTAATCTTTCTAGGCCTCAGTTTGCTAACCTCTAAAATCAGACTAGATAAATTGTATGTTCCCTTCCTACTCTAAACTTACATTCCTTTGAATATGAACCATATCAGCCATTTTTTCTTTATTTTCTTAGATTTTGTAACATTTCGTTTTGTTTATTTTTTGCCATTGCTGATGTCCAATGACAAATACCTCTTAAAAGTCAGCACCATTTGGGCAAGTATGATCCAGCTGTCTGGAAAAGTTATGTAATGATGGAAAAATACCAGCTGCTAACGCTTCTCTAAATTACCTTGTATTTATTTTGCATGTATTTTGTGTATGTTATAGATACTCACATTGTACATATTCTACATGTTAATTCCCCTTTTATAATCTAAGCTCCATGGAGACAGGGATAAATTCATTTTTCTTTTTATGTCCTCAGTGTTTAACATACCAAGTTTATGAGAAGCATATACTAAATGCTTACTTGCTTGATTAATAAAATAAAAAAATGCATTTATATAGCCACAAGGCAAACTCAGTGGGAGAAATTTTTGCCTACTATATGTCTAACCAACCTTTAAACCTACTTCTTCCATGAAACCTCTGAACTCCTTAGCAATTCAGAAACAACTGATGGTGTACTGGACAGAACTCTGGGCCTGGAGTCAGGAAGACCTGAGTTCAAATCTAGCCTAAGATGCTTCATAGTTCTGTGACTCTGGGAAAGTCAGTTTACCTCAGTTTGCCCAACTATAAAATGGGAATAATAATTGCATCTACCTTTCAGAGTTATTGTGAGGATCAAATGAGATAATAATTGTGAAAAGGCTTAGCACGGTACCTGACACATCAGACAACAATAACCTCCTTCCTTAGATTTTACGTATTTCTTTGTTTATGCATCCCTCTAAGATACTGATCATTTAACATTGTGTCACAAAGTAATATGTATTTTACCTTTAATCCTCCTAGGAGGCTGAACACTTCACCAAGACTGGAACTGTGTCTTACCACTCATTGTGCCCACTATGCTGTTCTGTATATAGACTAGGCACACAATAAATGTTTAATGGGTGACTGACTGACTGACTGACTAAGAATGAATGAAACTCATTCCACAAGTACTCAGCAGCCTGGTCCCTCATGCCAGTCCAACATCAGCATAAATACCATCAACGTGGCTGACTGCTATAGGATTTTCTGGAATGCCCAGAATATAAAATTCCCATTATTTACCCCTTTCTCACTAGCTATCTTACCTAGGCATCATCTTGTCTGTAGTAGCTCTGAAAGAAAATCTTTAATGATGAACGCTGTTGTTGGGGAATTTTCTACATACTATATGGTTTTAATTACTACAGGTGTTAGAAATAGGCTTTTCTTCTGCAGCCAATTATTCTAGTGATTCAAGTTAAATAGGCCTGTACACATGTAAAATAAAAGCAGAATCACAATAGAATGGGATGTTTTGACAAAAGTATTCAGCTAAAGGTTGGGCTGCTAATATAAAGCATGTGAGCATATCAAGTGATTTATGAATGGCTGAAGCAGCAGTAGCACAGCCTTGAATTACAATGAGGAGAGCAAGCTAGCTATTAAAAATGTAGACTGGTTAATAAAGTTGCATTTGATTAGAGAAAGATTTGGGGATCATCACTAATGGATAATGGTTTTAATGCAGCCAAGTTTTGTTTTTGATTTATAATACCCACCCTTCATATGAGGCTCAGAATTCAAATAGGCAAAAGTGTCAGATGCCCCTACATATAGCCCTATCAGGCTGATCCTGCTTTAACAAATGCGTCCTGTGCTATGCCTAAAGGAAAACAGATCTTAGATTTTCTTGAATGAGGGGAAAGAAAAATTCTCAAAAATCTGTATTTCTGTAGAAAACACCCCGCTATCAGTCCTTCCCTAGCCTACATCCTGAAAAATCCTTAAGCATAGTTGTGTCTTAAAATCATTTGAAATCCCATCAGAAATAATTCCTGTGACAAAAAAAAAACAAAATGAATGAAATGCAGATAGAATGACACACGAGAAAGTGAACTCCTAGCAGAGGTGCTATTTATCATTATTAAAAGGCAAATAATAAGAAACAAAAACCTTCCAAATGTCATTTGTTCCCAATGTGCTGACATACTTAGGATCATAAAGCTAGAGTTAAAATGATGTCAATGTTAGCGAGTCCAGACCCTTCATTTTTAGAGATGAAGAAGTTGCATGTGCCCTAGGTCACTCAGGTAGTAAGCATCAGAAGAAGAATTCAAACCCAGGTCCTCTGACTCCAGATTCAGATTTTTTCCATGAATGAGGTAACTGTGAACTTGTGAGGAGGTCAGGGTTGACTTGCATGGCCTTTATACTAGTTCAGGCCCCTATCACTTTTCATGCTTAACCTGGACTACTGAAATAGCTTTAGTCCCCTACCCACCATGCATGACAAACTGTTTTTCTCAAAACAAAAGTCTGACCATGTAACTCTCCTACTCAAGAAGTTCTGGTGACTCCCTATTACCAGTACATTAAAATACAAAGTTTACAAGCTAAGCTGTTTCCTGTCTGTCGTTCCAGATTGATTTCCCATGGCTTTTCCTCGAGCATTCTCCATCTCTACGAAACAAACCTAATTGCTCTTCCCCAGGCATGACACACTATCCCCTGCCTCCATGCCTAAGTTCAAGGGTTAACCTCCCTGCTTCCTCACTGGACACGCTTGGAACTCCCAGCTTCTGTTGAATTTTGCTAGGTGGCACAGTGGACAGAGTGCGAGGCTTGAAGTCGAGGAGACTCATCTTCCTGAGTTCAAATCTGGACTGGAGAAGGAGACGGAAAACCACTCCACTATCTTTGCCAAGAAAACCGCACGGATAGCATTAAAATGATAAAAAATATAACATCTGAAGATGAGCCCCTCAGGTTGGAAAGTGTCCAACATGCTACTGGGGAAGAGAAGAGGACAACTACAGGTAGCTCCAGATAGAACGAAGTGGCTTTGCCAAAGCCGAAAGGAAGCTCAGCTAATGATTTGTCTGGGGATGAAAGGAAAGCCCAATGCCACAAAGATCAATATTGCATAGGAACCTGGAATGTAAGCTCTATGAATTAAGGCATACGGAATGTGGTCAGGAGATGGAAAGTTTAAACATCAACATCTCGGGTGCTAGTGAAATTAAATTGTCAGGGATAGGTGGATTTAATTCAGATGATTGTTAACATACTACTGTGGGCCAGAATCCCTTAGAAGAAATGGAGTAGCCCTCACAGTCGATAAAAGGGTGAGGAAAGCAGTATTGGTATTTAATCTCAAAATTGAAAGACTGCTCTCTGTTTGAATACAAGGCAAACCATTCAACATCAAAGCCTATGTTCCAGCCACTGATGCGGAAAAGGCCAAAGCCGCTCAATTCTAACAAGACCTACAACATCTTCTCACAATAATACCAAATAAGATGTCATATTCTTCATAAGGGATTGCAATGCTAAAGTAGGAGATCAAAAGATTGACCTTAGAATACAAAATGAAGCAAGGCAGGGGCTAATAGTTTTGTCAAGATAATTCACTGGCCATAGCAAGCATTGTTTTTCAACATATGGACATCACCAAATGGTCAACATAGAAGTCATATCGATCGCATATTTTGCCGCCAAAGGTGGAGAAGCTCTATACCGTGAGTTAAAAGAAGACTTGGAGCTGACTATGGCTCAGATCATGCTCTTTGTAGCTGACATGAAGCTGATGATGACAGCTAAACAAACTGTATATAAGAATTATCATCCAAAAGATTTTTGACAGGCTAGAGCTTTGAGATGAATGAGATTCATTGGATAAATGTAAAGTCTTACACTTAGAGTCAAAAAAACAACTTCATAATAAAAGATGAGGGTAGGGCATGATTAAATTTCAACTTATCAGAAAAAAAGATATGTGAATTTTATTAGAATGTGAGCTCAATATGAATCATCAGGGTGATATCACAGCCAAAAATCAAACAAGATCTTGAGATAAATTAATAGAAGTATAGATATAGAGACTGGATTTGCAATTTCCTTAATGTAGGGAACTTCTAGATGAGGAAACTCCTTCTACTAATACAGATTGACACCTTCTCTAAAAATGACAGCCTCAGAGAATTGCCTAAAGCACTGAGAGGTTAAGTGTCTTGCCAAGGGTTACACAGCCAACTTTTAGCAGAATTGGGACTTGAACCCAGCCAGGTCTTCCAGCCTAAAAGACCATCTTTCTATCCATTATGGAACACTGTCTCTTGAAATGTATAAAAAACGCATAGCATCCAGAAATAAGGAAGTGGTAGTCCTTCTACACCCTAATCAGAGCACATCGGGAATATTATATTTAATTGTAGATACCACAGTTCAAGAATGATATTGATAAGCTAGAGACAGACTAACTAGAGTAGGGCCACCAGAATTTTGAAGGGTATTGAGTCTATTTCATATGAAGAGTGATTTAAGGAATTAGAAATGTTTAGCAAAGAAAAAATAAGACTCAAGTGTAAAATGTTAACAATTTTCAAGTATTTGAAGGGTTATCATGTGAAAGTAGGATTAGACTTGTTCTACTCAATCCCAAAGGTCAGATACAGGAGTAAATAAGTGAAACCTGCAAAGAAGTAAATTTAGGCTTGTTGTCAAGAAAAGCTTCCTAACTGTTACAGTGGAATACAGGAACCAAGTAGTTTCATAAAGACAACAATTTATTTAGCAATGCATGCACTTGCAGAGACAAACCAGGACCAAGGCTCTCTGTAGCCTAGGACACAGAACCTTGTTTTCTACAGAGTTGATGTACAATAAATTCCCTTAGTTCTGTTTAATTACAGGCAAGAGTCAAAGTTAACAGTCAAACACACAGCAAAGTTCTACATTATTCACAGGGTATCATAGCCAGGTTCAGAATTAACAAGGGAGGAAAATTTCCTGTTAAGAAAGGAAAGTAGTATTATGGGGAAACTGTGTCAAGAAGCTTCTACCTTTTGCCTGTTCAAGGTTGTCCCCTCAACTCTCCTACACAGAGATAGTCATCTATAATAGTTCTCAGATTGCACTCCCTTTGGGCAGCACACGACATTCCCCTTTAATGGTGGACTATTGGCTTAATGATACTTTATACAACATACCTGACATAAAAAATTAGAACAATATCAGATTACCTCATTTTACCTCAAATAGCAAAATTTCACTAATCATGACATAGAGCTAGGTTATTCTTCTTCTCATGTTGCAATATATATAGTTAACAAGGAGCACATATAAGACCATCTTATTTGTCCTCATTAATAATTTAAGAATAATTATATTCTGAAATTTCATGATAGTTGACTCCAAACCCTAGAAAAATGCAGACTATAGTAAGTCTCCAATCTATGTTGCCTATTCATCTCTAAGGCAAGATTGAAATCTTTGAATCTAAAGTCTGTTGTTACTAAGTTGGCTTAAAGACTTGACTTCAATTCAGAATATTTATTAGCAGGTACAATTTCATAATTTTCATAAGTGATAGCCAAATAATCTATCAGATAAAATTCACTTTTTACTAGAAGCAGACTCATAAATTTTCCCACTTTGGCTGGAAGTTGGTTCTAGCTTCTCAAACTTTAGTACTATAAAATTGTATCACACATTGTCAGCATGGCTGATAAGATCTTATGACCTCAACAAGTAGAAAAGTCCCAGGGAACTTCACAGATAAAGATAACTTTAAGAGCACTTTGCTGTGTTCTCCCAACAGTAAGTTATTGTTATTGTTATTATCCATTTTAAAGTAAATATACACTTATTAAATATTTAACAGTTTTCAAACATTTCACCACATTCTTTTAGCAACTCAATTCACAATCTAATAGTATCCAGATTAAAAGAGAAAGTGCTTTTCTAAAAACAGCATTTCTGATACAATGGTTTCACAAATTTTATAGCATAAGAAAAAATTTTAGAAACACGATAATAACATACATATTATCATGTATTTAAAACATGGAACAAAACTTATTACATGTACTTCAATTCAGTTGAATGGATTTCCAAATTTTACATTAAAAAACCATTCATTTTTATCACTTTTGGCATTCTGTATTGGTTGTATTCAAGGGTACTTACATTTACAAATATTTACAAAATGTTTTCCATGTCTCAGGCACTGTGCTAAGCTCTTTATAATCATGAGATCCTCACAACAACCCTGGAAAGTGGGTGCTATTATTACTATTCCCTTTCAAGGTGGACAGAGGTGAAGTAAGTTATTTAAGGGCATATAGATTTTGCATTAGGTTCTGATTTACCACAATTTTCCTAATAGGAAAACATATCTCACTGTAAATGAGACCACATTATAATTTCATTTCAGAACAAAATTTCAACCAAATCAGATCTGGATTTATAATTACTAATAGTAATATTTAAATTCAAATTTCCCAAGGACCATCAGCTACCAGCATTTCAAATTTCATTTTCAGTTAGCTCATGATTAAAGAGAAAAAAACAATTCATGGTGGTACTCCCATCTCCCCATAACTTTTCTTTCTTTTACTTTAAAATCACCCAATGACCCAAATCAATTCCTTTTGCACTAATCTAACCCTAACTGGCTTTATTTCTCTAGTCTTCATTTCCCCAATATATACCAGACTGTATAAAACTTATCTTCATTCCACTGAATTTTCCTTTACAATTTGACATGAGTTTTTATTACACAAAACCAATTAATTGCAAGACACTTGCTTTTAGGGTTCTTAAAAACTTACAAATTTAAGTTCTATTCTAATACCTTTTGGTAACTTTGCTTCTAGTTTACCTAAACAACTAAGTTCTGTTCTATCATTCACAGAAGAAATACAGAGGTAACACAAAACAGTCTTCCAAATTAAATTTTATTTGCTTTTGAGTTGTTCCTTGATGTAAAACAAGCTTCTCTCTTTTCATGGCCAAGAAATAGTTAATAATAGGCAGCTCTTAAATTTAAACTGCAAACCTATTTTTAAATTTAAACTGCAAACCTATTTTTTTCCTTTTCTCTAATCAATGAAATCACCTTCCTTCTTTGCACTAAAACAGTAAATCTGTCACTTTCCAGGGAAAGAGTAATAAAAGTCTAAGTGCTGATTCCATGTAACTTTCACAGAGTTTGATTCTTATTTTTCCTTAAAACAAACTCTACAGAGTAGAACCTCAAAACTCATTAAAACATTTCAGTATTTATGGAAACATTCAAACCATAATTTGGAAATTCACATTAGAGTAATTGCAGTCACTCATTTAAGCTCTAATTAGTTTACAATATCTATAGATCCCTGCAGATTGGGAACAAAGATCCCTTTCCTTCCTTTCTGTGACTTGCCTGCCTCCCCAACTGTAATGGCAAGCAAAATGGGACTTTTTACTATTTTTTATTTTAGAATGCTTCTCAGCACTAAGGCAATGAAGTGCCTTTGATTGAGTCTTGCCTTTGTTTGAATCAAGAGTCTTCGATTGAATCAAGAATCTTTGATGACCTGCTTAAGTCACAAGAAAGCCTAAGTCACATGAGTTTGAGTCACATGGTTGTGATATCCCCTGTGGGCTGACCCTGAAGAAATGTATATATACTCTGAGGTTAGCATTTTGCTTTGGGTCTCAGTCATTGGAAGAGTGTTTGTGTGATTTGGCCAGATGAGATTCTAGGTAGCCATTAAGGAGCCCCCCAGCTTTGAAAACCCAGATGTTGGAGCTTCTCTCTCTGGTAACTATGTATATATTGCTATGGACAGACAGTTAGAAGCCTTGTACGCTGATTTGTGTTATTTGCTCTGTTTATATTATTTCTGCTTGTAATTTCTGATTGTGTTTTCTCTGCAGTTCAGGGTGTTGACTTTTTCCCCTGAACTAAGTAAATGATACATGTATGTTTAATTAAAGTGATATTGTAAACCCCTTTAAGTTGCTTTCCTTCAGAAAAGCAGATCAAAGAACCTGTGCTAGCAGCCCTCCTGTGTGCTAGTGTTGTTGGTCTTACACTTCCACAGTAGCTGCTAGTAATGTTGTTATACCAACTTAACTTTAGTTAGAAATGTAGAGAGAGAGAATATTTTTTCTGAGGACTTTTAAAGTTCCTCAGGAAAAAAGTTTTCACTTTTTTGCATGCTTTTTCCTTTGTCTGATCAGGACACAGGAAGAAGTTAGTTTGATTCACCAAGACATAAAATAAAGATAATATGACAAGACAAACACATAGAAGCAAAGTTTTTCCTTCTTCTTTCACACTGAAAGCTTTATCAAAAATCTGTGAGAATAAGTCCCTTCTTGATATTCTCGATAGCTGGGAGAGCTATTTTGAAATAAGAAGTTCTGTAAACCGTCAGGAGAAAGATCTTCAAATACAAAGGAAAGGAAATCAAATAATGCAAGACTATTCTACACCCATTAGAAAATATAGGAAGGAATGGAATAATGTGTTCCAAAGAGCAACAGGGCTCAGCATGGAGCCCAGGTAGCCTACCTTGCAACTCTGAGCTTAACCATACATGAAAAAAGATGGACATGCTATAATAAAGAGAGGTTTGAAACAGTTTTAGAAAAAAAATCATAACAGAAGAGATTATTTGCTTCTTGAATACTCAAAAAACAGAAAGGCAGGCATGAATAAATGCAGGAGGTAAGGATAGAGGAACAGCAGAGAGACCAAGAAGATACTCTTTCTAAATGTACATAAGGAGATAGAGGTGAAGACAGAAATCTAGAAGTAAAGGTGAAGAGGCTGATAGAGGGCATTATGTATAGAACCTGACAACACCCTAGTAAATCAATGTTTCCTTTTTCTTTTGTACTACATTACACTATGGGATGATACATGAAATGGGGAAAGGGGAACAGGGCATAGAGAAAAGTGTGTGATTTGCTGAGGTCAAGTCAAGGGCTAGCAATGAAGGAAGGGTGACCTCTGTGGTCTCAGAAAGAGAAGAGCCTATAGGGAAGTGGGTGAAGAGGAGGGGGAAAATATTGAAATGTGGGGAGAAAGGAAAGAAGCCTTATTTTGGTGGTGGGAGAGGGTTCCACTGATGAATGCACCTGTGGATGAGGAAAGATGATCTATAAAGGGAGATGGAGACTGTAAATTGGGTGTGACCTGGGGGATTTGGTGCTTGAAAAGTCTACTTGTCCTGGGGTGGGGAGTGTTGGAAGCCATAGGGGCAACCAGCACCTGGAGGAGTGGGAGAACATGGACAAAAGGAGGAAATTTCCAGGCACTGCATTTTGCCTTTCTTTGTATGTCCAGAACTTAGCACAGAACTTAGCCTAGCACACAGTAGGCACTTAATAAATGCTTATTGACTGCCAGACAATATGGCATGGTCTCTAGTTCCATAACCATTTTAATCATTCTCCTCTGGGTAAGCTACAGTTTATCAATGCTCTTCTTATCTATATAATAAGCAAAAAATATAGGGAAATGCTTTCTTTTTTTTTATTTTTACAATTTTCATAACTCTTTCCAGACAATTAAATTAACATTTATTGTCTAATGTGTTCAGGAAACTGGGAAATTCCAAATTTGCATAATATCTGACAGTTATAAAGTTCTTTAACTTCCACAAAGAGCTTGACCTATGTTATTTCTTCTGAACCTCACATCTACCCTATGAGACAGATGTTATTAGTTTTATTTCACAGATGTGGAAACTGGAGATTAGAAATCAGTCCATGGATACACAGCTAGTAAGTGTTGGAGGAGGGATTTGAGCTCAGGTCTTCCTGACTCCAAGTCCAATATTGTACTCTGGTCCAACATGCTACCTACCAACATGCTAGAAGATTGTGGAACTTACATTCTGTTATGGGTGACATGATACACACACACACACACACATACATACACACACACACAAATAATGATAATACTGAATAATATACGATAAGTGAATTTAAAATTTGGGAAAAGTCTTATGAGGCAAGGAGATCATTACTGACTGAAAGAATCTTCGAAAGCTTCATGGAGAGGCATTTGAATTAAATATTGACCTTTAAAGCAGGATTTCTTAACTTGGGGTTGGTGAACCTTAAAAAATTTTTTTAACTATATTTCAATGTAATTATTTTTATTATCCTATATGTTTCTTTTTATCTTTTTTTTTTTACATTTAAAAGCATTAGTCTGAGGAGTCTCGGGCTTCACCAGACTATGAAAAGGATTCATGACATACAAAAAGTTTGAGAATCCCAGATCTAAAAGATGGGTGAAAATTCATCAGGTAAAGAGAGAGTAAGAGGTGACATAAAGCATTTTAGGCATTAGTAATAGTGCAATAAAAAGAAACCAGAGGGGAAAGCACTGCTTATATTTGTAGGACATTTGACAAACATTTATTAAATCCTTACTGTATACAGAGTATTATGCTAGGTACTAGGAAAATATACCTTCTAGTCAATAGCCCAGGTTGGTTGGAGCATAGAGAACATGAACAGGAGTAATAGGAGCATATGATTCCCAGGGTTGCATATCTAGTCCAAGCTTTTCTCCTGAGCCCTAGCCTGCCATCACCAACTTCCTATTACATGTTTCATACTGGATGCCCTGTAACGCTGTGTGGATAGTGTTCTCAAAAACAGAACTTGTTATTTGTCTAACCTACCCCTCTTACAGACTTCCCTGTTTCTATAGATAACACTACCATTCATCCAGTCACCAGATGTCACAACCTCAGAATCATCCTCAACTCATCACCCTTCCTCAGCCCACGTAGAGGATCGGCTGCTAAATCTTGCTACTTCTATTCTATTCTGTCTCTTCCTCCCCTCCATAGGCTGGAACTACCCTAATATAGTTCCTCATCACCTTTCACCTGATTTGTTGAAAGAGGCTTTCCTCTCTTTCCAGTCCAATCCATCCTCCATGTGGCTACCAAAAAGACGTTCCGAAAGAGCAAGTCAGACAGTGACTCCCCTACTTCCAGTGACCCCTGAGTACCTCTAAGATCAAAAATAAACTCCTTTGCTTAACATTTAAAGTTTGCACCACCCGACCCCCACCTACCTTTCCAGCTTTATTATACATTGTTCTTAACACACTATACAACCTGGTAAAATTAGCCTTCTTACTGTTTTTCACATGAATGAATGAAAAAGCATCTAAGTGCTCACTATATGCCAGAAACTGTGCTAAGCACTAGGGATACAAATGAAAATTCAAAAATAGTCCTTGCCCTTAAGTAGCTGTTTCAACAATCCAGCTAGCAGCTTCTGTGAGGGTGTAAGATCCACCAACAACCAGCACCCAGAAAGCTTCCAACACACTGCAAAAGCACAGGTTCTTTTGATCTGCTTTAGTAAGGAAAGCAACGTTAAGGGGTTGACAAGCTTACTTTAATTCAGCACACAAATATCATTCACTTAGTTCAGGGGAAAAAGCCAGCACCCTGAACTTCAGAACAAAATACAAACAAATTACAAACGTCCACAGACAGACCAAATGCAGATTCATAATTACCAACATCTAGGTTCAGCCCGGGAGCTCAGAATGAGGGCTGGCCCAGAGTCACTCACACCACCGCTGCTGTGGGTAAGAGCTCCAAAGAAGAGAAAGCCAACCCCTGGTTTTATATCTTTTTCAAGGTCAGGAGTGAGTCACACAGGCCACTCACCCATGTGACCTAAAATCGTCACAAAGAGGCGACTTAAACCCACATGGTGTAAGAGCCTCTGATGTCCCAAAACTTATCACTCAAACTCATGTGTAAACTAGGCCCTCCCTTAGTTAGCCCCACCTGAGGTCATACGTTGATTACCAAGTCACACCCACATAGGTTTAGCACCTAATAAGGGTTTGGGCCTGGGGCTTAGCACCTAGTATGACTCAAAGACACTTAATTATTTTAAAACAGTAAGAAAGTCCCAACTCAAGTGATATTATAGTAGCTTACCTTCCAACAGGAAGAGACAACCCATGTTGGGAATGGTGGCCACAGAAGGGTATTTTCATTTGGAAAATTGCTGAGATAATGAATAGAACAGTAAGAGAATAGAGTGAAATACTCTTTCTAGTAGCAAGTACAGTATTGATTTGATTACAATTCCAGAACTGGAAAACAAATGCATGTGGAGAGGAGAGCAGAGGGTAAGCACACACTGGCAAGTCAGCTGACAAGAAGATGACCAAGGAGAAAAGCTAGAATTGGCCTAGATGAAGTGTTCCATCAGAGACACTCACAGCAGGGGACGTAGGGCAAGAGTTCCAGGGCTCAGAGGGTACTCTGCCAGGGCACAGTTTCTGGTCCAAATAAAGAAAGCTGGTCAAGAAAAATGGCAAGTGAGAGTGTCCGACATTCCATTCCATCTGCCATCTCTGCTTTTTCACTAACAGTCCCCCATACTCAGAATTTCACTTACTCCTCACCTCAACCATTTTTCCTTCAAGGGTCAGACTAAGCATCACTTTCTGCACGAATCCTTTCCTGATTTTCCCTTAGCTGCTAGTGACTTCTCCCTTAAAATTATTTTGTATTTATTTTGCATTCTTAAAATAAATCTACACATGTCTAATTTGTCTCCTCCAATAGAAAGTAATCTGTCTGAGGGTAGAAGCCTTCATACTTTTGTCTTTGTATCCCTGCCAACTAATGTAGTTCTTGGCACAGAGTAGGGATTAATAATTGCTTGTTAATTGTTGATCGATTCAGGTAGCCTGGTGACAGATGAAGAAGGCTTTGATTTTGACTTTGCTTAGTAGGCACCAGGAAATATAAAGATAAAAACTAAATCAACGTTTACCCTCAAGGAGCTTACATTCTACTGAAGGAATATAAAAAGTACAGTCAGGCAGTCAGTAATAAATATCTATTAAGTGCCTACATAGTGCAAGCACAGTATATTGAATCCCAGGGGATACAAGGAAAGGCAAAAGACAATGCCAGCCTTCAAAGGACTCATAATCTAGAGGGAAAATAACATAAAAAGAAATTGGAAAGAAGTAGGGAGAGAGCACCTATCTTGGAGTCATGATGAAATCCTAGTCCAGAGGAGTGCAACCAGGTTGGAAACAAAGAGATGGCTGAACTGGGTGCCTTTGAATGGAGGTTCTAGGAACCTCTCCCCACCCTCAGTAATCAGAGGGAGGGAAGGGCCTCAGAGGCAGGGAGTACTAAGGAGGTATGAGTTCCAGGATTGCTGTGTTTAGGCAGAGTGAAGAGGTTCCTAGGACACAATGAAGTCCAGAAGAATGCAGTCTTATAGGAAATAGGAAAGATCTTTGAAGGAATCCAGAGATTCTACTGGGCAGCTAGGTGGCTCATTGGAATTGGAGAAGCCCTGATGTTGGGAAAGATTTAAAGCCAAACATGAAGGGGATGGCAGAGGATGAGATAAATAGAGAGTGTAGTGGAAACAAGGAATATGAACTTGGACAGATTTTGAGCAATAGTGGAGGACAGAAGGATCTGACATGCTATGGTCCATGGAGGTCATGAAAAGTGGGACACAACCAAATGCATTCAAGACATGGGAAACCACTTGTGCAAAGCCACCAAGATGAATGAGGAAATGTGAAGTATGATGTACAGTTAGGAAACCAGATTAACGAATTGAGAATTCACGAAGACAGAAAGCCACATAGGTCCAGATTGTGCAGAACCTTAAACACCAGGTTAAAGATGTTGTATTTTGTCTTAGAGACAACACAGATTTATTAATTTTTTTTTTAATATAGTTCTAAGAGGTACCAGGTAAGACTGAGTGAAAGCAGATCTACAAGAGACTAAAGACAGAGACAAGGAAAAGAAAAGAGCAAAGCCTTTAGAGGGAAAATAAACCTTCTCCACCCTAGAAGGGTGGGACTGAGAATACCTTAATTGCAAATGAATCCAGCTTGACAAGAGTGTGCCTCCAGGCCATAGACTGAATCCACACCTCGGTCCCTAAACCACTCATCTACATAAGATTCCCAAAGGAAGTGAAAATGACTAAATTAAAAGGAATAACCCTAAGGCAAAATGGAATGGCTGAAGAGGGAAAGGTGTTGAAAGGAGAGGCAAGTCTTCTCTCTTTTCTGGCCTAAAGGTGATAAATTACCCCAGAGCTGAGGTGAGAGTTAAAAAGAAGCTGACTTCCTAAACCTCAGTTAGTCACTGCCCTAGCTAAAAGAGCTCAGTTGCCCTTAGCTGAAGAGAGTGCAATAGCAGCCCTCCTAAGCCCCACTGGACCAGCCAGTCACTGACGGTGGAAAAGACTACTGCTGCCCATTGAAGAACAAACATCCCAGGAGGCCGGGAGATGAATGGGTCTTGCAGGGACAGCTTGCCCCAAGAAGAACACAGTTGCTGAACCACTTACCCAGCACAGCTCAGTCACATGGTGAGTCATGTGGCTTAGCCACTAATTGACCTGCAGACTGAATCCTGTGGCAGTTTGGCCCATCCAGCAAATGGGCAGTGACTGGGAAAAGGGAGTGGAGTTGAGGAGTAAAAGAAAGACTTTTTTTTTCTTTTAGTAAAATTCATGAACTTTGAGCATATTAAGAAGAAGATAATGAAGATTTATGGGAGAGAAAGAATCTTATGGATCTTATCCAAGACTAATTACCTCTAATTGCTGACATATATAAACAACATCATTAACAGGTTTTTTGCATCATTTTGTTGAGACCTGCAATTTCATCAGTTCATCAGTTCATCAGTCATCAATTGCCAGTTAGGAAATTCCTAATACCAATGTAGATCATCAGCTATTCTGTAACTTATAGCCTTTTGTGAAGTTTGTCAGGGGTGGGGAACCTGTGGCCTCAAGGCCACATGTGGCCCTCTAGGTCCTCAAGTGTGGCCCTTTGACAAGGATTAATTAATCCTTAATAAAAGGATTGGTTCTGTAAAATTTGGACTCAGTAAAGGCTGCACTTGAGGACCTAGAAGGCCACAGGCTCCCCACTTCTGAAGGGGGATTTGCTCAGAGCCAGCCACAGTTAATATGGCAAGATTTGAAGCCAGGCAGATCTTGTTGCCTCAGAGGCCAGCTTTCCATTCATTACCTTATACTGTTTCTCTCATTAAAAATAGATGAGAGCGGAAGTAAGGAGAACAGAGCTTTCAGATATAGAAATATGAAATGGATGGCATGTTATAAGATTTCATTGTATTCATGACCCAGGAACAGCAGTTTATTCGACAAGTATTTATCAGAGCTGTGTGAAAGGCCTTGTGTTGTTGCCAGGGAGGGTATAGACTAATCATCACACACACACACATAACTTTCTTATAAGGGAGAATGTGATAAACACAAAGTAAGATGAGAAATTTGAGGAATGACTTTTCTTCTCTCTACTTTCCATGTGCAACCAGTCCTTCCAGACTTAGCACAATTCTCTCCTCCAAAAAAGCCCTCTCATTCTTTGATTTCATGTGGCGATGACTGTCTCTATCACCTTCAGCTGAGTGAATTCAAGAATGTTTAATGAGTAATATATCATTAAGACCTTAAAGACAGAAACTCCCTGGTAGAGTCGGAGCTGGGGAGAGAACAGTGTCCATTTTAGGAATGAAGGATGTCAGGAATAGAGACAAGAAAAAAAAAGAGTGCAGGATGAAAAATGGAGATAGATAGTGGTTTATTTGGCAGGAATATAGAAGCAGGGTGGGGAAGATTATGAATAGACCTGAAGTATCTGATAAAAATTTAAAGCTTTGAAAACTAGTGATCAGAATAAATGTGCATATATAAATATGCATATACATATTTGTATTTACTATTTACTTCTGTAAAGCATCCCATTGTCTACAAGATAGAATCCTTTGTCTGGTATTCCAGGCCCTCTGTAATCAGTCCCATGTGTTAGCTTTCTAAGCTTATTTCATGTTACTCTGGAACTGTGTATAGTAGCCAGATCAGTTTCTTTACTTTGATCCAAGCGGGTCTTATTCATTTATTCTCAGATCAGCACCTTTCCCTATACAATTCTCCAAACTTAGAATGGCCTCTGCCTTTCCCTATGCCTTTCTAAATCCCCATTGATCCTTCAGGGCCTTCCTTAATTCGTAATGGATCCATGAAGCCTTCCCGAGCTACTCCATTCCCAGAGTGATCTCTTTTTAAAAACTTACTATAGTGCTTACTATCTACATCATAACTTCCAGTATTTGAATGTGGAATTTTTGAAATCAAAAGGACTATCAAAATCATCTTTTCCAACTCCAGGGACTTGGGGACTGTGCTAGGTTAGAAGTGAGCATATCTGGTGTACACCCTTCGAAGGTTCAAGGATGAATTCACCAATTGGAGGAGGAGTAGGCTGCAGAAGTAGGAAAGTGGCCTTAAATGTTATACCTTTTGTTCCAGAGTAAACTATAAACATAGTCAAATAAAGGTGAGGATTTGTAATAAGCAGAATAATGCAAAGGAAAGAAGCCCTAAGAAGAAACCAGAAAGATCCATGTTCTAGTCTTCACTCCACCACTAACTGCTATGTAACTTTGGGCAAGTCTGTAGGCTTTCATTCCATTACTTTGGAAAATAAAGATTATAAACCAGATGACCTGTAAAGTCTCTCCCAGTTATAAAAATCTATTAATCTGTGAATAATAGCAAAACTTGCTTTTTTTTCTCTCTTGTCTTGCTCACTCTGTATCTTCACTTGCCTTTACTCTCTGCTTCTCAACATCTCATCTATTTCTCCTCCTCTTTCTGCATTGATTGTTTGCCATTTCTGCTTATGTTCATTTCTACATTTTCCTTGACAACTGTCTACCTTATGGTCTAATGATAATAATAATCTCTAACATTTGTATAGCTCTTACTATATGTCAGGTACTATGCTAAGCACTTCACAATCATCTTATTTAAACCTTATAACAACCCTGAGAGGTAGGTGCCATTATTTCCCTCATTTTACAATGGAGGAAACTGAGGAAAATAGAGGTTAAGTGACTTGTCCCGGTTCACACAGCTAGTATGTGAGGCCAGATTTGAACTCATCTTCCTGACTCTAGGCTCAGTGCATTGCAGCACCTAGTTGCCCCCTAATTCATTCTTCCCGTGTTGTTGGATATCCAATCTTAATGGACAATCCTGGATCAAACAAATCACTGGAAGAATAGGATAAAGAGTTGATTATCTCTCCTAACTGCTAACATATAGTTAGGTAAATCTCTCCTAGGGAGATAGAAAGGAACCTATAAAAGAAAACTAATAACCTGGCAGATTAGTCTACTGTTTTTCTTCTCTCCCCCTCTCCCTTTCCAGCATCCTTAATTCTTCTTGTCCTCCATCTGGGATGTGCCCCTTTGAGACATAAAGTTCCAGAGTAACACATTATATCAGGACAAACTGATGTGTGACATTAATATTAGGAAAAATAGAGGAGGGAGCAAAGGAAAGGCAGGGGAAAAAAGAAAGGAGTCAATGAGAATTTGTTCAGGAGAGTGGGACTTACTGTTTTTAAGTGGCATAATCAATATTGTCAACCCACTCAATCAGTAATTTCTGACTAAAATTCTAAATACATTCATCTGTATGCTCTGGGGCATGATTTTGAATAGCACATATTCCGAGTTGAGTTAGGCTGTCAATCTTGTCATTTATTCCTATTTCTAAGTTAAAAACAAAGCCAAACACTTAGACATTATTTTTGGCCCTGGAGAAGACATTAGGAAACTTTGCAGTAGAGAGGCAAGGGACTATGTGTGAGGAATTATTATATTTGGTCTTTGTGTCAACTGTCCTGCTTGTTTTTCTTTGTTACAAGGGAGGACTCATTCGGTGAGAGCTGGAGCATATCAGGAAATAATTATGATGAAGCAAAAAGCATCAGAACACTTAATTAAACAAAAATAAAAATATTCTAAGGTACAATTATCATAGGAGCATTTTGCACAAAAAACTTTAATGTACATTTAGGACAGTACCACCTTCACGCTCCCTCCCTCTGCCCCCAGTACCACCAGAACTTTAAAAAAAACTGAGAACAATTTTGCTTGGAAATTAGAAGACTTAGTGATGTCATGATAGATGTTCTCAACTATTGGAAAATCTATTTTGTTTAAAAGGTGTTAGACATATTCTACTTGACTACAGAGACTAGAACTAAAGGAAAAAAAACTTCCTAACAATCAGCATAGCCAAACATGCAATAGGCTACCTTTGCAGGTAGTGGGTTTCTTCTCTCCGGATGTCTTCAAGCGAAGGCTGGATGACTACCAGCTGAATATATGGTAGGATTGTTGGGTGTGCTTGTTTGGCATGTTGTCTTTTATTGATGCTTTTAAAAAAATATTGCTGTCACTACCCAATGACTCCTCCAACCTGAACCCTGGTCAACCATTCCCTTGGAATATATAGGTAAAGTGAAACAAATTGATACATTGACTAAATCTGAAAATGTATGCTTCCAACCATATCTATATTCCATTATATTAATTAATTTTTTGAAGTTGTAAATATGCTGTTTAACACATGTTTTAAAATGCTAAAGATTCAGTATCGAGGAGATGTAAAACAAAGTTTTTTATGGTCACCAAAATTATTCACTCATAGTGAGGTTTGGGTAAAGACACCGGGGACCTGCCTCCTGGAAACTAGAGGGATAGATCGTGAATGGCTGTTTTGTGTTAATCAGCCCCTTGATTGGTAGAATACTTTTTCGTTGACTCCATAGCCAGAATTGTCAAACGACTTTGATTCAACACTTGCCCAAAGTTTTGCTATGTTAAAGGCTAAGGGTGATCTCACAGCTAGTGACACCATGTAAAGGGGGAAGGGCCCTGAAGGCTGCCTGCATGGCTACCTCAGGCTATCAGACCCTGAGAAACAGACTTGGGTCTTTGATCTTTTTGTCCCATCTTTTCTCTTCAAGGCACAGGAAGCAGTTTCTGATATGGCCCAAGAGTATGAGCCACAGGGATCCAGGAATCTAGGAAATCAGATGGGATATTGCAGCCAGCCCAGCCACGATGCCCTGAGGATCATGGGTCTGAAACACCAGCTCAGCAGAAGTGAACACTGCCAGTCTCATTTAAACTTTGTGGGACCGGCGCTATTGGGAGGTGACCTAAAGTGTCAGCCTAATCTTCCTTTATTCTCCAGGAACTCAAGTGCTACAGAAAGAATTGTGGAGCCTGAGGAATTGGGGGAATAGTAATAGTAGTAGTAGTAATGTTAATAACAGGTATATGGCACTTTAAGGTTTGCAAAGTGCTTCACAAATGTGATCTCATTTTTTCCTCATTACAATCCTATATATTTGAAGTAAATTATGCCTTTGAAAAAGCTAATCTGTATGACAATAATGCATTATTTATAGAGTTGTGAACTGACCCAACCATTCTGGAGAGCAGTTTGGAACCATGCCCAACGGGCTATAAAACTGTGCATACCCTTTGATCTAGCAATACCACTACTAGGTCTGTTTCCCAATGAGATTTTTTAAAAAGGGGAGAAGGGGAAAGAACTTATTTGTACAAAAATATTTATAGCAACTCTTTTTGTGGTGAAAAAGAATTAGAAACCAAGGAGATGCCCATCAATTGGGAAATGGCTGAACAAGTTGCGGTATATGATTGTAATGGAATATTACTGTGCCATAAGAAATGATAAGCAGGATGATTTCAGAAAAAACCTACAAAGACTTATATGGACTGATGCAAAGTGAAGTGAGAAGAATCAGGAGAACATTACACAACACAGTAACAGCAATAGCATATGGTGATCAACTGTGAAGGACTTAGCTATTTTCAGCTATACAACAATCCAAGACAATTCCAAAAGGCTCATGATGAAGAATACTATCCACCTCCAGAGAAAGAATTGCTAGAGTCTGAATGCAAGTTGAAGCATACTATTTTTCACTTTCTGTGTTTTTTGTGTGGGTTTTTTTTCTTTGAGTCAGTGTCTTCTTTCAATCATGACTATTATGGTAATATGTTTGCATGATCAAACATGTACAACATATCAAATCGCTTATTGTCTCAGGGAGGGGGGGGAGTTGAGGGAGGGAAAGAGGAAATTTGGAACTCAAAAACTTTTTTTTTAATTTATTTTTAATATGTTTAGTTTTCAGCA
>CM053622.1:251956392-251995823 GCA_028646595.1 Phalanger gymnotis | reverse complement strand
GTTCCACGCTTGGGCGGATGTGCTGCCTCACCAGCACTCCTCCTTCCCCAAGAACCCCCAACCCAGACTGGGCTTAAATCTTCAGCAGGCTCTGCACTCCTGCTCTGATCAGCCACTTAATTCCTCCCACCAAGTGGACCTGGGGCCAGAAGCAACTGCAGCTGAATTTCTAAAGCTGCCCCGCCTCCGTTGCCTCAGGGGTGGAAGCCGAACCGCAAACTCCGTCCAGTCCCGCAGCTTTTCCCACTAACCTTCTGTGTAGTCTTTGCTGTTTGTGGGTTGTGAGGTCTGGTACATGCCACAGCTCAGTAATTCAGCATGCTAGGTAGGGCACTCTCGGCTCCACTCCTGGTCTCCTCGGTCCACGGTCTGCCGCGCTGCACCGCACGCACTGGGCTCTGCTTGGCTCAGCTCCGCTCCCCTCAGCTGGGGGCTGGGAGTTCCGTTTGAGACAGACCTTACCCCGAGACCATCCAGGCTGTCCTGGGCTGGAGCCCTGCTTCCCTCTGCCACTTTGTGGGTTCTGCAGCTCTAGAATTGGTTCAGAGCCATTTTTTTTATAGGTTTTTGGAGGGACTTGGTGGGGAGCTGGAACTCAAAAACTTTTAAAAATAAATGTTAAAAATTGTCTTTACATGTAACTGGGGGAAAATATTATTTAAATAAAAAAAGCTAATCTGATGTTAAATGGCTGGATAGAGATGGAGTACAAGTCAGTGGGCCCCTCAGTGAGGGAACACAGCCTGTGGGGAATTGAGCCATAGGCAGAGGAAAAAGAATCCCTGCCCTCCCACCAAATTCCTGGTCCCTGAGAACTCTGAGGTAGTAAAATATAACAGGCCTGGCCTGGAAGATGTTTTGTGCAGGGTCCAAGTAAAGAAGGATTTCCTATTGGGGTGGGAGGGGAGGATGGAGAATTCTATAGATGTTCCTGCTCGTAAAAGGCTTGGGCTGACTCTTTACGCACTAGAAAGCTAAAAAAAGCCTCCTCAGCAAGATCCATAGTTACTCATAGCAAATCAACTTAGGGAAATATGGAAGCGGGGGGAGAAAATGAATGAAGGATATTTATTGCTCAAACCATAATTTGCAGTTGGATGATAATAGCAGTTATTTATGACTCTTTTAAGATTTACAAACTGCTTTACATATCTTATCTCATTTGATCTTTGCAACCACCCTGTGAGACAGGTGTTATTATTATTGTTGAGGAAACTGAGGCAAACAATGGTTAAGGGATTTGCCCAGGGTCACACAGCTAGTAAGGGTCTGAGTCTGAAACAGAACAAAGTCTTCCTGCCTCCAAGCCCAGCACTCTATCTTCTGTGCCACCTAACTGCCCTGTGACCCTGGGTAAATCACTTGACCCATTTGCCTCAGTTACCTCAAATATAAAATGGAGATAATAAACAAATCCACCTCATGGGATTGTTGAGAGGCTCAAATGAGATGATATTTGTAAAAGCACTTAGTACAATGCCTGGCACACATTAGGCACGATTTAAAGGCTTATTCCTTTCCCTGCCCTACCGATTAGCTCTAAAACCGGAATTCCATGGATATAGTAAAGGGGTGACCCCTGACCCCTTAGGTCTCCTCTTCTTTCTGGTGTCAAAGTATAAGGACAATTTTACAAGCTGTTTTGAGGATCAGCTTGGGGTGGGAGTGGGATGAGAAGGGCAGTGCACTTCCCCCTACTCAACTGCAAATCCAGCCAGGGATAGGATCATTTCCAATTTTAATCTCCCTTCCTTTAGGACAGGGCCTTGTGAGATCTCAAAAGGCCAATGGCATCTTCCCCTTTCTGGGTACCCAAGAAACAGGATTGCAGCTTCCAGAGCAGGCAGAGAAACAGAAGCAGACACAATAAAAGAGGGGTGGGGATGGAGAGAGGGAAAGAGACAGACAGACAAAGAGTCCATCAAAAATAAAGAGCCCCCTTGGTGCTGATTAGATGATGATCAATGGAGGTAAAATGCAAACTGGCTGACTAGCTGTCCTAGAAAGGAAAATATTTGCAAATGTCCCAAGGAGGATTGAATGTTATCTTTGCAATTGATTGAGCTAGGCCTAACAAGTCAGTGAATTTTGCCCTAATCATTTTATGATTCTTTATTGTTTAGTATTTCTTTTTCTGTGTAGGAATAAAAAGCTACCTGGTCTATGTCTGATTGATGTTACATATTGGGAGCTACCATTGCTTCCTCCTTTGAGTAAACCCTAAGCTAGTGCCAAAAGTATATTTATTCAAGGAATTCAAGGTGTGTGGATGTGGGGTACAACACTGGGGAATCTAATTCCTCTATTGAGAAGATAGCCAAACCCAATATAATGAACTCAAGGCAAAGTTCAAGGACATAAGGAGCACAAGATGGCCACAGGTAAGCAGCCCAGTGGGGCCCAGCTAGCCATGATGCAGTGCTAGACCAGAAACATATGCCCAGAAAGTGAGATGGGCTAGCCATGTGACAAAAACTGAGAGGTGGTAGATGGACAGTCCAAGTTCTGCCTATTAAAATTTAACACATTTTGAGGAAGGCCTCCAACTTGTTGGGTAGATTCTCTGTGGATAATTTCTGGGATAACCTGCACAAGATTATTGGAGGATGGAAAACCTTGATAGGACATCATCTGCACTGTTGTCAAGGGCATCCATATTGAGATCACAAATTCATTGAAGAAGGAAAAAGAAAAAACGGAAAGGTTAAATACTGATATGTCAAAAAGAACATTCCCTGACTGATTTTCTGTCTGTTGCTATGTTAATAAATCAGAAAGAGGTGTTCAAGGAGGACTAGCACCTCTAGTGCGAGGGCTAAATGAGTCCTTTTCAGGACTGCTCATCCATTTTTGGTGTCTATTTGACACTCAACCCTCACCTGTGGCTCCAAGAAGCTGTAGCATGCTCAGAGCTCACACCCTGGAAAAACCAGACAGGCTAAACCAGGTTGAGCATAATCAACAGGCCTCAAACCTCTCAGTGAGTTAGAAGGCTGTCTACCCCAAGCATGCGAAGACTTCTCTGGCAGAATGCGCAGATGTGAGCAATTTGTTCCATTGGCCAGGCTTGGTCAGACATCAAAGTCGCTAAGGTCATCCATCCTTGGTTGTCTTAACTTTTATCTTGCCACTAGACTTCAATGACTGGAAGAAAGGACAAGGCCTGACTTTGTACAATTGATGCACAAGTCAAGACATGACCTTGTGGTGTCTTCTTCAGAAATGAAGGACAAACAACAACGACAAGCAAGAATGGAAGAGGTGGAGGAAGTCAGCAGGAGAGATAAGAAGTTATGAAATCCTTTGTGTGTTTACGATTTGATTTTTTTTAAAGCTATTTTTAAGTAAAACATAGACATAACCACTGCAGCTTCAAAGCCCTCCTAGCTGAGCATAATTAGAGCTGTTAGATTAGAATTAGATTCTGTAAAAAAAAAAAGATTTTTTTTAGCAATAAATATGGTTTTCGTGCATCTCTTATGTTCCTTCATGTTTTGTAGCATGTAAACTGGTTTCGTAGCTAACTGGTATTGCTTTCCACATCCTGTATATTGCTATTTTTGAGCTTCCCTTTGAAGTAAATGAAAACTCTGCAGATTAAAGCATTAAGCAAGGAGAAAAGAGAACCGCTAATCTTGTCTTTTAATATTTAAAAGTAAATAAGGAAAGGCATTTTCTTGACAGATTACAGAAATGAAAATTATGAAGTATTTCAATTACTCTGAAGTAATTTACCCCAAGATGAGAGGATAGAATTGTTTTGATAAAGCAAAGAATATACAAATAAATGTTGGTTGTTGTCCTTCGTTCTTAAAGAGGACCAGAATGACATCACTATGCTTCAGTCAAGATTCAATGCATCCGACTGGCTGATCAGGCCAATACGAGCTCAGTCAGGCACAAATAGTCCATGTGAACAATTGGGATGGATACTCCAAACTTGCACATCCTGCATTTCCTTTGAGCTGTTTCAGTTCTGCTTTGCTCATAGAGCACAGCACCTTCTCTGATGTGGGCATGCCATGCTGAGTGGTGCTGTGCCAATGTCTCCCATGTTGCACAATCAATTCCAAAGTTCTTGAAAGAGACCTTGAGAGGGTTCTTGTATTGCTCCTTCTGACCACCATGTGAAGGCTTGCCCTGTGTGAGTTCTTCATAAAATAGTCTTTTTGGCAAGCCTACATTTTATATTGGAACAACGTGGCCAGTCCATTGGAGTTGTGCTCGCTGAAGCAGATTTTGAATGCTTGGCAGTTTAAGTAAGGACCTCCGTATCTGGTACCTTATCCTGCCGGGTGATCTTCAGAATCCTCCTAAGACGATTCAAATGGAAACCATTCAGTTTCTTGGCATGGCACTGGTAAACTGTCCAGGTTTCACGGGCATACAACAATAAGGTCAGCACCATGGCTCTGTAGATGTTCAGTTTGATAATCAGTTCGATACCTCTTCCCTCCCATACTTTCCTTTGGAGCCTCCCAAACACTGAGCTAGCTCTGGCAACGCCTGTGTTAACCTCATTATCAATGTGTACATCCCCGGAAAGCATACTACAAGGTAAGTGAACTTATCCACAGCATTCAAAACTTCTCCATTTGCTGTAACTGATGGTTCCACGTATGGGTGGTGTGGTAGTGGCTGATGGAGCACCTGTGTTTTCTCGGTGTTAATTGTTAGGCCAAAATTAGTGCAAGCAGCAGAGAATTGTTCCATGCTTTGTTGCATCTCAGCATTGAGTGCATGATCATCCCCAAACAGAATGTAGAAACTCCCTTTACCAAGACAGATTGTAACCTATCTACAACCTAGTAGGTAATTTGTAGGGGTTGCTAAGGCTCTAAGGGGTTAAATGATTTTTCTAGGGGTCAGACCACGAGAAATAGAGGTGAAATCTGAATCCAGGTCCCCTGATTCCATGCCCTTCTATCCACCCTACCACATTATTTCCCGCCTTAATAAGAATTTAATACTAATTTAATTGAGTTAAATTGTATTCTAGTATCATTATATATTGCCTCTATAAATTTTGATTAAGAAACATAAATATAACTCCCATGTCTTCTAGTTCTTTAATTAAAAGTTGACAATCAACCATAATTCGTTAATTATTTCTCTAAATCACTGTTTCCGAACCTTTTTTTTCAATATTAGGATACCCTTTTAAATGTCAAAAAATTTCCCAGGCTCCCACAGTATAGTAGTTGTATTTTTGGTATCCACTTACAAAATGCATAATGACAAAAGGCTACTACCAATTCTGTAAAGTTTTGCATTTTGTTAATCACATTGGTACCTAGAAGTATTTGGAAAATAAAGGCCTAGAGGCTGGAAAGCTGTCTTGGGTTCAAGCCCTGCTTCTGACACCAACTAGAGGTGGGATCCTGGACAAATCATTTAATCTCTCAGTGCCCCTTGGCAGTTCTCAGTTTGGTTTCAGAACAGTTGCCAATTTGCATTGGTACAGTTCTTTTACAGGTGGAGGAAAGGAATAGAGGGAAGGGATAAACATTTATATAGCTCCCACTATGTGCTACGTCCCCAAAGATGGGGAACCTGCAGCCTCAAGACCTGTTCTGTGAAGTCTGGATTCAGTCAAAGGGCAGCACTTGAGGACCTAGAGGGCCACATGTGGCCTCAAGGCCTGAGGTTCCCCACCCCTGCAGCTAGGCAATGTACTAAGCGCTTTACAAATATTATCTCATTTAATGTGATAAAAGAGGCAGCTGGGTGGTGAAGTGGATAGAACTCTGGGCCTGGACTCTGAAAGACCTGAGTTCAAATCCAACTTCAGATACTTACTAACTGTGTGACCCTGGACAAGTCACTTAACCTCTGTCTGCCTCAGTTTCCTCAACTGTAAAAATGAGGAAAATAAAAGCACCTACCTTTCAGAGTTGTTGTAATGATTAAATGAGATAAATAAAATGCAAAAATGAAATCACAGATTAGGTTAAAAAAAATCCATATAAGTAATTCTTCTTGAGAAGGATACTTGGTGCTGTTTTGCAGTTTTCAAAAACTTGAACCCTGTCTAAAATGTTTTTCAAGCCCATTTTTAGTTCAGTTTCTCAATAAGGTGTCTCAATTCAAAGCATATATCTTTCATTCCTGGTCATGTTTGCTCATTTTTCTCCAACTTCTTTATATTTCATTCTCTCTTTCACTTTCTCCTCTCTTTCCCTCACTGAAGAAGGGAAGAGAAAGATGAAAATAAATGAAACACTTTTCCAGAAGTGTTTTTCAAATTATGGTCCAAAGTTTATTAGTAACTTCCAAGAAGTTTAGACTCCAAGTACTCTACAGAAATGGGTCCAACACACTATTCTAAACACTGGGATTAAATGAGTTTTTAAATGACACTCCGTGTTCTTTAGAAGCTTAAAATACAATGGGGGAGATGGGAGGCAGGAGATTTAATAATAATAAGAGCTAGCATTTATATAGAGCTTTAAGGTTTGTGAAGCACTTTACAATATTATCTCATTAGATCCTCACAACAACTCTGGGAGGTAGGGCCTATTTTTTAAACCCCCATTTTACAGATGAGGAAAGTGACTTGCCCAAAGTCACACAGGTAGCATGTGTCTGATCCTGGATTTGAACTCAGGTCTTCCTAACTCTAGTCTATCCACTATGCCGCCTAGCTTCTTCGATATGACATACACACAGTCAACCAACAAGCATTTATTACCCATTAACTATGTACCAAGTACTTTGCTAAACTTTGAGGATAGAAAATAAAAAATGAAACAGTCACTGACCTCAAGATATTTACATTCCAATGGGAGAGACAACCCAAATACGATCTGGAAAGTCTTAGAAATGGTGTGTGGAACAATGGGAAAGTTCACTGAGTGAACATGCTCTTTCCAGAGGCAAGGTCGTGGTGATTTGATTATCTTTCTGAATTAAGAAGAGGTATAAGTTCTAGGCACTTAGGCAGCTAAATGAAGGTTAGTCCAGACACAAATGACTTCCTTCCAGGCATGACTTCTTAGTGGTCCAGTATGGAGGGTAGAATAATGCAGAAGCATAAGGGACCGGGACTTTTTGCCTTGGCAGCAATAATTGGGACAATTTCACCGGCTCCACTCTTATTAAGTGGATTTGATGTGGCTTCTTAAAGAATCAAGGTAATTGGCACTAGCTGCCTGCTTGATAAATTAAATTACTCCCTCTTAGCTATACTTCCCCTTCCCCAAAATGTTAAGTGCCTTGAGGCTTAGGACTGTTTTTCATTTTATTTCTGTATTCCTTTGCACATAGTAGGCAACTAGCAAATTCTTACTGGATGATTAAATGAATTGGGACAATAGGCATAACAGTCAAGTGATGAGAACAAGATTGACTCAAAATATGAATGGACTGCCTTGAGAACTAGAGCTCCCTTTCACTGAAAGTCCTCAAGCAGAGGCCACTTGTCAATATCCTGAAGAAGGAACTTCTAAATGGGATGGGAGATTCAAGGTCACTTCCAACTCTGGGATTGTTCAGCAGAATAAAAAAGCACAGGATTTGAGTCAGAAGACCTGGGTTCAAATTTGGGGTTGTAGCTGTGGCCAAATCACTTTAGATTTCTGGGTTTCGGTTTCCTCATTTGTAACATGGGGGATTAGACTGGACTTCCAAAGCTCCTTGACACTCTACTAGTGGTGTCTGTAATATAAATTTGAGTATGGTTTGTGGCCTGTGTGATTGCGTTCTAATCATGCACATGGCCAAACAAATAGCTCTGTCCTTTATCATTCTATCCATGCTTCTAAACCTCTGGAATTTTAGAATGTAAACTCCCAGACAACAGGCACACTGTTGGACTATTCCCCTTCCCCACTCCCTTCCCCCCAGCCCCTTACTTTTTATGAGAGTTGGCCAGAAAGTAATGTGTGAGCTCCCTTCTTAATCATTAACAGCTGCCCAGCTGCCTTCATCTGTATTCCCTGTAATCTCACAGATAGGCCCTCTGTAGCTGTAACTCAGAATGACTCCAAGATGTTGACAAATAGAGATCCATTTCAGAGACCTGCTTTTGCTTATCCATAATCAATGTGTGGGGGCTCCTCAAAAGAATGCATTTCTTACAATCTCTGACAACAACCCCAGAAGAAAAGATTCAAAATGGTTTGAAGAATCCTTGGGATGAGGGAAAAGCTTCCTAAGGTGTCTGCTCTGGAGGGGAAAGGCAAATTTTGGATGTCTGTGTTTGTACCTGCACACTGTGCGTCCATGGAGGCCGACATGTAGGAAGATAGATGCAAGTGTGGATCTACGTGTTCCTGCCAGAAGTGAGGAACTGCAATGGGACATGGGACTTTTCAAAAAGAGAATTCTGGAATAAGAAGCATTAAAACTTCAGGATATTATGCTAGTTGAAGGACCCTGAGGAATTAAGGGTTTAAGCAAAGGACTAACAAATCAGCAGTCATGAATCTGCATTTGCCAGTAATGAGCAGTTTAAATAACTTTAGGAGGTATTTGGTCTTCTCTCATTTTGTTTCTCTCACCTATAAAAATGAGAACATTAAAGTGGCCCAGGGGCCTAGGATAAAAGGAGTCACATTTTAATCTATGAACACTGTATTTTGTTTTTCATCAGTTGTCTGTAATTTTAATTTATTATCATAAATATTATTATTATGAACTGATAATGTCAATGTCTGACTTGGTTAAATGAGTGGAACTAATGCAGCATGAGGAGACATCAATTGCTCTTATTATGATGCCTAGGATGGCAGTAGAAGTCATAGCAGCTTTAGGGCTAAGGAAAGACATAGGAGACAAATAAATCCCTAGTATCTGGGCCTCATCCCTCTATTCATCTCTCATGAGTAAGAATGGAACAGAAAAATGCTTTGGCTTCTACTTAGGAAAATGAAGTGGAGGTGGAGGAGAAAGGAAATTAAAGAAGGAATTTGCAATGGACACAGAATCTCCTAGTTCTGGCTACTTTTTCCTATTTTGGTGGTGTGAATCACTATGACACTGTTCATCCCTAATCCGGAGGAACCCTGCTCCCCATCCCCTTCCCACCCTACCCCCTATAAAATAACACAAGCTCCAGGGCCACCTTCAAAATTTAAGATGGTTCAAAACTGGTTAAGAGAGTTGACAAAGTTTGACCCCTAAGATCCACTGTTAGAAAAAGCAGATTTGACCTGAACTCTTAGCAACCACTACCAATGGAAGCTAATTACAATTAACCCAAGAACTCATCGGACCACTAATGCCCAAGAGCTGACAAAGTCAAACAACCTAGAGATCCATGAATACAGGCCTGCAAAACCAGAGGATTCTTTGGAACTGATGTGATCTCTATGAGCCAGGGACATAGTCCTATTTATCCAGGAAGCCACTGGACACATACAGGGATAGTGGCAGAGATCTTCCACTGACAAGGACAAGACCAGAAATTACAAGAGGGATGATGAGACCACATAAGTCAGAGATGGCTAGCCCCTGATGTCAGGCTCGTCTCTTGGCATGTGATCTCTCTGAATCAAGTAACAACCTTTCATCTTAGTGTTTGCCAAGTTACTTAAACTACTGGGAGCCTGAATCAATCAGTCAGTTCCTTGGGGAATTCACTACTGAGGGGAATGAAATAATCAATCGGTAGTTATTTATCGAGTCTATTACATGCTCGGTACAGTGCTAAATAAGCTTTCATGTTTCCAATCAACACAGAAGAGGAAGATTTAAAGCTCTTTAAAATTATTCTGGTGGCCCAGTACAAGTTATAGTGATCAGTATTCCCTAAAATAAAGTACAGCAAGAGAAGGGTTTGTGAGAGCCTTGTTCTTACGAGCATAGACAGCATTTAATATCTGAGACAATTTCCTTTGTGGACTTTGGAGCATGTATAGGTATTCTGACTATTTCCTATCTACTTACCATGTGGCAAAGAGGGAGTTTTTTGATTGTCTTCTGAATCAGAACATATCAAAACAAAACAAAACAAAAACACATTAATCAAGGCAAATTGAGTTCTTCATTGTGGTCAAAAGGCAGACATGCCATAAGCCTTTGAGTGAGTGTTGCTTCTCTCTCTGTTGTCTACCCTTTCCTGCTCTTAGGTGCAGGAGTATTGAAGATGAGATATTTGTGACCTCATAAGCTTCAAAAGGTCAGAAGTCATTACTAGAGTTTACTCACAGTGAAATCCAATGAGACACCAGTGACCTCTTTCAAGAACAAGCCATCAGAGCGTCAGGAAATGAAGTCTATACCAGAATTTACTAGCAGCCAAACCTGGTGAAATGTCAGAGACCTGCTTCACCCGACTTAGATAGAAGGCATCTGAGACAGTGTGGCCTGTAATAAGGAAGTGACATATAGTAGCATTTGAAAGTGAACTTTGGGGACAAAAGCTTTATAGCAACCACTTTAACTTTGAGCCTACTCTTCCCCGGGGCAGAGATGATATGGAGGAGAATGTGCCCCCCCCACACACACACTGCATTGGTGTTCTGGCTTTATCTTCTCCGTAATTATCTCTTTGTAAAAACTAACAATTTTTAATTGGTTAAATGACATTGGGGGACTAATCACTGAGTGAACCAATGCTATGAGGAAGATAACTATAAATGATAGTGGGGAAAACATACTAAAATGGGGGCTTGAGCCAATGGCATTAAAAAAAGATATCCTGACCCTTCAAGTTTAATCCTAGAACACTGAGGGGGAAGATGAAGCCAAGCCTCAAGAGACTTGATTTGACAGTACAAGTGGGAATTGGGATAAGAACCCTCAGAATCTACAAAGGTTTACAAAAGGTTACAGTAATCCTATCTGCTCTATAATCAGCAAAGCAAGCACTGTATCTATTTAATGTGCAACTAATAATTTCTGAAATTCATCATTTAGAGGTAGCATGCCTTCAGCAGGGGTGGGGAACCTGTCTCATGTGGCCCTCTAGGTCCTCAAGTGAGGCCCTGTGACTGAATCTGTAAAGTTTGTAAAGTTCTGTGAAATTTGGATTCTGTCAAAAGGTAGCACTTGAAGACCTAGAGGGTGACATGTGACCTCAAGGCCACAGGTTCCCCACCCCTTTTAGAGGGTTCATGCCTAGAGTGCTTGACATGGGACTAGAGAGACCTAAGTTCAAATCCTGGCTTTGACACTGACTTTGCAACCATGGGCAAAATCATTTAACTTCTCTGTGCTATAGTTTCCTTATCTGAAATATGTAAATAATATGATAAACTTTCAAATGACAAATAAATGTCAGTTAATATAAAATTAGAGAAAGTATCCTGAGCATCCTGTCTGTTACCTTCAACTAAAATGATTTGTTATATAGGGAATGGAATCAAATTTATAAAAATAAGAGCCATTTCCCAACTGATAAATGGTCAAAAGATATAAACAGGCAGAATTCAGAAGATATCAAAGCTATCGATAGTCTCATGAAAAAATGCTCTAAATCACTATTGATTAGAGAAATGCAAATTAGAAAAACAATTTGGTACTATGCCCAAAGGGCTGTAAAACTGTGCATACCCTTTGACCCAGCAATACCATTACTAGGTCTGTACCCCAAAGAGATCAAAGATTGTATATTCTAAAAACTAATAGTCTAAACTTGATAACACAGATTCATGCGCCTGCTTTCTAAAGCAAGTAGGTAAGATTTTACACATCTATAAATGTTCAACTATAACCAAAGATTAAATTTTTTTCTTTCATTTATTCACTGACTTACTTATTGGGCTAGATATTCTGTGGGGACCTTAAAACCTAGTTGATATTTTAAAAAAATCATTTACACAAATAGCTGCAATATAAAACAGTATGTGTTAAATGCAAACTGGGACTATAGGCAAGTGCTACAAGGGTACAAAGGGTAATCAGGGAGGGTTTCATGGAGGAGGTAAGAATGGAGCTGGACATTGAAAAATGGAAATGGAAGATTGAGGTCATTCTAAATTTGGAGAATTGAATTAGCAAATTAAAGGAGGCAGGGAAAGATAAAGTATGTTTAGGCATCTATGAGCAATCTAGTTTGGCCAGAGCAAAAGTTTTATGTAGGAGTATAATGAAAATGAGACTTGTTTGTTTGTAATTCATTTTAGATTTTTAAAAAATCTGTTTCCATTGAAAGGTCTAATCCTACCTTTTCCAGAAAACATTTGCATGATTCTACATTTTTCATTTTAAATGCAGACAAAACAACTTTTTGTAAATTTTCCTGTTAGTGGTTTTAATAACAGATGTCCTACTGTTTGTTGGACTGAATGTCAGACAAATCTGAAAGACAAGGTATTCTGCAATGCAACAGCAGACTGATGATTCAGATGAAGATCTGAGTTTGAAGCCCATCTCTCATTGGCTAGCTGTGTGACCATGCCATGTCTTTAATATTTCTTAGTTTTAGTTTCGTCATCTGTAAAGTTGGCACAGTAATACCTGTAGTACCAGCCTCAAAGGTTATTTTGAGGCTCAAATAAGAGAGTCAACTAGAAATATATCAAGTACCTACTATGTGCCAGGAACTATGATAAGTCTTGGGAATATAAAGAAAGACAAAAGAAAATCCCTGCTGTCAATGAGCTCACAGTCTAACGGAAGAGACAACATGCAAACTATGTACAAATATGATATAGGCAGGATAAATTGGGGGTAATAAGTGCTAAGATTAAGGAGAACTGGGCAAGGGTTCTTATAGAAGGTAGGACTTTAGCTGAGACTTATAGGAAGGAATAGATGAGGAGGAAGAAAATTACAGGGATGGGGAACAGCCAGTGAAAATGCCAAGAACTATGCAGCGTCATATGTGAAGAATAACAAGAAGGCCAGTGTATCTGGATCACAGAGTTTGTGGAGAGGAGTAAGATATAAGATAACTGGAAAGGTGGCAAAAGACCAAATTATGAAGGGCTATAAAAACCAAACAGAAGATTTAATCTTTCATTCTAGAGGTGATAGGGAGCCACTGGATTTTATTGAGTAGGAGGGGTGATATGGTCAGATATGCTTTTTAGGAAGATCAAATCGACTGCTGAATGGAGGATGGACTGAAGCGGGGAGAGACTTGAGGTAGGGAGACAAACCAGAATGCTATTACAATAGTCCAGCTGTGAGGCGATGAGGCAATGCACCAAGATGGCAGCAGTGTCATAGGAAAGAAGGGGGCCCTATACTGGAGATGTTTCATAGAACTTGACATCTGATTGCATACAGAGCAAATCTTTGCCATGTAGATATTGTCGTTCAGTTGTGCCCAACTCTTTGTGACCCCATTTGGGGTTTTCCTGTCAAAGACATTGGAGTGGTTTGCCATTTCCTTCTCCGGCTCATTTTACAGATGAGGAAACTGAGGCAAACAAGGTTAAGTGACTTGTTGAGGGTCAGACATATACTAAGTTTCTAAGGCCACCTTTGAACTCAGGCCTTTCCGACTCGAGGCCCTGTGATCTATCCACTGTACCACCTAGCTGCCCATATAGATGTCATCTATGCTTATTATTGGGATCACACTTTTTGAGATAGTGATTTGAAATATGTAGCAGGGAAAATTGCAAATCTAAAAATGCTATTATTGGTTCCACCTACCAAAATGCTAATTTTCTGGCACTACTACCCTTTGTATATGTAAACCAAAAGAATCATGCTTCTTTGTTCTTTTATAGCCAAGAGAAATTATGTTCCCATGACTTCAGAGAGTTGTTATGCCTTTTTCTGACTTCTGCCACTTATATATTAGACTCCTGCAGATCATTACCAATATCAACATCTGGCGCTGCTTGCTTCCCTGTCAAATGAAGTGCTTCAATTTCCTCTATTTCTTCAGTAACAGGAAATACCATTTGTGCTTTGGTGGAATTTAGGATTAAATATTTCTAAAAGCAACTGTTGTTTTTATAAGACATCTTGAAGTGATGATTTATTTTGTGTGCTCTTTTGCCTGTAAATTCTTCTCTCCATCTGAACTGAACCAAAACCCCCCTGCCTACACATCCCGCTATTAGATCGCTCGGCTTCTCTTTCTTCCATCCAGTTCCATTTCTTGAGTACCTAATGTATATAAGGGATCCTACTGGGTAAAAATCATCTCCAGCACCCAAATGCCAATGGCTTCTGGCTACTGTTCATCTGGGGCAGGAGGTGCTGCCAAGCATATGGGAAGCACAGCCAACTCCTCACTCACAGGATGTAATCATTACTTCTTCTTTCCCTAATAGTTAATGCTCCACCTGTCAAGAATGACTCTTGCACATGTAAGAACTTAATAAATGTTTGTTGATTTGAATTGACCATCTTTCTATGGGAAGGCAAAAGTCCAAAAAATAATGATTAGGGGACAGATAGTATGACGTTGGGGAAAAGAATATGGGATCCAGGGTCATAGGAATTAGATGCAAATCCTGACTCTGCTATTCACTTAAACTTCTCTGAGCCTCAGTTTCCTCATCTATAAAATAAGGGGATTGTATTAGTTCAGTTAACGAATTACTAAACATTTATTAAATGACTACTTTGTGCCAGCACAGGGCTAAGCCTTGGGGATACAGAAAGAGGCAAAAGACAGTCTCTGCCCTCAAGAAGCTCACAGTCTAAGGGGGAGACAAGAAACAAACACACACATTCAAAGCAAGCTAGATATAGGATAAAGAGGAAATAATTAACAGAGGGAAGGGCACTAGAATTAAGAGAGGTTGGGGAAGACTTTCTGTAGAAGGTGAGATTTCAGTTGGGACTTAAAGGGAGCCAGTAGGCAGAGTTGAAGAGGGAGAGCATTCCACTTGGCGGAGAGCCAGAGGAAAATGCTTGGAGCCAAAAGAGGGAGTGCCTTGTTCTTGGAACAGCCAGGAGATGAGTGTCCCTGTATGCAGAGTGTGTGGTGAGGAATAAGGTGTAAGAAGACTGGAAAGGTAGGTGAAGCCTAGGTTATGAAGGGAATTGAATGCCAAACAGAGCAGTTGTATTTGTTCCTAGAGGCAATAGAGAGCCATTGGAGTTTATTGTGTAGAGGGGGTAGGAGGTGACTGATCAGATCTGTGCTTTAGGAAATCTCTTTAGTGGCTGAATGGAGGATGGATTGGAGTGGGGAGAGACTTGAGGCAGGCAGACCCACCCAGCAGGCTATTGGAATAGTCCAAGCATGACATGATGAGAGCCTGCACCTGAGTGGTAGTAGTGTTAGAGGACAAAAGGGGGTTTATTTGAGAGATATTGCAAAGGCAAAATTGACAGGCCTTGGCAACAAATTGCATATGGGGGGAGGGGGTGAAAGATATTGAGTCCAGGATGACTCTCAAGTTGCAAGCCCGAGAGACTGGGAAGATTGTATTGCCTTTTACAGTGATAGAGAAAGTGCGTGGGGGAGGGAAGTTGGGTATAGGGGGAAAGATAATGGATTTCATTTTGGACATAGAAAGTTTAACATGTCCATTGGCCATCCAGTTCTAGGTGTCTGAAAGGTGGTTGGAGATATAAGATTGGAGGTCATCAGGAAAGATAGATTTGAAAATCATCCACATAAGGATAGTAATTAAATCCATGGGAGCTGATGAGATAACCAAGTGAAGTGGTGTAGAGGAAGAAGAGAAGAGGACCCTGGACAGAAGCCAGTTAGAGGGCTTATATATGGATGAGATCCGACAAAGGTACCTGAGAAGCAGTGGTCAGAGAGGTAGAAGGAGAACCAGGAGAGAAGAGTGTCCCAAAAACCTAATGAGAAGAGAGTATTAAGGGGGAGAGGATGATCAAAGGTTGCAGAGAGGTCGAGGAGAATGAGGATTAAGAAAAGATGATTGGATTTTACCTTTAAGGTCTCTTCTACCTTTAAATCTATGATTCAATTCTCTCTCTGATCTTTGGGAGGTTGCTTCCAAAAAAGAACTGGCTACTATTAATATATAGAAAACTCTTCCTTCTTAGAAGTACACAGTAGTGATGGATATCACAGATCCTATTTCCACTCATATAGTTACTAATATTCTAGTTACCAAATGAAATAGTTTATGTAAAGCATTCTGAAGTGAATATGTCAATTATTGCTATTATTTCTACCATTATTACCACCAATATAATGAGAAGACAGTGCTCGCTGCTGAATATAACCATAGAAATCTCATCTCCCATTATTCGACCCATCAATAAGCATTTATCAGGCATGTGTCAGGTACTGTGTTAGGTGCTGAGGATACAAGTACAAAGAATAAAATATTTCTTACTCTCAAGGAGCTAATATTCTAATGAAGGAGGTTACACAAAGAAACACTCTCCTCTTCACAAAGAAAGCAGTATTTTCTTCATAGAATAATAGGATTTAGAAGTGGAAGAGACCTTAGACATTATCAAATCCTCTTGTCCTTAGCCCTCTCTCTCTCTAATATCAGGGAACATTTTCTGAACAGCAGGTAACAAAAGGAGGGAGGCTCTAGACAGGTATATCTCATTTTATTGTGCTTCGCTTTATTGCACTTTGCAGATATTGAGTTTTGGGGTTTTTTTGTTTTGTTTTGTTTTACAAATTGAAGGTTTGTGGCAACTCTGCATGGAGCAAGTCTATTGGCACCATTTTTCCAACAGCATGTGCTCACATCATATGTCTCTCATAATTTGGTAATTCTCGCTATATTTCAAATTTTTTCATCATCCTTATATGCTATGGTGATTGGTGATCAGATCTTTGATATTAAATTGTTTTGGGGTATCCATATAAGATAGTGGACAATCGCTAAATGGTGTGGGTGTTCTGACTGCTCCACAAACCAGTTATTCCTCATCTCTCTCCCTCTCTTGGGACCTCTCTATTCCCTGAGACAAAACAATATTGAAATTAGGCCAATTAATAACCCAACAATGGCCTCTAATAGTTCAAGTGAAAGGAATAGTCAATTGATATGGCAAACTCCATTGCTGTCTTATTTTAAAAAATTGCCACAGCCATCCCAACTTTTAGCAGCTCCCACCCTGATCAGTCAGCAGCCATTGACACTGAGGCAAGACTCTCCACCAGCAAAAAGATTACATCTTCTTGAAGTCTCAGATGATGGTTAGCATGTTTTAGCAATAAAGTATTTTTAAAATTACAGTATATACTTTTTTAAGATGTAATACTATTGCACATTTAATAGTCTGCAATATAGTGTAAACATAACTTTTATATGGACTGGGAAACCAAAAAATTCATGTGACTGGCTTTATTGTAATAAATTATTGTGGTAGTCTGGAACAAAACCCGCAATATCTCCAAGGTATGCCTGTACTTTGGGGAGGCATAGAGGAACAGAGGTGGAAGAAAGAACTGAGTGAGAAACGTAGAAAAGCCACCACTACCTTTATTGCTAAAGATTATTGGCACAAAAGTACGGCATGTTACTGGAAGAATAGCATCGATCATACTAATGCTTAGAATGAGGTGAGGTGGTGAGGAAAACTATGAACAACATAAAGGAGTTTTTAGCTATGTTGAGAAAAGAAGAGATTCAAAGAATAGATAGGGACATTGCTCAGGATGGATGGAAGGATGAGAATGGATAATAGATAATCCGATTCAATAAATGTTTATTTAGCACCAATCTTATGCCAGCTATAGGCAGTTAGGTGGTACAGTGGATACAGCACTGGACGTGGAGCCAGGAAGATCCACATTCAAATTTGGCCTCAAACATTTACTAGCTGTGTGACCCTGGTCATATCACTTAACCCCTATTGATTCAGTTCCTCATCTGTAAAATAGTGACACACTGGAGAAGGAAATGGCAAATCACTCCAGTATCTTTGCCAAGAAAACCCCATGGAAAAATGTCTATGAGGTCACATGGACGTGACTCAACAATACCAACGTGTTCCAGGCCCTGTGCTAAGTGATGGGGATACAAATAAGGAAAAGAAAGACAGTTCCTGACCTTGCGGACCTTACCATCTATTGGGAGAACATAACATGCTAAAGAAAGCTGAGAAGGGGAAAGAAGATATGATGTTATATGGCATCAAAACCCAGCAGAGAAATTGATAGAGAGTAGAAAGTTACCTAGAGAGTTGAGATCCCAGTAAAGGAAGGTTTTGAGAGCAGTTTAGTGTTCTGCTTCTACTCCCACCTGCAGTCAGAGGGGAGAAGCCACTGAGGAGCGGAAAAGCTGTTGAATATTAAAAAATGAGTCAACCAGCATGATGAGATTTCAGGTGATCAGCTTATCCTGGGTGAGACGTGATGTTCCATGAATAAATAAACAGACAAAACCTAGAGTAGCTCCACCTATTTGCAGTTTTTTTTTTTCCGTCAAATAAAATTATGTCTGGAATGGAAAGAATTGAACAAAGTGGCTAATAGCAGTGGTAATATCCAAGATAAATAAGGAGAAACATAGCTCCAGCTATCCTTTATGAGCTCAAGTTACTGGTCCAGGTGAACTCCATCCCAGGATACTGAAAGACCTTGAAGATATGCTGGCTGAGCTGCTTTCAATTATCTTGGAAAAAGCATATGGAATGAAAGAAGTATTACAGAACTAAAGGAGGGCAGATATTTTACATAAATGAAAGAATGAAGTTTCCAAAAATGTAGATTGGTGTGCTTCTTTGACTCCTAGCAAAACTCTAGAATGAATTAATGAGCTAGTTAGTGAATATCTAGAAAAGGAAACATTAACCACAAAGGGCAATGTGGCTTAATTAAAAAGAAGTCATTGAAAGCTTGCAGGTCCTCTGCCTGAGCAGTCCCTGAGATCCTGGAATAAAATAATACTCTCTATCCCAAGAAAGCAGTCAGAAGACCAATTCAGATATTCCCTACAGAAGTACACAGAGCCCAACCCTAACCTCAAGCTTGAAAGCGTCAAGTAACCTAGAAGAATGAGCAAACCAAAAAAGAGTGCCATAAAAAGCTATCATGATGACAGAGACATTTAAGATAAACCCAGAAGAACAGCCATAAGCAAAGCCTCCAAAAAAACCAAAACCAAGCCATGGCAATTAGAATTCCTGGAACAGATAGAGTAAGAGATTGGGCCATTTTTTTTAAATGAATGAAATAAGGGAGAAAGGGAAAGGGGAAAATGGAGAAGAACTGAGAGCTATGGAAGAAAGAATAGGAAAGGGAATTAACAGTTCAACCTAAAAGTTTCAAAATCTTGCCCAAGCAATAAATTCCCTGAAAAATGGAATGGGCGAAAGAGAAGAGAATGACAAGAAATAATAAAACAAAGTCAAAAGACTTAAAAATAGAAGAAAATGTAAAGTCAACCAATCTAGAAAACAGATCTAGAAGAGTCATTCAAGAATCACTGTACTGCCTGGAAGGCATAACCAAACAAAAGAGTCTAGATAGCCCAAGAAAGAACTGCCCAAATCTTTAGAACCAGGGGACAAAGTGGATCTCCTGAAAGACAGTCTAAAATGAAAACTCCCTGGAGGATTATAGACAAATTCCAGGGTTTCCTGGACAAAGAAAAAAATACTTAAAGCATCCCAAAACAAAGAATTCAAGTACAAAGGAGTCATAGTCAGGATGATACAATATTTAGTGGTGACCATCATAAAAGAGTTAGAATTCAGAAGGCAAAGGATATAGGCTTACTCAAAAAGAACAACTTACCCAGAAAAACTGAGTATAATTATACATGAGGGAAAACAGATCTTTAATGAGATAGGAGGTGTTTAAACCTTTTTGATGAAAGAGCTGCATAGAAGTTTTGAAATTCAAAAACAGGAGTCAAGAGAAACAAAAAAGGAAAATATGAACAATAATAAGGGACTAAACAAAGGTAAACTATTTATTTTCAAATATGAGGAAGATGATGAATGTGTTCCCTTTGAACATTATCATCATCAGGGGTCATAAGAGTCTAGTTAAGACAGAAGGCTCAGAAGTGCTTCTGTTATGTCTTGATGATCTTAAGAATAGAAAATGAGAGGAAGAGAAGTGTGGGAAGGAGGAAGGAAGGAGAAAATTTTTTTTTACATACTGAAGGTGCTAAAGTAGAAGCCTATAGAAACAAAGAAAGGGTGAGTGGAGATGGTGACTCTTGAACCTTATTTTCATCTGTTCCTGTTAAAGGAAGGAAGAATATACACACAGAGTTAGGTCCAGAAATATATTTCACTAAACAAGGAAAAAGGAGGGAAAGAGGACAAATGAAGGTGAAATATGTGATAGGATAGTTTAACAGAGGGATTAGTCCTAGGTAAAACAAACTAAGAATACATAAAAATGTTTAGAGCAGTTCTTTTTGTGGTGGCAAAGAATTAAAAATGGAGAGGGTTCCCATTACTTGGGAAATGACTGAACAAATTGTGGTATATAAATTTGATAAAATATCATTATGCTATAAAAATGATGGAGATGATTTCAGAGAAATCTGGGATGACTTGTATGAACTGATCAAGTAGTCAAGTGAGCAGAACCAGAAGTTTATACAATGACAATATTGTAAAGACAAATATCTTTGAAATACTTTGGAATTTTAATCAGTGTAATTACACGACTCATGATGAATCATGCTACCCACCTCCTAATAGGACTTAAGAGTGCAGATGGAGCTGTATTTTTTTTTCTGGACTGGGCGAATGTGGGAGTTTGTTTTCCTTGATTATACGTGTTTGTAATGAGCATTTTGTTTTCCTTTCTTACTTAATTAGAGAGGGGGAGGTAGAAGGGAGAGAAGGTAGATTTTTTGATGAATTGAAAAAAATTCATTAAAAAAAGTGTACCAGACTTTTAAAAACTGGGTTACATGACTGATAGATCTTATAACTCAGTTAACTGATAACATTGATTTAAGTATGTGACTAAATCTCTTATGTTATTTTTGTGAATAAAATGGGGAGATCGTGACTAGGTAATAGTATAGCCAAATAAATTAAGGCACTGGTTGGATGGCTAGACCCAAGAAGTAGTCATTAATAGTATGATGTCACCTTGGAAGTAGTTTCATATGGAGTACCCCAGGAATGTGTGCTTGGCCAGATGCCAATATAATATTTTTACCAGTGACTTGAATAAATGCACAGATGGTATGCTTGTCAAATCTTAAGATGACACAGAGCTGGAAAGAATAGCCAAAACACTGGATGACAGAGTTAGCATTGAAAAAAATCTGGACTCCTAATTCTTGAAAAAGGTCTTCTATGTTCTCAGAATTACCTTACCCAAGATTTTAGTTTTTTGGTTTTTGGGTTTTTTTGGGCAGTCTTCAGGAATTAGTATGCAGTGTAGAACTATAATTGTCTTAGATGATTCCCCATGGTTGGGAAGAATCTAAGAAGATCTTAGTCCTGGGTCTTCTCCCTTTCTCTGAATGGAGAGGGTAGAGGGTCATCAGACAGGTCCTCCCAGATCTTCTCTTTAAGGAGGGGGCCCAGGGCAGTCACCTTGTCATTTCTCTCCAGCTAAAATTTTTCATCACATCCCTGCACCAAGTACTCTCCCCATCCTTTTCAACTTTTTTATTTGTTGTCTTTCTTTGTATCCCAGTACTCAGCACAGTTCATAAATGTTTATTGACCATCGACTATTATTTATTGACTAATATGGGATTTAATAAGGATTAATGCAAAGTCTCACAGGGGCCTAAACAAATTCACTTCACAAGTCCAAGATGTAGTAGCTGTGTGGGTAGCAATTTGTATGAAAGCAATTGTGGGGTTTTAGAGGACTGAAATAGAAGTTCAATAGAAGTGAACAGCATGATATGGCAATTTGAAAAGCTAATGGTATCTACTAGGTCTGTATCCCCAAGACAGCCAAAAAAAGCGAGGGGGGAGGGGGAAGGACTTATTTGTACAAAAATATTTATAGCAGTTCTTTTTGTGGTGGCAAAGCATTGCAAATTGAGGCGATGTTTATCAATTGGGGAATGGCTGCACAAGTTGTGGCATACAGTAGTATGATTTCAGAAAAACCTGGAAAGACTTACATGAACTGATGCAAAATGAAGTGAGCAGAACCAAGAGAACATTGTACACAATAACAGCAATATTGTGCCAAGGTCAACTGTGAATGACTTGGCTGTTCTCAGCAATACAACGATACAAGACAATTCCAGAAGACTCACGATGAAAAACGCTATCCACCTCCAGAGAAAGAACTGATGAAGTCTGAATGCAGATAGAAGCATACTATTTTTCGATTTCTTTATTGTGTGTGTGTGTGTGCGCATGCATGCGCGTGTTCAGGTGCATGCACATGCATGCACATGTGCCTTCAACTGTGTTTTCTTTCCCAACCTGACTAACATGGAAATATATTTTGCACGATTGCACATCTGTAACCTATATCAAATTTCTTGCTGTCTCAGGGAAGGGGAAGAGGAGGGAGCAAGGGAAAGAGAGAATTTGGAACTCAAAATTTTTTTTAAATGAATGTTAAAAATAGTTTTTACTTGTAATTGGGAAAGAAGTAAAATATCATCACAGAGAGAGAGGGAGAGAGAGAGAGGAAAGAAGGAAGAAAAGAAAGAAAAAGAATGAAAGAACGAAAGAACAAAAAGAAAGGAAGGAAGGAAGGAAGGAAGAAAGAAAGAAAGAAAGAAAGAAAGAAAGAAAGAAAGAAAGAAAGAAAGAAAGAAAGAAAGAAAGAAAGAAAGAAAGAAAGAAGGAAAGAAAGAAAGAAAGAAAAGCTAAGGGTAGTTACAGTGAGAGGGGCAAGCTTCCAGGAATAAGGAGGTGTAGTACTTCTGTGGTTTGTCCTGATTTTGCATCTGCAACATCTCTGTATCTTGATGTCTACATTTAGAGTGTCATGTCCAGTTCATAGCACCATATTTTAAGAAGGCTATCGACAGCTAAAGAATGTCCAAAGGAGGGCATCTGGGATTATGGAAAGATCATTGGTTCAGAGATTTGGAACTGAAAGGGACCTTAGCTGTCATCTAGTCCAATCCCTTCATTTTACAGATTAGGCAGCTATAGCAAGATACTATGCCCAAGGGCACACACTTAGTAAGAAGCAGAGCCAGAGTGTGATTCTGCCCCTAGTCTAGTGAATCTACTTTCCCTCTCTACCTCCACTCATGCTATTTTCAGGATTAGTTGAGCGTAAAGGGAATGTTTAACTTTGAGGAAAGAAGACTAGGGGTACATGACAGCTTACCTCAAGTATTTGAAAGGCTGTGATGTGCAGGAGGATTAATTTGTTCTATTTGGCCCCAGAGGGCAGAAGCTGTGGGTGGAATTTTGGAAGAAAAACTCCCTAACAGTTAACAGCTCTCCAAAAGCGAAATGAGCTGCCTTGGGAGTAGTGGATTCCTCCTTCACTGAAAGTCTTCGGACAAAGGCTGAATGACCACTTGTTATGTATGTTATGTTCAGGTACGGGTTGACCTGGATGACCTCTGAGGTCGCTTCTACCTCGGATTCTGTGATTCTCTCTCTGTTGGTGATCCAGAGATGCTAGCACTCACAAGCGCTCTCATTCAAATCCCCTCTCTTCATCAGCTTCTTTACCTCAATCTCAGCACTTTTCTCACTCCCTGATCTTTTCCCATCTGCTACTTAGGACTACAAATGGTGTTTGATTAACAGAGCATAGCATTTTCTCTGATTACCATTTAAAGGACAAGTTTATATTAATGGTGTTATTGTGTGAAATGGCAAAGCTAGAAGAATTAAAATTGAATTTAAGAACTCTCCCAACAGCTCTAGTAGAAATATCTCTCTCTTTCCACATCATTTTTTTTTAACTTCAAATTTCAAGAATCCATGATTTTACAGACTGGCCATTCCCTCCATTGCCACCCTTCACTGCTTTAGTAGCTGTTCTTTATGAGTTGTTAGGGCCACAAATATTAATCCCCTGTTGGCCAAGTTATTGATAAGCCTCTCATCCCTAAGGTAGAATGTCAGAGGGATCAAAATTGGGGCTCACAAAACTCCAGTGTGCCCAGAGAAAACTCCAGAGTGTAGCTGGAATCAGATTAAAAATGGTCTACACAGCCATGTCAAACTCAACTAGAAACACATCCGTGCCAGCGGCATATTGACTTAGCCACAAATTAACATTATTTTCCATTGTATTTTTATTTATTTTGTTAAACATTTCCCAGTAACATTTTAATCTTATTCCAGCCTTCAGAGAGGCAACTTGTTTGACATCTCTGGTCTAGGAGACATATGCCAGAAAGCATGCCCTGTAGGATTTAACCTTTTCAACTCTAGAACTCCCACCTTGGTGACCATGCTGTCTAGTCAACCCTAACCATAATCCACTTGCAACCTAGAGATATCCTTGTCTCTCAGCATATATTCATTTCCTTCCATCCTTGCTTTCCAGTTTACAATCTATAATCAAGTCAATATTGCCACTGAATTCATTCACTGTGCTGGCAATTTTTCAAACCAAGCCACTCATTCTAAAGTGGTTTCCCCATTCGAATGCAAGCTCATTGAAGGCAAGGACTTTTTTGCTTTTATGTTCATATACCCAGTGCATAACACAATGTTCAGCACACTGTGAGCTCTGAGTAATATTTCACTCTTCCATATAGGCATGCATTTGTTGTTGGACCTATTCTCAAAACCTTACAAAACCTGGAGTCTACTCATGTCTTTAAGAACCTAAGGTCACCTTCATGCCAAGATGAAATACTGACGTAGGGTTTTCATGAAAGAGTCCTTTTAAAATAGCTGTGGGGGAGATCTTATTCTGAACATTCCTATTCCAAGTGATGTCAAGATGTGTGGGGTTAATAGGGCAATGGACAGAGGCAATTTTCATACTTTAATCTGCAGTACAAAGGCATCACCTCTTTCCACTTTTACAGCCGCTCTACCCCAGCTCCCATAATTTCTTTCTCTCAGTTGGAAGCTCCTGAAATGTCAAGTTCTTAAGCCCTGATTTTTCATTTCAGTGCACTATGTGGTCACAGGACATTAGGAAGCTTTACCTTGATCTCTCCGAAATGCCTTCTCTACATGCCGTCCTCTCAAGGGACCACTAACGACTGAGTCTTGACAGAAAAGGAAAGCACTCCTTCCTACCCTTTTAAAAACTAGAGCCAAATATGCTTTATACTAAAAACAATAGCAGACTTCAAGTTATAAATTTTAACTTTAAATAACATCTTGATAGAGCCCTATTGCCAAATGCCAACTAGGAAATCCCTGAAGGGATTATGAAACAAAACTTGGAAGTCTATGGGGTTAGGGAAAGGGATGGGCTCTGTGATTTCACTAGTATGGGGAGCTCCAAGTGAAGAAATTCCCTCCACTAATGTAGGTCAGCACCTTCTCTCAACTTACCATCTTAGAGTTACTGAGAGTTTAAATGACTTGCCCAGGATCAGGCAGACATTAGAGTAGATTGCCTTGGGTAGGTGAAACATTTACAATACTCTAGTTTTTAAAAATCCATGAGTTTATTACCTTCTGATGTATTTTGGTACTGATAGATTTAATTCTCAATATACATACAGGGTGGCTATGTGGTACAGTGGATAGAGTTCAGGGCCTAGAGTCACGAAGACATGAGTTCAAATGTGGCCTTAGATTAGACACTTAATAGCTGTGTGACCCTGGGCAAGTCATTTAACCCTGTTTGCCTCAGTTTTCTCATCTGTAAAATGAGCTGGAGAAGAAAACGACAAACCATTCCAGCATCTTTGCCAAGAAAACCCTAAGTGGGGTCCCAAAAAGTCTGAAAGAACTGAACAACAAATAAACTGACAGTTCCCAACTTAGAAATATTCAACCTAAGAATAATTTAAGAAAGGATGAGTCTTGCACTGTTACTAGTGGGTTTTGTTGCTGTTGCTTTTAGCTGCTGAGACTGGAGTCCAAATCCGGCTCTACCCTCACTACCCACCAGGGCTGCTCTCACCAAAGAGCTATTCCCCTGACTCAAATTAATTTATCCACCTCCCTGTCACTGGAAGCCTCTTCCAGCACTACCTTGGGAGCCAAAGCCAATATTTAGAGAGGTTCAGGGGACTCAAGGCTGAGAAATAAAAAGGGCTTGAGAATGAGAGATTAGGCTTAAAGTTTTTGTGGGCTAGTCTGGGAACCTAACCATCATTTATAATCCTGTTTCTATGAGAGACTACATTCTAATCCACCACTTTGCTAGAACACAACCCATTCAGAAGTTGTGGACTATCTGTATTATTATAAGAGGAATTGTGTTTTCTGTTTATTTCAAAGAATTCTCTCCTAGAGATTAAAGATCAAATTTGTTCCAGGCATAGCTTTCACTCGATGCTCACATGAAAGGAGAACTTGAATAAATCTTTTCCAAGAAACAAGTTGAAACTATAATTTAAAATATTTTTATTTGTGAATTTACTTTCCATAGCTTCTCCTCCCATCGCTGCTTTTGGGTATCTGCATATATTAGCTGCTTACCACAGTAGAAAAAAAGCATAGAACTCACAGATTTTCAGATGAAAGATGATTTCTAAGTGAAAAGCTTGCACAAATTATAACTAACAATTCCAAAGACACAAACACTGGGCCAAATACTTTTATATTTAGTGATAATTTTACCACTCTCTGCTGAAATAAAAAAAGGTTAATATAAATCTATCTTTTATTTGGTCTTTTTTGAGTAGGCAGGGAATAATTTAAATGGAGACCTCAGCACATGGATAACGGAAGATATCACAAACAAGGCCTTTAAAGAACCTGAATATGAGTGGAATCTTAACCCAGGAAATAAGCCTACTTTGCTGACCTATAAGGAATATAGGCCTTGGGAAAAACTGTGGATATTATCCCTGCCTCTATAGGGAAACCTTATAATAATATATTAATAATAATAGCTTTCATTACAGATCACTTTCACATACATTAGATATAACAGCACTATAAGGCAGAAAGTGAAGGGTTAATATCCACATTTTGCAGATGACAAAACTGAAAATCAGACAGGTCATGGGATCATACATAGATTCTGAGCTGGAAAGGCTCTTCGAAGTCATTGAGTTCAACTACCTCATTTTACAGATGAAGAAAGTGAGTCTCACAGAGATTAAATTACTTGCTCAAGGTCACATAGGCAGGAGACATAGCCAGGTCCTCAGGTGCCAAATTCAGAGCATATTCTAATTCACAATGCTGCTTATTATATGATGGGATTCACTTGAAGGTCACATAGGCAGCTAGGAGGCAGTTTGGAGTTTTAGATGTAAGCCTGGATAAGACTTTAGTGACCCACAAATGCCTCATTTGAGGCAGCTAGGTGGTACAAGGGGTAGAGTAGGCCGGGAGTCAGGAAGATTCATCTTCCTGAGTTCAAACCTGGCCTCAGACACTTCCTAGTTAAGAGACCCTGGGCAAGTCACTTAACCATGTTTGCCTCAGTTTCCTCATCTGTAAAATGAGCTGGAGAAAGAAATGGTAAACCTCACCAGTATCTTTGCCAAGAAAACTCCAAATGGGGTCACGAAGTTGGACATAACAAAAAAAAAAGCCTCACTTTACAAATGAAGGAACTGAGATCCAAAGATGTTAGGTAACTTACCCAGAGCAGAAGAGAGGTAGCCAAGATTGAGACTACTATAACATGAGTAGCAATTTTTAGAGTCTTCTCTTTTCTGGATGTGAGCAAATTTCAAAACAAGCTATAATGTATTTTGTGAGTTCAGTGTCCATACTATTGGCTTAAAATACAATTACACTGGGCTGTTTTATATAATTTGAGCCTGGTACTCCTGGATTTTAATATTCAACTTAATTTAATTCAACCAACATTTGTTAAATGCAATTATTTTAATGGCACTATTCTCGGTGCTGGGAACCATAAGAAGAGAAACTATGTGGTGCAAAGGAAAGAGGTATGGTATCAAGAGGTTCTAATTTTAAATCCCAGTTTTTCTACTTAACTTTTCTATTGGTGTGTGCTTGGGCAAGTCACTTGACCTCAGTTTCCTCACCTATAACATGAAAGGGTTGGACCAGACGTCTAAATTCGCTTCTGGCTCTAAACCTATAATCCTATCTATAATCATTGTTCCTGACTTCCAGGAGTTTACCCTCTACTAGGGGAGGAGATAGATACTATGTAAACACTTAAGTTCTAGTGTGAATCAGTAAAGGGAGACTTTGAGGATGCGGAAAACATTTTCAGTTGGGACTTCATGGAGGGGGGTTTTAGCAGCAGGTTAAATGGAGATCTTGGACATCCCTAACAGGTTTTGAAAAAGTAAATGTTTTGTAAACCTTAAAACACTGTATAAATGTGAGTTGATGTATTCGATATCGGTCGTTTCTATATTATTTCTGAATGGGCTTCAAAGGTCTTTTTTGGTCTAGCCTGGGGGCCTAGCCACCACTTTAAACCTATTTTCCTGGGAAAATGTAAACAAAAGAACTTTGGGACCCAGCCTGAGGTTGGAGGTTTCTTCCACCCAGCTGAGGAGAGGGCTCAGCTCTTCTGCCGCACCCCGCCCTCCAGCCTCCTCCCTCTCCCTCCCTCCTTCACTCAGTGACGTGCCGCAATGGCCTCTATCACACAGGCTCTGGGGGAACATGCGCACTGCCGCCACTTGTTTCTCAGCTAGCCCGAGCTCACCGCTGCTCTTGTCAGTCTCCGCTGTGCGGGTCAGCGAACGGACTGCACCGGCTGTGGTGCCCCCTGGGGAATGTGACTGGCCGGCGCCTGGGAGGCTTGGCGGCTTGGCGGTGCGTCTTCTCCGCCTCTACCTTTCCTCTTCTCCCTTTCCTTTAAAAAAGAAAAAGAAAGAAAAGAAAACCCAGCAAGTTCCATCAGACTGGAGACACACTCCGGAGGCTCCCACGACCGTGCAGCTTCTTTGCAGGCGACGGCGAAGGCACCGGTAGGAGTCGCCGGGAGCTGCTCCGGGTCGCGTGTCGGTTCGGAGAAATCCCGCAACCCTAGCCGCTGCTTGCCGCCCCGCTGCAGGCTGTGGCTCCCGGAGCCCGTGCCCGGATCCGAGGCTCGGTGCGGACCGCGCCAGCAGCCTTCTTCCACCATCTACACTGCAACCACTGTCTCCTCCTGCGCTCCTGCTCCAGCTTCTGCTCCGACACAGCCGGGCTGGGCTGGAGCCAGGCTCCGCAATCCCAGCTGCCAGCCTAGAGCCTAGGCTGGGGCCGCTGCTGCAGCCAAAGGCGTCTGGATCCCAGTAAGTTCAATACAGTTTTTCCGAAGTTGAATAAGGGGGCGGGGGACGAGGGGAGGAGAAACTAAGAGGCAGTGCTGGTTTTGCGTGTGTTTGTTTTTGTGGGGTGGGGGGAGGACGGAGAGAATCGCGTTGGGTGCTTAGAGGAATTGGCTTAGGGCCCCCTCTCTCCTCTCCAGCTGTGTTTCTGGGCTTAGCTGCAGCTTGGGGCTCAGGGGTGGAGAGCGAGCCCCTACCTTCTGGCTGCAGATAGAAAGGGGGAAGGGTATCGAGTAACTGGTTGGGGTGGGTGGGCTACTTACTGGGTGACAACCCTTGAACCTCTGACGAAGGCACCAGTTGGAAGCGTGCTCCGCGAGGACAGGTGCTCTGATGGTATTTTGCCTCTTGCTTACCGCACATTCCAAACATCTCGTGTGTGTGTGTGTGTGTGTGTGTGTGTGTGTGTGTGTCCTAGGCTGATTTACCGCACATTCCAAACATCTCGTGTGTGTGTGTGTGTGTGTGTGTGTCCTAGGCTGATGTTGTGTCTCATGTCAAGTCTACGCTGGAGTTGATTCTGCGGGTTTCCGTCAGGCTAAGACTGCAACGGACCCGTGTCTTTTGCTTGAAGAGAGCCAAGAGCAAAAGCTGTTTTTTCCAGGTCACTGGTCTGCGTATCTACCTCGGTTCTCAGTATTGAGGGGCAGAAGTTATTAGCGTTAGGAACAGATCCATTTAGGGGGAAAATAGATTTACATACAAATCCAGCACTTTACGTTGGAGGTGGCATAGGAAGAAACATTAAAACGAAGAAGCAGCTCTAGACACATGTTTTCATGTAACTTTAGGAATACAGGGGAAATTGACAAAGGACAAGGATTCAGATTGAGAGGACCCAATAACTTTACCTTAGCTGTCATTTTTAATGTGGGGAGAACAGTGAAGTCTCTCTCTGAGCGCGTGTAATAACTCCGGCTCTCACTGCAGTGTCTGCAGCTTTGGGGCTCCCTTCTATTTGGTTAACATCCAACTTCATCAGTATTTAATGCAAATGCTGACATGCTATCGGAGCCAGCAGTTTGAATCATAGTCCACTTTTCAAATTGAAAAGCCTGCTCTTAATAGAATAGCACAGAAGGAAGAGCTGAGTCTATTTTCAAAGCAGCACAAGGAATCAGATGCATAAATCACTTTTGAAAATCAGATAGATACACTGTGTGACTGCCTTTGAAGACTTTCCTTTATGTTTTTTACAAAAAGTGGAAAACATGCCTGCCAGACAGTTGTTGAGCCTGAAAGTTAAGTGTACGGATGGGCCTAATTAACTTAATAAACAGAGAGAATGATTTATAGGTAGCTGAACTGTACTACTTTGAAGGATAGAACTCTTTAACCTTTCTTTCTCATCTGTCTCCCAGAGGATTCCTTTTAAACATGGCAATATATCATCATTGGTGTTTAATTCTTGATTAAATTTACAAGAGAAGTAGATTTTGGAATTCAGCATTACTGTGAGGCTATTAGACAGTGACTGTAGAAAAAGATTAAAGAAACCACATTAGGAAGTGTCTGATTTAGAAGCCATTGAAAACACTATGCAGAATTGAACTCGTTCCAATGTCAGAATATTTTTCTTAATTTGGACTTAAGATAAAAGGAATTAATTCCCTTATAAGTACATGACTAGAAGTTCAACTGAGAGAAAAGTACATTTTATTTAAGGTATTTTGTTATGCAGAACTCTTGTTCTGGGTTCTATGTATGCATATGTTGTCTAATGGAGTAGATTTTTTTTTGCACCTTAAGGCAAATTATAAATTTTTAATTTTTTTAATAAAGCATGAAATAAAATGTTATTTTTTAAAGCGCTACATCTTTAGCTTGTGGCAACTTATTTGAAAATATCTTGGTCTCTCTCTTTTAAATATCTACTTATTTTGGTTTCTTAGGATATTTAATATTAATGATAGCAAAGACTTACAATTTATGTAGTATAATATGTCCTTTTCCATTTAAAAAATTTTATGTGTATCACTGTTCTAGAAAATGTGTTTCTAAATGGGATATGTTATGGGTCTTTGATAACTGGTAGAGGTAGCAAGAATTGTTTGAGCAAATTGCTATTTTTCCTCTGTGGGCATAACACTACTGACCTTTTTCCTACCTTTGTAAATACAGCTGAAATGACTTGATACAGATCCTAATCCACAAAAACCCATCAAATTTATCCATCTAACTTTAAAAAAATTTTTATCTAATACATAATCCTATTTTTTGTATGTTGCATCATTGTGTAAATTAAGTAAGAAATATTTCTCCTTCACATAATATAACCATCTGAAACCATTTGTTTGAATTCCACTGTCTCTTCAAGAATGTATAATTTTCTTGTTATATTTTGCTAAAAGACTCCATATTCTAGTAAACTTCATTAAGTAGTCTTCCAGAGATTGAAAATGGGTTGTGTATACACTGCTTATAATGTGTATCTTTTTACTATCTCCAGGACTCTGATAAGCACTTGGGTGAACAGTGGACTGGGCACTGGGCAGGGACTTAGGAAGTTGTTCAGTTGTTTCAGTTGTGTCTGACTCTTCCATGACCTCATTTGGGGTTTTCTTAGCAAAGATACTGGATTGGTTTGCCATTTCCTTCTTCAGCTCATTTTTACAAATGAGGAATGGAGGCAAACAGTTGAGGAAACTGAGGCAAACAGGGTTAAGTGACTTGTCCAGAGTCACACAGCTGGTAAGTGTCTGAGGCTGGATTTAAATTCGGGTTTTCCTGACTTGAGCCCTCACAGGACTCAAGAAAACCTGAGTTCCAATTCAACCTCAGATACCTATTAGCTGTGTGTCCCTGAGCAAGTCACTTACCCTCTGTCTGCCTCGGTTTCCTCAGCTATAAAATGGGGATAATAATGACACCTACCTCATAAGGTTTTAAGGATCAAGTGAGATAATATTTGTAAGCACTTAGCACATAACTTAATAAATGCTTGTTTTCTTCTTTCATATGAGGGACATAGGCAATTGAGTTCATGTAAACTCTGCCCTTTCATTAACTAAGATACTCTTTTTTTTTTTTGGCAGGGCAATTGGGGTTAAGTGACTTGCCCAAGGTAACACAGCTAGTACATGTGTCAAGTGTCTGAGGCTGCATTTGAACTCAGGTCCTCCTGACTCCCGGTGCTCTACTTGCTGCGCCACCTAGCTGCTCCTAGCTAAGATATTCTATCAAAGATAATCGAGGCATCCTAGGCCTGTGTTTATCCCCATGCTCCTGGAAAAACATGGCTCCTGCCTTCAAGGAGCTTACAGTCTACTAGTTCAGGGGATAAAAGAAAAGTAAATGTCATCTGGGCAGCTAGGTGGCACAGTGGGATAGAGTACTGCTGGGCCTTGGGTGAGGAAGACTGATTTTCTTCCTACCCCCTCATGCCCACTTAATAGTATTTTATTTTTTCCAATCATGTGAAGATAGTTTTCAACATTCACTTTTATAAGATTTTGAGTTCTAAATTTTTTCTCCCTTCCTCCCCAAGACTGCAAGCAATCTGGTAGATGTACAATTATATTAAACGTATTTCCACATTAATCATATTGTGAAAGAAGAATCAGAACAAGGAAAAACATGAGAAAGAAAAAAAAGTGAAAATGATATGATTCAATCCGCATTCAGACTCCATAGTTGTTTCTCTGGACGTGGATAGCATTTTCTATCATGAGCGTTTTAGAATTGTCTTCGATCATTGTATTGCTGAGAAGAGCTAAGTCTATCATAGTTGATCATTGTACAGTGTTGCTGTTACTGTATACAGTGGTTCTCTTGGTTCTACTTACTTTACTCAGTGTCAGTTCATGTAAATCTTTCCAGGTTTTTCTGAAATCTGCCTGCTCATCATTTCTTATAGCACAGTAGTATTCCATTACATTCATATACCACAAGTTCAGCCATTCCCCAGTTGAGGGGCATCTCCTCAATTTCTAATCCTTGGCCACCACAAAAAGAGCTGCTATAAATATTTTTGTACATGTGGGTCCTTTCCCCTTTTTTATGATCTCTTTGGGATATAGACCTAATAGTGCTATTTCTGGATGAAAGGTTATACAGTTTTATAGCCCTTTGGGCATAGATCCAAATTGCTTTTCAGAATGGTTGGATCATTTCACAACTCCACCAACAATGTGTTAGTGTTCACTTTTCCCATATCTTCTCCAGCATTTATCATTTTTCTCTTTTTGTCACATTAGCCGTTCTGATAAGTATGAGGTGGTACCTCAGAGTTGTTTTAATTTGTATTTCTCGAGTCAATAGAGCATTTTTTTCATATGACTATAGATAATTTTAATTTCTTCATCTGAAAACTGTTGACATCCTTTGACCATTTATCAACTGGGAGGAAGACTCATTTTCTCGAGTTCAGATCTAGCCTTAGACACTAGTTGTGTGACCCAGGGCAAGTCATTTAATCCAGTTTGCCTCAGTTTCCCCATCTGTAAAAGGAGCTGGAGAAGGAAATGACAAACCATTTCAATATCTATGCCAATACAACAATATCCACACAAATAGGGGTCAAGAATTGTTGGACAAGACTGAAAAAACTTGAACGACAACAAAATAAATGTCACATGTTCTGTTTTGAAAGTGTTCTGGCCTTTTGAAGGTAGGAGAAATCACCTTTAGTGGATGGAAATCATCAAAAGATTTTATGAAGGTAGTATTTGACCTGGGCTTTAAGGATTGGTTATGATTTTGTCAAGCAGAGGTGGGGAAGAGGGTCATGGGTGAAATGAATAGCATAAGTAAAGTGCAAAGATGAGAAGATATAAGGAGTGCAATCTAATGTGATTGAAGGATAGGAGAGGAGAGGAGTAGGAGATGTAAGTTTGAAGGGCCAAGGAATTAAATGTTTTTGTGAAAAAAGAATGGTCTGACCAAGTCGTGCTTTAAGAAGAAGAATATGGAAACAGTATAGAGGAGAGACTGGTGGAGATTGTTGCAGTAGTCCCGGAGAGACCCTATGAGAGCTGTGAGATTGGAAGGGAGAGATTTGCCAGAAAGCTCCCAGAACTTGGTGACTAACTGGATAAGGGTAGAGAGGTAAGAATTGAGGATTCTGAGTCTGAGTGACCGTGAGAATGGTGATGGTGTTAGCAGAAACAAGGAAGTCAGGTGGAGAAGCCCCTTTGATGGGAGAAGATAACAAGTTTTGGACATTTGAGGCGTTGAGATATCCGGATGATGAGCAATGGGCAATTGAGAACGAAGGACTAGAGCTTTACAGAGAGATGTGAGACGGGAATGATAATTAAGGTCATGAGAATTGAAAGTGTGGAAAGAGATGCAATTGTATTCAAATTCAATATGCATTTAAGCGCCTACTGTGTCCAGGCGCCCTGTTGGAGATTCAGAAACATGAACAAAACCATCCTTTCCTTCATGGAGCTTACATTCTACTGGGAGGATATCATATGTGCACAGACAGATAAATATAAAATGTACAAAGTAGTTTTGGGATGGGAAGGGATAAGAAGCACTTCCTGCTAGGGGTGTCCACAAAGGTGCCCAGTGGGGAAGCAGCACTTGACAGAATGTCCATAAATAAGTACATAGATGATATTTGGGGCATCTCTGTAGGGCAGTGGTTAGTGGAGTCAGGAAGATCTGAGTTCAAATTGGTCCTCAGACACTTACTAGCTGTGTGACCCTAGGCAAGTCACTTAACCTCCTTCTGCCTCAGTTCTTCATCTGTAAAATGGGTACACACTGGAGAAGGAACTGGCAAGCCACTCTGGTATCTTTGCCAAGAAGACCCCGTGGACAAGTCCTTGGAGTCCTGTAGAGTGAACAGTCACACAACTGAATGACCGGACAACAATATATAAAAAATAAATGTGAAGTTTCAGAGGAAAGGAGAGTATTTAACAACTGAGAGAATCAAGAGAAGCCTCAGGTAGGCCCTGGAACTGAGCTTTGAAGCCCCGCTAAGAAGGGAGAATTCTAAGAACAGTCTTTGGGAATGCCTGCATCTGTGGTGTAGAAGGAGGGAGAGGAGCCAGTGAAAGAAGGTAGAGAGAAGTTATAAAACTCAAGGTGGTGTAGGGGCAGCAGGATGGCACAGTGGATAAAGGGCTGGCCCTGGTGTCAGAAGGACCTGAATTCAAATTCAGCCTCAGACACTTACTAGCTGTGTAACCCTGGGCACATCGCTTAACCTCAATTGCCTCCAAAAAAAGAAAAAAAAAAGGAAAGAAAAAAAAAATCAAGGTAATGTTGTGCCAGGAAAGCCTAAAGGAAAGAGTTCCAGATAGTCATAGTATCACTGAGAGGGTATGACTTAGAAAAGGCCATTGGAATTAGGCCAACTTTAAGGTATCAGTTTCAGTAAAATAGTGGAACAGAAGAATCCAGAATGCAAGGGTTTAAGGAGTAGACCCCCTCTTTTAAGAAATTTGGTTATAAAGGGAGAAAGAGTGATTGATGGCTATAGATGGATAAGTAGCATTAAAGAAAGTTTGTTTTTCTGCATTACAAATTATTTAGACCAGGTACAAATAAGCCCTTGAAACCATGGAACCAGAGACCTGCCACCTAGAATCTAGGTTCCAGACAAATTAAGAAGAAAAGAAGAGCTGTGGAGAGTTTTCATAGGGTGACTCAGGTATAAAGGAAGTCTAAAGTCTTCATTCTCTAAAATCATCGCTTTTGGGGACTTTGCTGCCGAGGTAATTGTAGTAGCTGTTGGAGATTCAGAACTTCATGGCGTTTTATACATCTCAGAACATTTTTACTTTATCTCTCCTGAACTTAATAATATAAGCTACCTAATAATAATCATAACTTAATAATAAGCTGCTTAGAATAGGTGGTGATAAGCTATGATTTGCCTGAAAGTGAAGCAGCTAGTTAAACACAGAGCTTGCCCTAGAATTTGGAACTAATGAGATCTGAGTGAAAATCCTGCCTCAGATACGTACCAATTGCATAAACTGGGCAGGTTATTTACCTCTCTCGGACTCATCTGTAAATGGAGGTAATAACAGGTAATCCTACTTCACAGGATTATTGTGAGGGTCAATTTATATAATTTAATTGAAAGCACTCTGCAAAACGTAGAGCACTATAGACATGTTAGCTATATTATTTTTGTTATTTATATTATTAGTCTAGTGTTCCAGCCTTTACGGTCTAGTGACTAGATAAACAGAAAGTCTCTTGAGGATTGATTTTTGGCTGCTTCTGTGCTGGCCAATGGAAAACGAGTTGATTAGAAAAGTCTAGTGATTACAGAGCCTGGGCTAGGCATCTCTGTCTTAGTCAAGGTCTGAAAATCACTCTCCTTCTAAAACACCACCCCTCCACCTCCATTTCTGCTGTGTTTTAATGGGTGCAGTTTTAAAAATGAAAATTTTCAACCTTCGTTATAACACATTTGAGTTGATTCACAACAGATACCTAAGTGCAATGAACAGTGGCATTTATTGCTATTAATTTTTTTTTTTACTCATCATTTTTCTCTTGCCCTCTCCCTACCTCTTAAGCTCCTTCTTTGTACAGGGTGTCCTAAATGATTGCCCACTTTGTGTACTGCTAGATCTAACTCCAGATGGTGGCATGACAAGTTTCCTGTTCACAAACAGCAGTTGGTACCCACTGTACAAAACCTTAATATCTACATCTTTTGGGGGAAGAAGATACTAAGATTAGGAGGCCCAACCAACTTAAAAAAGGAAACCACATGCTCATTTTGTGAAACAGGAAATATAAATCCTTCAAATGATAGTGGAGTCATAGGGTGTTTATCTCTATGAGGGTAAATGTTTGCATCATGTTAATATGTTTATAAAGGAAATGAAAAGCACAGAAATCTGATTTTTCTTAGATAATTAAAAATGAATTTTATTTAAAAAGCTTAAAAAAAAAGTCAACAATAAATATTGGGAAAATCACTCTTCCCCTCACCCTGTGCTCGCCCTCCCTCAGGGTATAGCACATTATTAACAACAATGTCATCTGTCATTTCCAAGAAGAATACCTTTTTTTAAAAAGAAGATTTAATGCATAAATCTGAAAGAATGATCAATGGTGATCATCTGTTGTGAATTGTGTTGTTCTGGAGTAGAAATGTTTCATCAAAACCTCCATATCTCCCCATCCCCCATTTCCAATTGCCATCTTGCCAGTGACAACTAGGTGATTTAAAGCCTTTTTGGTAACCCTTCCAAAATGTATATTCTAAATTTTTTTCTCCTGATATCTGATCACTAGTAAAATGTGTTGATTTTAGTGACACTGTATTTGGACCTGTCTTAGTGGCATCTTCAATTTTCCCTGTGCTTGTAAGACTTTGTTTTATGGGAACTCTTTGGCATATTTGTTTTAAATAACCCACTGATGTACATGGAGTAAGCTCAGAGAATTGGGAGAACTTTAGGTATGATATTTAAGACACATGTTTTCTGTTGAGCTGGACTCAAAATATATTCCATCTGAACGCCTTTAGCATTGTGAAGGGACCAATTCTTGAAAAAAAAAAGTTCTGAATGTCAAATTACTAACATTTTGTTTTCATTCTACCCTCTGGCTTTCAGCCTGTTTCATGACCTGACGTTCTCTACTTGCCACACCCAGTGTTCTTTTGCATTTGACCGTCATCTTCCTTTCAGTTTGCTTAAAATATTAAAGGATGAATCACCGCTGACATTTATAACATTTAGTTCTGAGGAAGAAAACCAAAAAGCCTATGTTAATAAGCAGGATTTTTAACTCAGTTCTCATAAGAACATATGAGCTGGAAAGAAACCTTAGGACTCATGTCGTTGAACTTCACATTTTACAAAGAAGGAAACAAACAGATCTAGAAAAGCCATGTGAGCTGCCCAAGTTCATACACAGCGTGACCAAAGTGGTCAGATGCTCTCTTCATTATGTAACTTGAAATTGGCTTAACTCTCTAGGTTGGGTCTCAAGTGATTTTATTGATACAATGAGGGAGCTGAATTTGACCCCTTTCAGGTCTAAGTTGCATGATGGTGAGGGTCAGACACAGAATTCCTATACATGTTCTCTTACGCCAAATCTATTATTCTTTCAATCAATACATGCTCAATATACAAAAATGCTTTCTAGCAATTAGAGCTCTCCAAAAATAGAAGGAGTTGTCTGAGTGGGAGTCAGTTTCTTGTGTTGAAGTGACAGCTAGGTGAATGCCCACTTGTCGGGTAGGTATTTATGTAGCAAGTAGGGTTGGATTTGAAGGCCTTTCCAATTCTCAGGCTCTGGGCTTCCATTATTAGACTGTGAGCTCCCTGAGAATAGGGACTGACAATCTTTTATCTTTCTTTGTATCCCTAGCATTTATTTAGCATGGCACCTTAAGCACTTAATAAGGGTTTATTGACTGACTGTTTGACTGCCACTGGGGTCTTAGCTAAAAGCAAAGGCAAAAAACAATCACAAGGTAGCTGGATGACTGACATATGAGACAGCTGATAGCTTATACAATTAGCTGTGTAGATGAGAGAGATCAGGAAATAATAGCTTTAAATGGAAATAAATTTACTATAAAAGTCCTTGAAAGCCAGTGAAAAGCAGAATATGATTATGAAGTAAATAGGAGCAGTTGGAGAGAAGTGAATTCGAAGCTTGAAAGATAGCAAAAGAGAAACTTTAGAATTTGTGTTTCTGACATTCACATGTATTATGAAGCCTTGTTTATACAGGAATTTAAAAACAAGTTATTTATCATTATACGTGAAATTATAATTTATTGGGCAATGGGTTTTTGTTTCCTGCTCGATGGCGATGGAAATTACTGGAGCTACAGGGAAAACAAGAAGACCACCTGGAGCCTTGTTAGGCAACAGATGGCCCATGGCTTTTGAATATATTGAATAAAATCTTTAGTGTTATAGCATTTGTGTGGCATCTCTAAAATGGACTTCATGAATGATTGATTGAAATGTGATTTTTATCGTAATTATTAAATGAATAAGCTTTGATATTGCTACCTGGGCTATACAAATAACCATAAAGTAGAAATAAGACTGGGGTTTGGGGTTTTTTGGGGGGGGTGTATGTAACCAATCATTGCTTTATAGCTATACCATGTCTCTTTTAAGACAATAAAATTAAGATTACTTTTGTGGACCACATACACATACAAAGAGAGGGTGAAGGTATCTACCTTTTGTGTGTGTGTGTGTGTGTGTGTGTGTGTGTGTGTGTTTTACTGGTCAAGTTAAAGGACCACACTGTAGAAATTAAGTGTTGGCAGGGATCCAAATATCAGTATTATGCAACAAGTTATTTATGCAAATATCAGTGATTACATTTGTAAAGCAGTCATTCACACATTTGCACAAGTAATTGCTGATAAATTTACTGCAGTCAGCAAAGTCTTAGGATTTCTGAAACATCTTTTTTTTT
>CM053622.1:251926281-251955892 GCA_028646595.1 Phalanger gymnotis | reverse complement strand
CTGTCCTGGGCTGGAGCCCTGCTTCCCTCTGCCACTTTGTGGGTTCTGCAGTTCTAGAATTGGTTCAGAGCCATTTTTTTATAGGTTTTTGGAGGGACTTGGTGGGGAGCTCACTCCAGTTACTGCTTTCCAGTCGTCATCTTGGCTCCACCCCCCTGAAACATCTCTTTTAATTATTTTCATAGTTTTTTTTTAAAAGAAATCCCTTTGATTTATAAGCCAAATGAATAAAATTATCATGAAAAAATGTGATGAAATAGCCTCTTCATGTTCCTTTAGATACATTATCTAGATTAAAGAGTCTGGAAGGAGTGCAATGGGAAGAGTGGTACATGATACCACTGACTTGGAGGTGGTGTGGTTTGTAAATGATTGGAAAGTAACATGAAAGCCTGGTTCCAGGTGAGACAAAGTAAAAACTTTCAGACTCCAGGGACCCAAGGACAGAAAACAGGTGGTTAAGTTGGGAAATGTTGAGGAGGATGGCTGGAGCAGAGGCATAAGGGTCTGGAAATCATCAGTGTGGGTACTCCCTTCTATGATACTGGTTCCTACCTATCCGCGTTGTCTTATTCTTTGTAACTCTTATCTGTTTCCTGTTATAAATCTTCTGCGAAGGATCCAACCCATGTGCTTTCTCCAGTTCATTTGACATTGCAGGAATACCGATGAATAGTTGAGAGGCAGGCAAGACAGACTAGCAGAAGCAGGGCACTGGATGGGAGAGATAGGAGGGAGCATGTGCCAGGTAAGACAAACCACCATTTCTGCTACCACCACCTTGACCACCACCTTCCCTCAGACTCTGATGGAGACAGATCAGGATGCTATACTCAAGAGCCTTTGGAATAGCGATTTTTCCATCTCAGTATCTGCAGCCCACTGGGAGATGCAGCCTGGCAATTGCTCCTGCAGGCACTACAGCTACCTCTGTTGAAGACTGAGAAAAGAAAGTTCTTGTCAAAAAAGCTTTTGGTTATTATCAAATGGTTCAACATCAGAAACTCAGATGATTTTATTATTGGAAGTGACATTAAAGTAGAGGCATTAACGTCTGGTTTGCTGATGAGCTATAAGGACAGTGACTTGTAATTTCCATCTGACTCGCGACTGAGATTTTCCATATATGTTATCTCCTATTTAGAACATGGGCTTTATGAGTGCAAGGGGCTATTCTGCTTTATTGTTTATATCTTTAGGCTTGGCATAGTGCTGTACATATAGTAAGTGATTAATAAATGCTTTATTCATTCATTCATTTACTTAGTGGATTGTATGGGGCTTGCTTACCTGTTGGAACAGCTAGGTGTCTAAGTGGATAGAATGCCAGGCCTGGAGTCAAGAATATTCATCCTTCTGGGTTCAGATCTGACCTCGGACATTTACTATGTGACCCTGGGCAAGTCATTTAACCTTATTTGCCTCAGTTTCTTCATCTGTAAAATGAGCTGGAGAAGGAAATAACAAATCACTCCAGTATCTTTATCAAGAAAACTTCAAAAAGGGTCATGAAGGGCTGCACGCAGCTAAAATGACTAAACGGTGACAACAAACTTACCTGTTATTCCTCACTCTTAGTATATGACTCGTTAATCTTTCTAATCATTTTAATTTTCTTTCCAAAGCATAAATAAATCTTCAATATTTTACCAACCATGTAAGCATTGTCATCATGACTTTTGTGATATGTGGACTTTATAGTATAATTCTTAGGATGTCTGGTTTTTGAATCGCTGAAATGGGTGGTCAAATGAAGAATTTGTCATGTTGTCCCTCTTAAATTATTCTTCTCTGTAAGATTAATGGTGTCACTCACTTTCTTTGCTCCTATCTATGTAATCATTTATATATCTATCTGTCTATCCATCTTGTTACCTATGAACCTACAAAATACATTAGGAAGCTAAAGAATTATGTTTTTATTAAGTAGCATGAAACAAGTGAGTTCCAAATCTTACTACAAAAGCCTTATGTCATAATATCCATATTTGTACATATGATACCATACAGAGGAATATAAAATCAGTATTAAAATTAGTTCTGCATAAGTCAAAGAGAAGTTTCTTAATTAGCCTGAATTATATCAGGTGCTGTATATGAACAATATTGACAAATTAATGAAATTATGTGGTCTATAGTGGATATTCTATCTCTCCAGAAGGTGACTAGGAAACTTGTCAAATGAATATTTCCAGATGAAAGCAATTTCTGAGGAGTTGCATGTGCTTATCCCTAAATCTCAATTTCAGGCTTCACAAGGCCAATTTTACATTTTACTTCAGTAAGAAAATTGAATATAGGTGTTGTTGGACATAGCTTGTCTCTGCCTGGCTTCATCTTTTGTCCTGGTTGTTGCTTTTGTTTAGAAAAAAATAAATTTACAGAACAAATGAAGGAAATCTATCCCTGACTCCTTGATGATTCCAGTAGCTTGACAAGAAAGTCCTGTCACCAGTGTGTAGTCAGCTTGCTTTTCCTTAGTCTGTTCTGTACATGCCACCAGATTCCAGTTCGATCCTACCTCGATGTTTCTTGCATTAGGTCACCCTACTAAGCAAAAACCTTAAGTTCCATCTTGTTGCCTAAAGCCTCTTTAGGGTCATATTCAAGGCCCTTCATGAACTACTTCTCTTCCCAACTACATCTGTAATTTATCGCCAGCAAGAACCACGTACTCCAGCCATGATGATGTGCTCACTGTTTACCCCAAGATGCATCAAAGTGATCTTCTGAAGCGCAGGTCCGACTGTGTCACCCCCCCCAATGTAAAATCCTGTTTAGTGTTCAAAGTCCTGCGTAACTTTCCCCTCTCCTCCCTTCTAGTTGTCTTACTCCGTATACTTCTCGTACTCTGTGATCCAGCGACAATGGGTTCCTTGCTATTCCTCAAATGAGACCATCCATCTTCTATCTCTGGACATTTTCTCTGGCTGTCCTCTCTCCTCGTCCCTGCCTACTGGCTTCCTGGCTTCCTCCAAGTCCTAGCCCAAATCCTACCTTCTACAGAAAACTTTTCTCAACCCTTCTCCATTCTAGTGTTTCCTTTTTGCTGATTATTTAGAATTTATCCTAAATATGGCTTGTTTACACATTTTTTTTTTGCGTATTTTCTCTGCCATTAGACTGAGCTCCTTGAGAGCAGACACTGACTCTCTTTTGTTTTTCTTTTTATTTTCTTTGTATTCTCAGAACTTAGCACAGTGCCTGGAACATAGCAGGGACTTAATGAATGTTAATTGATGGACTCCTACATTTATTCCGACTTCTGGACTTTTTATTATATTTGTCTTCCCTTTTGGAAGATCTTTACAACTCACATACGTATTCAAAGTCCACCCAACTAGAATTCCATTTCTTCCCTAAAGCCTTATAATAGAATATTTGAGCTTGGATGAGTTCATCTGGGGTGGGGAACCTGCAGCCTCAAGGCTACATGTGGCCTTCTAGGTCCTCAAGTGTGGCCCTTTGAATCCAAACTTCACAGAACAAATCCCCTGAGGCCAGTCTTCTTATTTTATCACTCAAGACACTTAGGCCTTAGGAGGTTAAGACAATCAGGAGGTTAAATGATTTATTTACCCAAAATCATATAACTAATGTAGAAAGAGCACAGGATTAGATGTCAGAAGACCAGGGTTCAAATCCTGGCAATTAAATTTAACTACTTGTAAGTCACTTTCCCTTTCTGAGCCTGTTTGCTCATCGATAAAATGAGGGAGCCCATCTTTCTCTAAATCCTATAATCTTGTTATAGCAGAACTGGGATTAGAATCTGTTTCCTAAACACAAAATTGAGGACTGTCCCCGCCATATCATTTCACCCCATATTTTTGTTTATTCTATCGCACTTAACCGTTTGATGTCACCAGACATTTCCTTACATACTGTTTTCTATCACTTGACTTTTAAGGATGCCCCTAGTTCAAATCTGGCATTAGACACTTACTTGCTGAGTGACTTTGGGTAAGTCCCTTAGTCCCTGTCTACCTCAGTTTCCTTATCTGTAAAGTAGGAGTAATAATGACACCTGCTTCATAGCGTTGTTGTGAGAATCAAATGAGACAGGCCTTGTAAAACTCTTTGCACACTTTAAAGCATTATGGAGATGCTAGCTGTTATTGTCAATATCGTCATTATCATTAACATGTGGTCTTAAGCCGTATCTTTTTAACTTGACTACAAGCTCTCTCTAAACATGGGCAGGGGCAGCCAGGGTGGCAGAGTGGGTAGAGCACCAGGTCTGGAGTCAGGAAGACCCAACTTCACAAGTTCAGATGTGGCTTCAGAAATTTGCTAGCTGTGTGACCCCGGGCAAGTCGCTTACCCCTGTTTGCCTCAGTTCCTCTTCTGTAAAATGAGCTGGAGAAGGAAATACAAACCACTCCAGTATCTCTGCCAAGAAAAACCCAAATGGGCTCATAGAGACTGAAATGATTCAACAAGAACAAAAGACCTGGGCAGCCTTACTCAATGTGGTGTAGTAGAAGATGCGTAAAATTGGGAGTAAAAAGACTGATTTGAGGCCCAACTCTGACACTTACCAGCAAGTCATGAGCTCTTTAGACCTCTATTTCCGCAACCTGTAAAATATTGTTAATAATGCTTGCTCTGCTCTCCTCACCAGTTTGTTGGGAGGAAAGAGCTTTATAAAACCTTAAAGTACCATTATTAATGAAAATTCTTATATTTGCTACCTCTCACAGCTTCTCGGATATTGTTGTACGTACGAGATGTTCGATAAGTGTTTGTTGAGTAAATAATATAATTTTCCTATTTCTATATTTCTTCCTGTTAGAAGGAGGGTCAGAGAAGGTGGGCAGAGCTGGATCTAGGATTTCACTGATTAAGATAATTCCGGTCCCTTTATCCATGAAAATCAACTGTTCTGCAACACATAATCTACACGGTTGCCTTGGAGCGTTTAGGAATTAAATGACTTGCCCAGGATTACACAGCCAAACACTGGATCTATTAACTAGCATTAATTAATGCCTTTTATGTGCCAGGCACTTGCTAGGCATTGGGGGCACATAGATAAAAGTGAAATAATTCCTGTCATCAAATTTCAGATCTACAGTTAGAAGGGACCTTAGAGGCCATCTGGTCCAACTCCTTCTTTTTGCAGAGGAGGAAACTGAAGCCCAGGCAAAATTTAAACCATTGGCCTGTGGCAGCTTGGTGGCACTGTGGATGAAGCCCTGGAATCAGGAAGACTCGAGTTTAAATCTAGCCCCACACAATAGCTTTGTAATCCTAATCAAGTCACTTAACCTCTGTCTTCCTCAGTCTTTTCATCTATGAAATGGGGATGACAACAGCACCTACTTCCCAGGGTGGTTCTGAGGATCAAATGAGATCAAGTTTGTAAAGCAATTCGCAAAACCTCAAAGCTCTATATAAATGCTTATTTTAATTTATTATTATTTTATATTATAACATATATGTTATTGAATATTATATAATATAATTTATCTTATAAATACATTTTTATTATGATAATTATGATTCTCCACTTTACAAGTCTAATAAAGACAACACTACACATAGGTGTATAAAAAAATAGACGAGATAATTTTGTAAGATTGGGAAAGGTGTCATGTAGAAGGTGGGGTCTGAACTGAGCCTTAAAGGAAATAATGGAGTCTAAAAGGCAGAGATAAGGAGAGATGGGTATTATCTGAGAGGAATACTAAGAAGGCTAATTTGGTTAGACCACAATAGGTATGAAGGACAATAATATGTAATAAAGCTGGAAAGTTAGGAATAGACTAGGTTGTAAAAAAAAAAAGAAAGCTTTAATTATCTATTAAAAATACTTGTATTTCATCCTTGATGATAATAGGGAGCCACTCTAGTTTATTGAGTAGGGGAGCTGGCAACTGAGCTGACATGTCAGAGGCTGGATAGCTGTTTCCCTTTCTGTTTCTCTTTGCTGTATTTGTCTGTATATGAATTGTGCTTATAAAATAACGAGGCTGAATTCTTTGAAAAATAGCTCTCATTTTAAAAAGTTTCTAATATCTCACTTTGGCAGCTAGGGGGCTGTTCAGTACAGAAGACTCATCTTTGTGAGTTCAAAGCTGGCCTCACACACTTACTATCTGTGTGTCCCCAGATGAGTCACTTAACTGTGTTTGCCTCAGTTTCCTCACCTGTAAAATAAGCTGGAGAAGGAAAAGGCAAACCATTCCAGAATCTTTGCCGAGAAAACCCCACATGGGGTCATAGAGTCTGAGAGGACTAAACAAGAACAAATAACTCCCTATTGTTAATAGGATAAATTGTATACTGTTTACTGTGATTTAAAGTCTTTTCATCTGACCTCAACCCCAAAGTCTCAGTTCTTTTTTTATTACATTGTATATGTAGAGATAAAGTAAAAAACAGATTAATCGTTCAATGTGGATTTAAGTGCCAGTTGTATGAATAAGAAGATTAAATAACAGAAGAAACAATATATGCCATATAAATCCATTGTGTGTTTCTCAGACTTTTATGTATGCATTTATATATTGGAGAAACTCATCCAATGAAGTGAAGATTTATTGGGCTGCCAGATGCCCCATGTATCTTTGTTTCAGCCAAATGCAAATATGCTAATCCATGACATGTTGTTAGCATTCTGTTGACTTGATTTGACATTACGGCACTGCTTACTACCAAGGTAGATAATTAAACTGCATTTCACACTAATCTTTGCAAGAGAAGAGATTTCATTATGGGTTACTATACATCTTCATTCTTTTTTTTTTTAAAGCAAACCCCCAGGTTTGTTCACCTTTTCTTGTTTGTGATTCATAATCTTCAGATATTTTTAATTTCAGTAAAAACATGATATAAATGGATAATCATAATCAATAATTTTTTGAATATTAGAATTATGTTCCTATATTTAAGAGGTGATTGAAAGTGGTATTAATGCCTACTGCGCATATTCTTTTTCTTTTCCTTTCAGCGAATTTTATATTTCCTGCTTCATATTTAGTCCTGAGCCTGTCAAAATTCGAGTCTGCAGCTTTGTTTTTTTCTGGTTGATATGTACAAGGCAGGCTCATGACTACACACATGTTATCATCCATGCTAATTCATTCACTGCTTTATTTTCATCTGTCAGTAAAGATTGTGACACAAATGTAAATTGCAGCTTTTTTCTTGAAGACACCAAATTTAAAATATTAAGAAAAAATGAATTGATACTGCTTTTATGTATTAATTATTTATAGATTTGCTGTTAGAGCAGTATTAGCAGAAGCTCCCCAGATTTATTTTCCTAAGGCAAGATCTAAAATGAAAAAAAAAATTCAAATGATCACAGAATCATGGAATTAGAACTAGAGGGGACTTGAGAAATCATTTGGTCCAACTCTCTCATTTTATATTTGAGGAAACTGAGGCTACAGACCCTAAGAGTTTTGCCTAATGCCACACAAGTATAGGATTTCAACCTATTTCCTCTGACTCACATCAGTACATATTCTTTTCTCTGCACTATTCTGCTGCCATTGTCTCTGTTTTTAAAATTATATTTTTATTTATTTTGTTGAATATTTCCCAATAACATGTAAAATTTTTCTAAACATTCATTTAAAAAATTTTCAAATTTTCTTCCTCTCTCCCACCCCTCTCCCACCATTAAGATGGCAAGCAATATGGCATTAATTTTACGTTCTGCTGTCTCTTGAAGATGGTTTCCTTATATACCACCCCCGGGCATTTGCCTAGATTTTAGAATAACTTTGCTCAGGGTCAACATTTATGGTTTTATTTTTGCATGGCTCATTTTTACATTACAGCCTGAATGATTCTATGGCTAACGTGCAATTGAAGTAAGGAATTTTGGTGCCTGGCTTAAAAAGTGTTCACTCTGAATAGTTGAGTCGAAAATTGCCTTCAAGGAATTATGCTGGGTAGTTTAGAAAAGGACAGTAATCATGCCACAGTGACTGCGAATAAAACAAAGCACCAGGCATAAAACTCCCATTTAGTTGAATGGTTTCTGTCTACCACAGTTCCTTAACCTTTCAGACTGGCTGACTTATTTGTTAATAGTAGCATGGCAGCTCCTGGATTTATTATAGAACTTTCCTTTTAATAAATAATAACATTTGCAAAATTGTTGTTCTCCATAGCATTTATAATAAACAGCTCTGGGCTGACAGTGAGCATTCTTCTCTCATACTGTTCTGTAGCCACAGGCCATTTGGCATTTGGATACTCTTCTTATGTATTTTCACAGCATCACATATCCTGAAAATAGTCAGCCCTGGATTAGAATAAGCCCTCTGCTTCCACATTAAGTACTGAGAGAATTTTTTCATTCTTTCTGCTTCTCTTTCCTTCCCCCCTCTACCCTAATGCAGTTGCTGGTTGTCAAGACCTCCAGTCTGCTGTTCTAGGCAGCTAGTCCTAGGCCTTTCCTTTTATAGATGGTTGTTTTAGCTCCAGAGAGTAATAACTTCAGTAGCAGTGTATGAAATGTGCCCATATCACTGTTGCCTGTCTAAGATTGCAAATAATCATACAGCAAAAATTGTGTATGTTTCACTCAACTTGTGCCTTACCCAACATATAGTATAGTGGGAGAGACAGATGAATTCTTGATAAGAGGTTTGGGTGATGATAAAATAAACATGGCTTTAGTTCTGATCTAACAGCCAAACTCCGACACAGGGCTGGATTTGGAAAGGATAATTGCTCTCTGGCCAGGAGTGAAACCGAGCTATTTGTGGGTAAAATTAACCCAGTCCCTTGCGAACAAAAGAGATGAGCAGGTATTTATCTTCATCCATTTCAATAGAAAATTAGTTATAATCTCAGAAAAGAAGCAGAGGTAGAGACCTCCCATAAATTGTTCTTTGGAGGTTTGTAAAAAATGCCAAAACTGTTGTGAAATTAAGAAGTCAACTCTTTAACGAGTTAAAACGTAATCAACTTTTTCATTCATTCCCTGCATACTTATTGAGTATATATTATGCTGTTTGTTGTTATATGAAAATATATAATATATACACGCATATCATATAATGTAGATATATGTATACATATCCATATACACGTACAAACACACATATACGGATATACTAGATTTGGGTATATGGAGATATATATGAAACACCATCCAATTTTTTGTCATAACTGTACCATACACACAATTTATTCTTGGCTATCCATGCCTTTCTAAACTTCTATATTACCCAAGCTTTAAAAAATGTGAAAAAGTAGGTGGAAAGGGGAAGAATTATGTATTATAAAGTTAATATAAAGAGAACCTTTTCTAACAATCGGAGTTGTCAAAACCACGATATAAAGTTAGCTAGGTTAAACTTCTTTTGGGGTAGTTTTCTCTTTTTCTTCAATAACTATTGATTAAATACCTACTTTTACAATAGATCCTGGAGGAAACTTTAAAAAAATAAGTTTAGCTAAGACAAGGTCTCCTTGTGGATATTACAGTGCTTTTTTATTCACAGTGTTTGTGATAGGGTTATGCCTTGAACTACTGTAGTCCTGTTATTCAAATTATCAGATTGAGAGATGGCATAAAAGAGGCTGGATTTGGATTTAGGAAGAACCAGGGGAATATCCTGCTTCTGACACTTAGTAGCTGCCAGGTGCTTTTGGATTTTCTCGCTTCTTTTCTGGTGTTCACAATTATGGAGGAAAGGAAAGGAAACGAAACAAAATGAAATAAATATTTATATGGTGTCTATTATGTGCCAAGCACTGTGCCTGGCACCCCAAACCTAATAGTTAAAGATATTTGATCCTCACAACCACCCTGGGATCTAAGCATTGTTGGATTTGAACTGAGATTCTCCTGACTCCAGTCCCAGTATCCCATCTAGCTCTGCCTACCATACATGTATTTTATGTCATAGACTAATGGCTGCCATTTATATATTCCTTTATAGTTTGCAAAATACTTTACAGCCTCGTAACAGCCTTCAGAAGTAGGTATTCCAGGCATTATTCCCATTTTGTAGATTAAGGCCATTGAGGCTCAGAAGTCAAGCCACTGTCAAGGGTCATTCAGACACTAAGTCTCAGAGGCAGTATGTGTGCTCAGGAGCATCCAGAGAAGTTTAGATCCAATTCCAGCAGAAGTGGAGAATGATAAATGGCTACTCATCCGTTTTGATCTCAAAGGACAAGGGTAATTTTACCCATTAATAGCTTAGTTTTACCTCTGGCTAGAGAGTAATTTATCTTTTCCAAATCTCTCCTTGTCTGTTTGGCTGTTAAATCAAAACTCAGAACTTTTATTTTTCATCTACTGCCAAGTCTAGGGCTCTTTCCAACACAACACCGACCCAAACCTAAACAGGAATCCCTTGGATAAATATACCAGACAAGGGTCATCCAATCTCTGTTTTAAGATCTCTAGTGAGGGTGAGCTCACTGTCCACTGAGACAGCCCATCACACTACACAATCACAGAAGCATCAGACAGTTATTCTGCTGGGATTCCTGTATCTTGCTATAGGCGCTGCCTGTCAAGTCCTTGGTCTCCACGATTCTCCTACACATCCCCCAAAATACCAGATTCTTACTTGGAAGAGGCCACAGAGGTCATCTAGTCTAATCCCTACCAGAACAAGTAATCCTCTACTCCGTCTCTGACAAGGCAGCTCAATGGTAAAGAGAAGAGACTGTGGGATTTGGAGTCAGGAAGTCCTAAGTTTATATCCTGCCTCAGACACTTCATAGCTATGTGACCTTGGGTGAATCACTTCATCTCTCTCAGGCCAGAGAGGCGGCGCACTGACCGGAGTCAGCAAGACCTGGCCTCAGACACTTGCTAGTTATGTGACCCTGGGCAAGTCACTTAACCCTGTTTGCCTCAGTTTCTTCATGTGTAAAGTAAGTTGGAAAAGGGAGTGGCTAACTACTCCAATATCTTAGCCAAGAGTACCCCAAAGTGGGGTCACGAAGAGTTGGACATGACTGACACGATTCAACAACCACAACCAGAGCCTCCGGTTTCTCATCTTTAATAATGGTACCTACCTTGTCTGGTTTTTGTGAGGCTCAAAGAGATAGCATAGGTAAAGTGCTCTGAAACAGTTAAAGGGCTGTCTATATAAAAGCTAGCCATTGTGGCTATTATGCAGTTTCTATTTGAAAATCTCTAATAATGGAGGCCAGAAAAGGTTCCCTTTATATTGAACTAAAATGTGCCTCTCTCTTTAACTTATATCCATTGATCCTTGTTCTGCCCTCAGGGGCCAAGCCTAAGTCTCCTCCCTATTCGTGTTTACATCACTTCAAATATTACTTTTTATCTCCCCATGAGACTTCTTTGGTTTAAACATCCTTTAATAGGTCCTCCTAAGGCATGGTCCCCAAGCCTCTCTCATATTCCTAGTTACCCGTCACTGGATCGGCCTCCTTGCTGGCCCTCTCACACAAGACATTACACACTCTTTTCTTACCTCTGCTTCTTGGAATCCCTGATTTCCTTCAGAACTCAGCTCAAGGGCCACCTGTAGCCCTCCCCTAGCTGCTGGTGCCCTTAAACAATTTTGTATGTAAGCGATTAATAAATGCTTGTTGACTGTATGTAACTACGTATGCACATGTCTTCTTTGTTAGACCATTACCTTTTTAAAACAGGAACTGATTCCATTTATCTTTGTATTCCTACCACTTAATTACAGTGCCTGGCATATAATTGGTAATGAATAAATGCTTGTTCATTGGTTGGTTGGACAGGGTTACTGTGTAAAAGAGCTGGGTTAGTGACTGAGGAGGTCGTATTTAAGAATTAGTGGATGGGTAAGGTCTATATGCATATATCCCAAGACATGCATGAGTTAGTGCTAATAGTCCTGTGTTATGATTTCAGAAAGCTTTCGTAGCATTAATTTTGCAAACCCCTTTATTCTCTTACACTAAACTTGTGTTTAGCATTAACCCATAACTCCCCAGAACTACCTGGAAAAATCACAGGAAAGGCACACCTCCCTCCCAAGTGCATTTTTGTCTCGGGTACCTCTCATCTTGGCTTCTCTGCCCATTCACTTACCCACCTGTGCTCTGGAAGCCCCAATCCTTTTTGATACATAGCTTCTTCTTTCCCAGGTTTTCTAACTGTTCTCTGATTTATTTCTGGATACCCCACAGTAATATAGGGGCAGTTCCTTCTCCACAATGTGCCTCCGAGCACTTCCCTGCAACTCAGTTTTGGAAGAGTAAATTTCTTGCTAGATAGAGTCAGGATAATAGATTTAGAACTGCACGATTTTTTAAGGATCATCTAGTTCGATACTTTAATTTTACAAATGAGGAAACTGAGGCTCACAGATATTAAATGACTTGACCATAGACACACAGGAGCCAGAGCTGGGATTTGAACTCAGATCCCCCGCTCCAAATTTGTTACTCTTTCGACTATACCACACTGCTTTCTCTTCTTATCTTTTAGGATGTGTTTTCTCAAGTTTGCAAAACCGCTCTGTCTTTAGGAGTTTCTCTACTTCTTAAAAAGCTGACCCCTTAGGTTAATCTTGACCATCTTCTTTTAACCTTTCATTATCTTTAAAGTTGTTTTTTGTCTCTTGGTACATAGCTACCTTGACCAAAAATTCCCCTCATGTACCCTGCCCTTCTCTTATGGAATGAAGCAACACATGTTTCTCTAATTACTGAATGTGTTTTAAATTAAATTCTTAAAGCACGTATTGTCCTGAGTATTGTGTATCTACTGGAGAGAGAGAAACAAAATAAAAATATCCCTTTCTATAAGGAGTGTGTGTGTGTGTGTGTGTGTGTGTGTGTGTGTGTGTGTGGGATGGGGTGTGATGAGAATACTGCAGGCACACAGATAAGTGGGAAGCTAGGTGGGGCAGTGGGGCAGCTATGCTGGGCTGGGGATCAGAGATGAGTCATCCTCCTGAGTTCAAATCTGGTCTCAGATACTTACTAGCTGTGTGACCCTGTACAGTTTTCTCAACTGTAGAAGGACCCCCTCTCACCTATTGCTCCAAGAAGCTGTAGCATGCTCAGAGGCCACGCCCTGGTAAAACTGTCTCAGCAGGCAGGCTAACCCAGATTGAGGGTTGGTGAGTAAGGGGGAGATCTGCTCCAAGTATGTGAAGACTTCTCCCAGAAGAATGGGTAGATAAGAACAATTTGTTTCATGAAGGCAGCTGAAGTAGGCACCATGGAGCTCTTAGAGCTTGGTCAGACACTGAAGACACCAAGGCCATCCAGTTCATCCTGGGCCATTGCCAGTCATCTTGATGTTTTTCTTGCCCCTGGAATCCAGTGGCTCTGGAAGAGAGCATGAGACTGAGGACTTTGTACAGCTCTGTCTCACTTAAATCCAATTCATGTATGAGCCAAGACATCACTCCATGATGTCGTTGGCCCTCTTCAAAGACAAAGGATGAACAGCACCAACAGAATGAGATGGAGAAGGAAATGGCAAACCACCCCAGTATTTTTGCCAAGAAAATCCCAAATGGAGTACCAAAGAGTCGATCATGACCGAACAACAACGCACTGATAAGTGAATCAAAGTATACACAGAATAATACAAAAACATTTCAAGACGTAGAGAGCACTAACATTTGGGAAAATCTGGAAGGGCTTCCTGTGGCAGGTGAACTGCGCTTTCATGGAAGCTAAGGATGCTTAGTGGCAGACATGGGGTGTGGGGAGGGAGTAAGTGGGAAACCACCCATACAAAGGCACCAAAGCAAGACAGAATAATGTGTAGAAGAAATAGCTAGTAAATCTGTTTGAAGGAATATACAAGTGGGATGTGAATAGTTAGGACAGTTACAGAAATGTGAAAAAGAGGACAATGTCTGGTCAACTAACATTCATTAAGCACCTACTGTGTACCATGCACTATTCTAAGCACAGGAACTTAAAAAATTCCTTGCTTCTTTCTTTTTACTTTGTTTTAGCTACTAAGCTGGTATGGCCTTTATGGTTTCCTATCCATTCCCATTAAGTCCCTCTCCTCTACATATGACCATCCCATCTTAGAAAACTTTACAATGGAAACATACTGAAAGGACTAGCTAAAAGGTTATGATTTTTCCACACAATTCAAATTTGATACATTTTCTGCAGCTCAACATTTCCCCACCCCCACTGCCCAATTTTTGGAGCACATTTTCAAAAAAAGCCTTTTTTTTCCCTCATTCCACTCATTAGCATCCTTTCATCAGCCATCCTAGAAATACATCTAAGGTTTCAAAGGGGAAGTTTTCAGTAAAATGAAATATCCTCTGTCCCCAGGACAGGTGGGAGAGTCGTCCTTGTACAATTTCTATGTAGGACAATTTTATAGCAGGAGTGGGGAGGAGTGATTAGGGACTCAAACTGAACTCTTAACAGATGTGTGGGTTTCTTTTATTCAGAATACATCTTATGTGTCTCTGAATTCTTATCCTGAACATTAAAGAATTCAGGAGCTGGGCAAAGATTCATTTGGCTGGCCTCTTAACAAGGTTCTTTCCCATAGTCTTTATGCAGTCAAAACTCCCCATCACTTCAATGAGAGTTGTGCCTGCAGGCCTGTTGGATTGGATCCATTGTTAGACAGCTTCTGAAGGAACTGAAAAGAGGAATAATAACAGGGATGATTTGAAAATAAGGTTTCTCAAGTCTAGAGAGTCTGTTGCTTTAGTACCCAGACAGATTTTGTTCTTAAAGACAATTGTTTTATATTTATTGGTTCTTAGGAAACATATATAACAGATCTTTTTATTAAAAAAAATTCCTTATGTGAACTGCTTTGGGTATTAATGATAAATAGTCAGTCACCAAGCTCTTAGGGTGGGGGAGGTACACGGTGTACCTTATTGTGCACACGGGCCTTCCTTACTCTAAGGAAATCCAGTTGGTGAAAATCTCAGTATATAAAGAAGTATTTCATAGCTATAAAATGCTATGTAAATATGAGTCATTACACAAAAGATTTTAGGGGACCGCTCTTGATTTTTCTAAAGGAGTCACCACAGGAGTGCTTTTAATAGCAAATTTCCTTCTGTACACTTAAAATATAATTCACTATCCAAAAATTCTGTTTAAGTGCCAGGTTTCCAGGAGCACAGCTTTGGCAGAAATTAACCTTGCAACTTGCCAAGCTTGCACAGGCAGCATGCTGTCAGATCCAGGTTGTCATCCTGATGGATCAGATTAGGGGTCTCCAGGAACTAGAGACCAGATAGAGGCCCAGAGACAGATAAGTCAGTCTGGCAGGGAGCATTCAGTGGGTGGATCCAAGCAAGCAGTCAGGTCCCCAGCGATCAAGAGGTCTGGGCGTAGGCAAATGGAGGTCCCTGCAAACTAGGTGCAGTCCAGCAGTAGGCAGAGGTACAGGCAAGGGGTGAAGTTGGTGTCAGGAAAGCTGAGAAGAAGGTAAAAGGGGACCTAGTCAGAAGATTGAGAGTAGGACTTGCAACATATACCGGTTTGGCTTTAATAATCAAAATCATCAAACCTGTAAACTAACCTTCCTCATTAAGATACTGATTTAAGGGATATATACACCAAACAGCTTCTATAGCTGGGATCTTGAGACTCCTCATTTTTCTAGAGAAGGAGATACCAGCTATGTATAAGACTGGCTGAAAATATATTTCAGGCTGTATCTCTAAGGACAAACCAGTTGCTGTAATGTTTGAGAAAAGCTGGATTGATTCAAATAGCTGATTACTAGCTAGTTATAAGTTTTCAAAATAAAGTTTTGCCTAGCTGAATTCAACTACTTTTTGCTTTTTCTTCTCAGATGGCTTGTATGTAGAGAGTGGCACACTTAGGTTTGACCAACCGAGTGGTCATTTACCTATTGTGATCATAAAATGATAATGTGCCAAAAACGTATTCTAAACCCATGATGCCTTAGATAAACGTAAGTAGTGGTGGTATTCCTATTGATACTCTGTGTTCATGATTCCCCTCCTCTTATGGAAGCTTCCTGAGGGCAGGGGTTATTTTTTTGTTTGTTGGTTTTGGGTATTCATATCCCCAGTACTTGTCACAGTGCCCTGCATGATTGAATGTATGTTGAATTGAATACGAGGAGGGTCAAATTGAAGTTACTGGAACTAGGTTAAAGGTAAATGGGAAGACCATTCATGTTGAATTGATACTGAGTCAGTAATGCAGCTATTAACCTGATGAGCCAGGGAGGGTCTTGTTCCTCCTGCCCAGATTCCTTGGCAAAGCTGGACTACTAAGTGGGGTTTAAGTGGTCCCAGTTTTGGAGGTTAGAGGAATGTAGGAAAAGGGAACTAAGCAGTTTGTTATTCACACAAATTTGCTAGCTCATAATTAAAAGTTGTCTTTCTTTATTTACTTATTTTTCTATTCTTAGGATAAATTGCTGTGCCAGCCATAGTATGAACAAGTTAGCTACCCTCAGCACTTTAAACCGGTGTCATCTGGTGGAAGAATTTCAAATCAAAAAGATGTGATCCTTTCATGCCCAAACTAGTAGTTCCCCTTCCCTTCCTAAATACCTCGTGTGTATACACATGTATGGGTTTCTGTTTGTATGTGTATGTATGTGTAGGGATATATGTGTGTATATATACACACTTATATACGTATAGTCTTCCCCCTTAAAATACTTGAGATAAAGAAAAAAGTGATTTTTATTTTTTTTATTTCCAGTGCTTAGCTGTTTCGTGTGTAAATGGCCATGTTGGCCCTACCTAAATCCTGGAAACCATTCAGGTCCATTCAAAATCCTTGAGCGAAACAGAAGTACAAGACTGCCGCAGTGGGGACTGACTTGCTCTGCTGCCTTTCACATCATCAGAATAAAAGCCTCAAAAGTGTAAATGTTTCACAAATGTGTGGTGATGCATTTGGGATTTTTTTTTGTTCTACTTTCACAAGACATAGGTAGTATATAAATTTGCATTGCGAAAAATAGCCTTCTTATAGAAAATGTCTTACACTTCAGTTGATTTTGAGTCACGAGAGGTGATCCTCTGGATATGGGAGGTTTGGACACATGGCCACATCCATTATTAATTCAAATGCCTATCACAGTGTCTTACACAGATTTCAGTAAAAGGATCTGTGGTTCCAGCAACGTGGGTATTTCCTTCACCCATGGAGTTGACAACTTCTCTATACTTTAGTTAGTGGATAGTTGATGTAGCTATAAACAATCATAACCTGTTGGCCAGACTTCTCTTGCTGAGCCTCTCCAAACTGGGCTGTTTGATCCCTAGTACATTGTCAGTCCTATTTTAAAATCCTGTTCAGCTTAGTATATACTTCCAGACATAATGTAGCCTTCAAGATCTCAGTCACCTCCACATTGCAGATTAAATTAGGTTTTAAATTCAATTCCACAAATATTTATTAAGCTCTTCTATGAGCAAGTCACTGTGCTAATAGCTGGCGATAGGATAGGAAGGACAAAAACAGATTTCCCTTGTGTAAGCCCCTTGTTGAATTGAAAAAATAAAACAGAAGGGGGGAATATTTTGGCTTTTGTAGAAAATTCTTTAAACTTTTTATAATCTTACTTCACTAAGGGGTGTCAAACTGAGACCATACCCAATCACAATAGAACATTTATTTAGCCCTTACTATATGCGAAGCATTTATTAAGCATTTACTATGTGCTTACTAATGCATTAATATGTATTTTTATTTCTTACCATGTTACATTCAGGAACCTTTTAAAAAGCAACAATGAACATGTTGATGTTAGAATTGATAAACATAAATTATTCATTAAGTTTTAGGTACTCTGCCAATCCCTAAAGATAAAAAAAAAAAGAAGCAAGCAAGACAGTCTTTGCCTTCAAGGAACTTACTTTCTAATGGGGAGGAAGGGGGGACATTTAAAGGGCAGGATACTGTTAAAGCTCCCCTATAAGAGCCAAATGACCCAGAGTCAGAGTCTGGGACTGGGGTGGGGTGGGGGGGTGGGCGCAGGGCTGTTGTAAGGAGGAGGTGAGGAGAAGGGTGAGGTGAGGCACAAGGGGTGGAGAATGCCGATGATGGCCCAGATGTAGGCAGAGTGATGAAGAGGTGGTTAGGAAGGATTGAAACTTCTGTGACTGGCACCTTTTTTCTGGGCATCTTTCACTCCAACCATACAAATTTTTAAAGAACAGTAGTGAGATACCATGGCATCTTTTACTAATACCTATTCCAGTGTCGTAGTGGAAAGAATACTTGTCTGAGAGTCACAAAGGATTGGATTCAAGCCCTGCCTCTGCCCGTTACTAGCTGTGGGGCCTTGAGCGGGTCACCCTACCTCAATGGGCTTCAGTTTCCTCAGATATAAAAAGAGGCAAATGTCGTTGGATCTCGAAGGTCCTTTCCAGCTCCGTCATACTGTGAGCTTGAACATTCTATAGAGTTGCCCCAAAGCGAACTTGTTTTGAAAAATACTGGTTTTTCCTGACTGTAGCTTTTCAAATGGAAGCTTTTTTGAAAAAGAAGATTATAAATGAAATTCTTGGTTAAGTGTAAGTTGAACTAGAGGTGGCTTCTGATGTCTCTGAGGTCCTGTGATAGTCAGCCTCATTTTGATCATCAAGAAATTTTTCATTATAGTCAATTTAATTCCTGCATTTTATATTTTAAGCCCATTTCTTCTTGGTCTGTCTTTAGAGAATGAGGAAGAGCCGATCACTGTATTCTGTGTAAAAAGCATTTCGTGCCTTAAAGATATAAAACCACTTCCTCTGTCTTCTCTTTTCCATTTTTAGTAGTCTCAGTGAGCTTTTTTCTGACTCTCGAAACATGTTCCTGTCTTTCATCTAAATGTGCTCAGAGTTTCCCAAATCCCTAGATTTTTGAAGTCAAAAGTTCTGATCCACCTATATTTACCACTCTATTTCATCCCTGAAATGAATAAATGTTCAGGAATATGTACTTTAAATGAGAGGCAGCATCGGGCCTTTATTGCCTCTCACCTAGAAGATTGCAGCAGCCTCCTAATCCATCTCCCAACCTCATGACTATTGCTGCCAAAGTAATTTTCCTAAAGCACAAATCTGTCCATGTAACTCTACTATGCAGTCAACTCTAGTGGCTTCCTATTGCCCCTGGGATAAAATATAAACCCCTCTACTTTTTTTTTTTAGACGGGGCAGTCAGGGCTAAGTGGCTTGCCCAGGGTCACATAACTGGTAAGCAACAAGTGTGTGAGGTCACATTTGAATTCAGGCCCTCTTGATTTTAGAGCTGATGCTCTATCCACAGTGCTACCTAACTTCCCCAAACCCCTCTATTTTTAAAGCCCTTCACAATCTATCCTTGGCCTATCTTTCCACCCTCGTTGGGAATTACTCCTTCTTCAACATTCTGTGATTCAGCCATACTGGCCTTGTCCTAACATAGGACGAGCCATCACTGTCATCACCATTCCTGCGTCCCTGGCTGTCTCATATTCCCACAATGATTCCCTCCTTACAGAGTCCCTCTTTTAAGATTCAACTCAAACACCGTCTTCTTGAGAAGGCTTTCTGGTTCCCCTCAACTGTTACCACTGCCACTCCCCACCAATTTCCTTGTATTTAACTATTTTGTACATATTTGTACTTATTTACTTTATTATTATTTTAGATAAATTTATATGGTTTTCCTCATTAGAATGCAAATTGCCATGTAGGTATTGTTTCATTCATTTGTACTTTCCCCCAGCACACAATTAAGTTCTTAATAAATGTTTGTTAGTTGCTTAATTGTTGTGCATATGTGGCCAGCATGGCATCATGGACCTCGGAATCAGGAAGACCTGGATTCAGGTACCACCTTTGACACCTAGTTGATTTCATAGTGGTTTGTGACCTAGGAAGTTCATTTAGTTTTTCAGTGCTCGAGGTATCTCCCTAATTGTAAGTTGCAGAGATGATGATGGTGATAATAATAATCATATTAATAGCTAGCATTGTGTAGTAACTACTATGTGCCAGGCACTGTGCTAAATGCTATAAAATATTATCTCATTTGATCCTCACAGCCAACCTGGGGGGTAGATACTATTATCATCCCCATTTTATGCTTGAGGAAACTGAGGCAAACTAGCGACATGATGCTGACCTGCATTGGTAAAGGAAGTTTCCTTGTCTTGGGGTTACCCATATCAGTGAAATCATAATCCCAGTCCTAATCCCTGTCCCTATATGTTTTTTAATTGCCATAGTGGACAGAATGCTGGTTGGTTGTTGTGTTTGTCCTTCGTTTTTGAAGAGGAACATGGCATCAGGGAAATGGTGACTTGACTTGCAGTTGACTTTGATTTGAGCGAGAGAGGGCTGTGCAAGGTCACCAGCCTCACTTTCTCCTCCAGAGCCATCTGGATCCAGTGACCAGATATTCATCAGAACAACTGGAGATGGCCCAGGATGCAATGGGAGACCCTGGCCCTTTTAGGCTAAGGCCTTATCATATACTCACTTAGAGTGAGGTAACTGCCCATAGGCCTCTTTAAGAAGTGAGCGCATCTTAGGTCACAAAACCTTAAACCCAGTTCACTCTGAAGCTCATAGATTGGACCACACTAGGTCCCTGCCCAAGCTCTATTTAATGGCTGTATTTTGGGTCCTCCTGGCTTAGTGCGAACGTCAATGGTAACTTTCTCTTTGGAACAGCAATCCTGAGGGTCTTCCACCACCCCCTCCCAGATGGATAGAATGCTTTAGTTGAAGACTAGAAGACCTAGATTCAAACTCCACCTCAGAAATTTACTCTCTGTATTACTTTTAGCAAATCACTTAACCTTTCTCAACACGAGGAGGTCAGTGACAAAAAGAGAGGATCCATATATACTAAAATATTAGTGATTAGCAGTTTTTTGTAAGTAGCAAAGAACTAGAAACATTTAAGGGAATAACTAAACAAATTGTGGTACATTAATGTAATGGCATGTTACTGTGGTATACAAAATGATGAATATGATAAATACAGAAGAATAAGAAGACTTCTGTGAGTTGGTGCAAAGTGAAGTAAGCAGGACCAGGAAAACAACATACAGGATGACTACAAGAATGTAAATGGAAACGTCACAATCGTTGAAAGTGAATGTGGTGATGGAAAAGGCTGTCTACATCCAGAAAAAGAACTATGGAGTCTGAATGCAGATTGAAGCATACTGTTTGCTCTCTTGTTTTGTGGATTTTTTCTTCTTTCTCATGGTTCTTCCCATTGGTTTTAATTCTTTTTTACAGCATGACTAATGTGAAAATCTGTTTAATATGAATGTACATGTAGCACCTATATCAGATTGCACCCCATCTTCGATGGGGGGAGGCGGGAAGGGGAGAAAATTTGGAATTTGGAATCTTCTGGAAGTGAATGTGGAAAACTAAAACTGAATTAATTAATAAAAAAAATTTAAAATTGCCACAAAGAAATAAAGTGAACGTGGTGAAATTATAATTGCCAAGCTTGGTTCCAAAGAAATATGAGCAGGATTTCTCCCAGCTTTTTTGTAGAGGTGGAGGACTACAAATGTGGAACATTGCATTTAAAGTCAGATTTTTTTTGGGGGGGGATTATGTTGTTTTCTTCCCCTTGCCTTTATATATATATATATATAGATAGATAGATAGATCTATATCTATCTATCTATCTATCTATCTATCTATCTATCTATCTATCTATATATATATATTAAAAGGATGGCTTTTGGGGAGGAGGAAGGAAAATAAATACTTTGGGAAATGTGTAAAAAAATCAACAAAAATGAAGAAGGGAGAAAGGAGGGGGAAGGAAGGAAGAAAGAAAAGAAGGAAGGAAGGAAGGAAGGGAGGAAGGGAGGAAGGAAGGAAGGAAGAAGGAAGGGAGGAAGGGAGGAAGGAAAAGAGGGAAAAGAGGGAGGGAGGCCCTCTTCTAACATCTAATTCACTGCATTCTGCCTTACCATTTTCAGGCTTTTTCTTTAACAGTTGAATTGTGTGTCTTAATTTTCCTTTATATCCCTAGAAAACTCTTAAGAAGAAAAAGATCTTTCTAGTTCTTATATTGCCTTTTCCCCAATTTAAATTTAAGATCACCAGTAGACCTAGAAACCAAAGTTTTATTTCATGCAGAAAATTGGAATGCTTTCAAGTGCCATGAATCATTTATTTCTTAAGTGGTTCTTAAATTGTTGGTGGCTAAAAGGATGTTTAAAGTAGGGAAGAGGAGGAACTGAGTTGAAAAGTATCCCAATAATCAGAAGATTTTATTTAAATCTTGACTTTGAAATACATTGATTTAAAATACCTACTTTCCTTTAAGTCTGAATGTAGTTTCTGCCAGGTCCATCCTTTCTTTTTGTTGTAGTTACTGACATGGTCTTTCATGCCTCTCTTGAAATCTTCATTTTAGATTGTGTTCCTATTATCTAGTCGATGATTAGGTTACCCTAATATTAAAAAGAGAAGAAAAGCTTTGTGAAAATTGTATGGGACAGGAAGAGAAGGGGAAAAAGGCATAACATTTCACACCCATCCACATGGTGTGCAGTGCTCCTCATTGTGACTACATATATAAATCAGGGAGACAGCTAGATGGCTCAGTGGATAGAGCACCTAGCCTGGAGTCAAGAAGACTCCTCTTTCTGAGTTCAAATCAGGCTTTAGACACTTCTAGCAGTGTGCAAATTATTTAACCCCGTTTGCCTCAGTTTCAGCATCTCTGCCAAGAAAATCCCAAATGGGTTCACGAAGAGTCGGGCAGGACTGGAAAACAACTTGACTTTAAATCAAATCCAGGAGACCTGGCTTCCAGCTCTGGTTCTAACACTATCCTTTTTACTTACCCACCCTGGGCATCAGTTTTTCATCGGTAAAATGAACTTATTGGCAATTTTTCAGTTCCCTTTCGGGGCTAAATTTCTCTTGCTTTGGTTAGGCATCTACTCTGACAGCTAATCACTAATGGAGGGATTCTCTGCTTGTCCGTAAGTTTGAATGGAGAAGTAGAGAATTAATGAAAAGAATTTTTCTCTTCCCCATCATTCGTCTGGACACACTGCCATGCAGGTAGGGATAAAGCAAGGCTGAGGTTTATGTTACATACTTTGATCGTTACTAGCTTTTGATGTTGTTCAGTCAGGTTGGATTCTTTCACGACCCCATTTGGGGTTTTCTTGGCAAAGATACTAGAGTGGTTTGCCATTTCCTTTGCCAGTTCATTTTACAGATAAGGAAACTAAGGCAAACAGAGTTAAGTGATGTGTCCCACAGCTAATGTCAGATCTTCCTCACTCCAGGCCCAGTACTGTCTCCACTGAGCCACCTAGCTGCCCTCCTGTCATTGGCTAGAGTGAAATAAAGTTTTCATAGTGTCAGGGAGGCAAGAGAGAATTAATTCTGAAATTGTTACTATAGGCAGATGTAGATTCTAGCAATTGCTGTGACAGTCTGCTTGTCCAGAAAGACCGTTTTATGTCACCCCTTCCTAATGAAACATTTATTTAGATTAGTGTCGGATGTTTAATCCAAGTCTCAGAAATGTTATGAAGTGGCTCTCAGCCTCGCCCTAGAGAATCCTAAGAAGGCGCAATCATTCTCATAGGATCCTTTATGTAGAGGTAGAAGGGACAGGTCTACTGATACAATTCTCTCATTTTGTAGATCAGAAAATTCAGAGCCAAAGTTTATTTGATTTGCCTACCGCTGACACAAATAGTAACTATTAGACATCTACTTCTCTCCCTGAAGCAAGATTCCCCTCCCAATTTAAGCTCATTACCTCATATACCACCATGGTGCTTAATTCAAGCCTTGACTGACACCACCTCCCTCAGCTTCCTCTCCCCTCTGATTGGAGGGCTGGAGAGCAGATTAACAAACTCCTGCCATTGCCTTCCAGAAAAGGGCTCACTCCATTCTGCCGCTGCTGCTCCATCTGGTTTCAACTCCAAGGAACTGGAAGATGCCTTAGCACAGTTCGTGGCACATTAACAGGCACTTAATAAATGTTTATTGGATCTGATTGGTAGGACTTGAGCTCAAGTCTTCTGACTTGAAGTCTAATGCTCTCTTCCCTGTACTATGTGACTCAGTTTAAGTAGTCTTAGGTAAAGAGTATATAGAAGAGGTGGCACAGCTAGATGATGGAGTGGATTAAGAGAACACTGGGCTTGGAGTCAGGAAGACCCTAAGTTCAAATTTGACCTCAGAAACTTACTAGCTGTGTGACCCTGGACAAGTCACTTAACCCTGTTTATCTTAGTTTCCTCATCTGTAAAATGAGCTGGACAAAGTGCTTAGATTTAGTTTCCTGTCCTCTGGGGATATTTTTAATCAGGACACACCACTAAAACACTCATTCGTGAACAGCAGTTTGTTTATGGTGATACAATAAAAATAAGACCTACAAGAAAAAAGAGATTGATAATGGAGAGTCTTGCTGAATGATGGCAGCATCGCAGAATCACATATCCCCCTGTACTAGCCAGACCCGGAACTCACCAACTAATGACAGCACAACACAGAAAATCATCGAAGAATTCTCTGACTTTAGGAAAAGGCACATTGCCAAAATGGTGATCTGGTAGAATTAAAAAACTTTGTAAATAGTATGGACATTATTTGTCAGAAGACTGAAGTTTGATGTCAGAGTATCAGATTTTGGCCAAATCCATAGTTACTCTTGAATTTGTCAAGTTAGAGATTCAGGCTTGATACTGAAATGTCAGTCAGAAAGAATGAATATGCAGGATATGCATTATCTCAAAAGGCATACAGTTCTCCAAACTCCATTGGAGAATGGAAAACATAAAAATGGTTATTCATCAGTTCTCTTTCTGGAAGTGATAACATTTTTCATCATGGGGCCTTTGGAATTTTCTTAGATCACTATCTTGATCAGAGTAGCTGAGTCTTTCATAGTTGATCATCGTTACAATGCTGCTGTTACTGTGTACGATGTTCTCCTGGTTATGCTCGCTTCACTTTACATCAGTTCATATAAGTCTTCTCAGGTTTTTCTGAACCCATCCTGCTCCTGATTTCTTATAGCACAATACTGTTCCTTCACAATCATACGCCACACTTTATTCAGCCATTCCCTGATTGATGGGCATACCCTCAAATTTCCAATGCTTTGCCACCACAAAAAGCTGCTATAAATTTATATTTTTGTATGAATAGATCCTTCCCCCCACCCCCTTTTTTTTTAAAAAATCTCTTTGGGATACAGACCTAGTAGAAAGTATTAGCTTTTCGAATTGCCATATCGTGCTGTTCACTTCTATTAAACTTTCACTTCTCTAAAACCACATAATTGCTTTCAAACAAATTGCTGTCTACCCACATACTTAGTCCATCTTAGACTTGTGAAGTGGATTTTTTGGAAATCTGTCTGAGATGTTGTTTTTATTCTTTTTTAAAAAAAATTATTCTTGTTAAATCCTGTATCAGTCAATAAATAATACTCAGTGGTCAATAAATATTTATTAAGTGCCTACTGTGTTCTATCACAATCATATATCACAGCTAGTTCAGCCATTCTCCAATTTATGGGCATCCCCTTAATTTCCAATTGTTTGCCACTATAAATAAATATTTTTGTGCATAGAGGACCTTCCCCTCCCCCTCTCCCCTTATTTTTGGAGAGGGGAAGGCACAGCAATTGGGGTTAAGTGACTTGCTCAAGGTCACACAGCTAGTAAGTGTGTCAAGTGTCTGAGGTGAGATTTGAACTTGGATCCTCCTGACTCTAGGGCCAGTCCTCTACTCATTGTGCCCACCTAGCTGCCCCAACTTTCCCCATTTTCTTTAATCTCTTTGGGATCCAGATCTAGTAGTAGTATTGCTGGGTCAAATGGTATGAACAGTTTTATAGCCCTTTGGGCATAGTTCCAGATTGTTCTCTAGAATGGCTGGACTAGTTCACCAATAGCGTGTGTCCCAGTTTTTGCATATCCCTTCCAATGTTTATAATTTTTTTTTCTGTCATGTCGGCCAGTCTGACAAGTATAAGGTGGTAGTTTCTCAGAGTTGTTTTAGTTTTCATTTCTCTAATCGGTGGTGATTTAGAGCATTTTTCATGTGACCATTAATAGCTTTGATTTTTTCTGAAAACTGTTCATATCTTTTGACCATTTATCAACTGGGGAATGGCTCTCATTTTTATAAATTTGGCTCATTTCCCCATTTTTTGAGAAATGAGGCCTTTATCAGAGAAATTTGCTATAAAAATATTTTCCCCAGTTGTCTATTTCCCTTCCAACTTGGTTGTATTAGTTTTGTTTGCTCAGAAGCCTTTTAATTTCATGTAATCAGAATTACCTATCTTATTTCCCATAATCTCTATCTCTTTTTTGGTCACAAACTCTTTTCTTATCTATCAATCTGACGAACATGGTCTCATGCTCCCTTAATTTACGTATATATACTTTATATCTAAATCAGTTATCTATTTTGACCTCATCTTGGTCTATGGTGTGAAAAATTAATCTAAGCCTAATTTCTGCCAAACTGCTTTTTAGTTTTCCAGCTATTTTTTTCAAGATGTTGAATTCTTACCCCCAGAGCTCAGATCTTTGGGTTTATCAAACACTAGATTACTATTGTCATTTACTACTGTGTATTATATGCCTGATCTGTTCCTCTGATCCACCACAGTATTTCTTAGCCAGTACCAAATTGCTTTGATAATTATCATTTTGGAATATAATTTGAAATCTGGAACTGCTAGGGCCAACTTCTTCACATTTTTTTTCATCAATTCCTTTGATATTCTTGACCTTTTGTTCTTCTAGACGAATTTTGTTACCGATTTTTCTAGCTCTACAAAATAATTCTTTGGTAGTTTAATTGGCATGGCACTGAATAAATAAATTAATTTAGGTAGAATTGTCATTTTTCTTATATTGGCTCAGCCTACCCATGTGTAATTAATATTTTTCTAATTGTTTAGATCTGCCTTTATTTGCATGAAAAGTGTCTATATAGGTCCTGGGTTTGTCTTGACAGATAAACTTCCAAGTCTTTGGTATTGTCTACAGTTATTTCAAATAGAATTTCTTTCTCTTCCTGCTCATTTTGTTGGTACTATATAGAAATGCAGATGATTTATGTGGTTCCCTGTCTTGTATTAAAGAAAAGAAAATGTTCTCCTACTTAAGTGAGTTAGCACAGGAATGAGTAAGACTCTATTCTTCAATTTCTGGAATGAAAGATTGAGGCTGGAAGTTAAGCTGTGCTTGTTTTCCCAAAGAGTAAATTTCACAGAGAGGTTTTTATACATTTTCTAAAGAGCACAAAGCCTTATCAGTTAACATAACATAACAGCTTGTAGAGTAAAGCCAGATGCAGAATATAGTCAAAGGAGGGGAACATCAAAGGAGATGCAGCTGGTTCACTCTGAATTATTTTGGGTCTTCAAGGCCAAGCATGTTCAATTTAAAAAAAAAAAAAGAGGAGACCTCATAGGCTTAAAATATAACATTAGGATTTCCCATAGTCACTTGTCTCCTCACAGTAAAACTTACTGCTCAATTAAGATTTATAACTTTTTGTATCTTTATTATTTGTTGTGAAGTTGATATTTTGTACATAAATATCAGATGACTATATTTTTCTCCTTTGAATTTATTCTTATTATATTCAGACCAGTTCTCTGGCCTTTTAAAAAGATCCTTTTGGATCCCGATTCTGTCATCCAGCTTGTTAATTGTCTCTCTCAGATTTGTGTCACCAATATGTTTGATGAGCATAACACAGGACCTAACACAGACTCCTAAAGGTTTTCTACTGGAGACCAGCTCTTATGTTGACATTGGCCCATTATTGGTGTGTCTGGCCATTCAGCCTTTTCTGAATCTATTTGTAAACTGCAGGAACTGTCTCACTCCCATGTTCATATCCCCAGATACTATATTTGTATTCCAAGGCACAGGGCCTTGGTAGGTGCTCAATAAATGCTTATTGAATGGTTTCAACCTCCTAACTCAGATCAATATTCTTCTTGGCCCCTACAAGTTCTTTATCTTAGTGTTCTCATTGACTGATTTTATCTTCTCGCTGTCCAAGGAACAAAAAATAGAAAAAGTCTTCTATAGCACCGCAATTCAAATGCGTCCATTCTGTGGTGCTCAGTTTTTCTTACAGTCTAACTCTCACAGCCATACATTGCTACTGAAAAAACCCTAACTTTGACTATATAGACCTTTGTTGGCAAGGTGATATCTCTGCTTTTTATTATGGTGTCCAGATTTGCCGTACCTCTCTTTCCAAGGAGCAAGCATCTTTTAATTTCAGAGCTGCAGTTATGATCTGCAGTGATTTTTGAGCCCAAGAATATAAAACCTAACATTGCTTATATTTCTTCTTTCTCTATTTGTGAGAAAGTTGTCATGATCATAGGGTTTTTTTTTGTTTGTTTGTTTTTAAGGTTATGCTTCAAGCTAACTTTTATACTCTCCTCTTTCACTCTCATCAGGAGACTTCTTAATTCTTTTTCACTTTATGCTGTCAGAGAGGTATTGTCTGCATGTCCGAGATTGTTGATATTTCTCCCAGCAGCCTTAATTCTGGCTTTCTGAGTCATCTAGTCTGGCATTTCCCATGATGTACTCTGCATATAAGTTAAATAAATAACATAACAATAGAAAGCCTCATCATACTCTTTTCCCAATCTTAAACTAATAATCAGTTGTTCCATGTTTGGTTAAAACTGTTGCTTTTTGACCCGAGTACAGGTTCTTCAGGAGATAAGTAAGATGATCTGGTACTCCCTTCTTTTTAAGGACTTGCCACATTTTGTTGTGATCCATACAGTCAAAGGCTTTAGTGTTGTCAGTGAAGGAGAAGTAGATGTTTTTCCTGGGAATTCCCTTGCTTTTTCCATAATCCAATGAATGTTGGAAATTTGGTCTCTAGTTCCTCTGCCTCTTCGAAAACCAGCCTGCACTTCTGGTAGTTTTTGGTTCACAGACTACTGAAACCTAGCTTACAGAATCTTAAGCATAATCTTGCTGGTGTGTGAAATGAGAGCAACTGTTTGATAATTTGAATATTCTTTGGCATTGCCCTTCTTTAGGATTAGGGCATAAATTGATATTTTCCAATCCAATGGCCCCTGGTGAGTTTTCCAAATTTGCTGGCATATTGAGTGTAGCACTTCAGTAGCCTCATCCTTTAGGATTTTAAATAGCTTAGCTGGAATTCTGTTACCTCCACTAGTCTTTTATTGTCAGCAATGCTTATTAAAGCTCACTTGACTTCATTTTCTAGAATGTCTGGCTTTTGATCAGTAACCACACCATTGTGTTCATCAGGGATGTTAAGATCTCTCTTGGTTAGTTCTACTGTATATCCCACCACCTCTTCTTAATCTTTTCTACTTCTGTTAAGTCCCTACCATTTTTGTCTTTTATCATACCCATTTTTGCACGAAACAATCTCAGATCTTTCTTTAAAATTCCAAAGTCCTCCAAATCGTCTTCCCAGTTATTTTCCCCAATCTCCTAATTTCAGCTCAAGCCTTCTCCTCTTGTTCTTTCTCTTATACAATCTTCTCTGTAGGAAGCTAGAAGTAGAATTCTTTAATAATATGTGTGTGTCATATGTATAGATAGACATAGATAGATAGATATCCTTTTCTTTTGACCAGTTAGACATTTATCATGTTAACTAGTAGTGTTTTTTAAACCCATTTTATAGGGTATAGACTTTTTTTT
>CM053622.1:251909650-251925781 GCA_028646595.1 Phalanger gymnotis | reverse complement strand
ATTCAGGGCACTAGGGTATGCTCTGCCTGGGTCCTGGTCTCATTGGTCCGTGCTGCCTATGCTGGGCTCTGCTCCGCTCAGCTCCACTTCCCTCTGCTGCCAGCTCCATGCGGGATAGACCTTACCCAGAGACTATCCAGGCTGTCCTGGGCTAGAGCCCTGCTTCCCTCTGCTAATTTGTGGGTTCTGCAGTTCTAGAATTGGTTCAAAGCCATTTTTTATAGGTTTTTGGAGGGACTTGGCAGGGAGCTCACGCTAGTCCCTGCTTTCCAGCCGCCATCTTGGCTCCACCTTGGGTATAGATATTTTAAAAGTCACATTTATATAAGAAGACTTCTTATGGGTGAGGGGAGGGGTCAGCCTAGACAGTTACCTTATGGTACTAAAAAGACTTCAGCAAAAGGACTTCTAGGAACTGAGTTGTCCCTTTGCCACATGTATTTTATAATTCAGTTCACTTTTTCCTAGACCCTTTATGTACTGGTAGGAAAATATGTCAAAAACTTTTGGGGGAAATGCACCAACTGAACCAACTATATCACTATCACAAATACAATAGCTAATTAAGCTTGGCTTACTAATCGATATCAACTTATAATTATGGTAGTGAGCATGCCAGTGGGGCTCATGATCTATATAATACTAGAAAAGATATATCCAACCTTTTAAGGTTAACTTTAGGATTTTGAGGAACCTTATTACCAGCATCTGGGGACCCAACCTGGTAGTGCAAATGAAAGTTTAGGATAGTTGCCTCAGAGCATGTGCTACGCTTCTATTTTAGATAGTCAACCGTGGTTTTTGGCTTTATCACTTCCTTAGTTTTCTTTTTACTTTGAATTGAGAATAGGCATTTGAAGAAAAATTTTCTAGCTATTTCATGGTGTGCTTGTTGTGAATTATTTATGACTTGGATCGTGGACACTTCTTTCCCAGATTGCATCTAGTGTAATAGAATGGTACGATTTCCCTCAAATTGTCAGTCTTATATTCACTGTTTCTCTCACTGTGATTTATCTCCCCCCACTCTCACCCCCCCATCTTAGCTAAAAAAGAGAATACTAACATCATTTATCTTTTACTTACAGATGATCTTGAGATGCTGCTCATGAGAATGGCATACTACAACTGAGGTACACTTTTCTTTGCGTTGGTTTCAATCCAACTCAGTAATTGTCTCTTTCTCTCTTAAGTTAGAACTAAATTGAATATGTTATGACTCTTTTGAAGCAACATTTATGTTGAATTTATTATTTGTAACAACATATTTATTATATTTTTAAAATGATACATTTGAAAAGTGAACTGTACAGTTTCACGTATAGTCCTCTTTTCTGTTCTATGTTTATGGAAATGCTTGTTTTATTTGATGTTTGTGAAGTTCAGAACTTTTTAATATTCTTTTTTTTAAAAAAAAGGTATTGATTGTACTTTCCTGTGCCTTCTACCACTTTAATGGTCCTTTTCTGCCTCCTTCAAAAGCTTCTCTTCCTCCTGTCTCAAAATTTTGTCCTCAGACTTCTTGTCTTTTCTCTCTATACTCTCTCGTTTGGTTCTAGTGCTTAGTACAATGCGTGACTCATAGTAGGTGCTTAATAAATGTTTATTGATTGATTGATGGGTGCTATTTTCCAATTCCATCCAGTTAGTACTTTTAAGCAGATGACTCCCACATCTATATTTCCAGTTTATGACTCATTTTTGTGGAAGTCCTTACTTACATTTTTATTTTAAGAGAGCTTTTCCTTTTTAAGTCTCTTAAGGAAAATAAGGCATGGGAACATTTTCAATAAAGAAAATTAAAATACAACTTCTCTCAGATATGACTTATCTGTTAAACATCTGATTTGCAAGAGATTTTATGTAATTTTAAACAAATCTATTTTGTAATTACCATGGATTATCTCTTTGCATTCCCTAGTGAAATTCCCACATGGATATTCATCTATCTATTTGAATTTTTATTGAACTTACCAGCATATAGACTTAAGATAATTATTTTTCAAATAAAGCAAGAAATTTGATACGTGCTTAATATCAATTAAATGTGAATTTGCAAATACTTATTTTGAATATTAATAAACAATCAGGTGATATTTAGCCATTTGTTAAATTGAAAACATTTGAAAGCTAATATATTCTCTTAAACTGTCAACCCTGTTTTAGAAAATGAATTGCAAGATATATGGTATGTTTGATATACAAATGTTAACTAAATCATTCAGGACTACGTAGATAGATATCCATCAACTGTATACATAGAGATATAATATATAGTTGATTGATCCAATGAACAACAGAGAGAAAAATTGCATGATTAACTAAAGTTTTGTGTTTAAAATCAAATTATCTCTTAAATTGTTTGCTCTTCTATATAGCTTTATCTAGGGCCATGTCGGAATAGAATTTAAATGAGAGATTCTTAACCTGCGGTTGAAAACCTTAAAAAAAAATTTTTTTTTGAAACTGTATTTCAGCTTTGTTGGTTTCTGTTGTAATCTTCTATGTTTTATTTATTTAAAAACGTTCTGAAAAGGGGTCCATAAGTTTTACCAGACTGCCAAAGGAGTCCATGACACAAAAAAAGGCTAACAACGTTAAAGCGAACTAATTTTGCATTCTCTTAATCTGAATGCCAAGCTACTTTTGTTTCTGCAACTTTTTATTGCTTCAAGCCAGATGGTTTGAATTGGGCTGTCTTCCAAGGTCTAGTCTCAACCATTTTCTCCAAGTCTTTCCAGTCATTCCACCTGAGAAATCCAATTAGAAGTCATAGCCATTGTCACTAACCTGTTGAACACATTTAATTTAAACATTTGAAAGACATAGTGGGAAAAGGACAGGATTTGGAGTCAGAAAGCATTTAAGTACTTACTACATGCCACGTATCCTGCTAAACTCTGGGCATAGAAGCAACAGCAGACAGTCCTTGTCCTCAAGATGCATACATTCTAATGGGGGAATACAGCACATAAAAGCAAGCTGAAAAGGGGAAGGGGGCAATCTGGGAGAGAAATGAATTCATACATGACCTGGGAACTTTCCTTAACATGGAGTTTTTGGGAAGAACCAATCAATCAGAGGAAAAGACATCAGAAAGGCTCATATTATTTCATTGTGAAAAGGACAAGTCAGAGTGAACTTCCAGGGTGAGGAGGCTGCTATGGCCAGAGAGTCAGGAGTGGAGTCTGGGGAGAACCTGATGTTGAACCCCAGCTTTGCTATTTGCTGCCTGTGTTGCCTTTAAACAGATCACTTTGTCTTTTTGGGCCTGGGTTTCTTCATCACAAAATGAGTAAATTAAACTAGATAATCTTTTCAACTCCAAATTTTTGATCCCAAGATGCGAATCTAATAAATAAGTTGGTTTTGTTAATAAAAGATCTAATTTTATATTAATATCTAATTTTGGAGCATGGCTGGCCTTTGGGAGTCAAAAGTCATAAAAACAGTTCATTGTCATTATCATCATCATAACAATTAGCATTTTTATAATGCTTTCAGGTTTGCAAAAATATTTTACAAATATTATCTCATTTTATTCTCATAACAACCTTGGGAAGTAGGTGCTATTATTAATCCCATTTAACTAATGAGGAAATTGAGGCAAAGGCTGAGTGACTTGCAGGGGGTTACCCAGCTAGTAGGTCAAATTTGAACTCAGGTCTTCCTGACTCCAGATCATCAGCGCTCTATCCATTGCGTGACCTAACAGCCACCCAGTTCGTGAATAATTTTTGTGAATTGCTTCTGAAAAAAGACCACTTTAACATATGTAGTGTTTGTTGTGATGAGCTTTCAAAGTAAATGAAAGAATCACACCAGAATCTGAGGCTATCATGTGGGACTATGTCAAGATGTTCTCTGGCTAGCTCATACCAGCTTGCAATAATGGATTATTAAGTTTTCATTATAAACATTTACATCTCAGAGATTGGCAAATGCTGCAGATCAGGGCTTCATTTATTTTGTTGATTGTCTAGACTTAAGAAATTTCGTTATAGAGAAAATGTTAAGAATGCAGATTAAACCTAAAAATGTGTCACATATATATTTTTTTTTCGGAGGCCTAGTTGTTAAATATTTACCAGCACATCTCTGGAACTTGGTATCTAAGGAGGTGTTCCATAAGATGCATATAGCATAATACTGAAGTATCTGCCAAGAAGTACATACTTCCAAGCAGTGCATATGTTGCTAAAGTATTTGTTCACATTAAGGATACAATAGAGGACCCTGTTTTCAGTCATGGACCAGAAACCAGTATTTCTTTCACTGACTTAGAATATACCACATTTGTGACTTTAAGGCATCAAAGATTGATACTAATTCCTTCTGTTGTTGTTGAGTGATTTCAGTCACATCCAACTCTTCGTGACCCCGTTTTGCAGTTATCTTGGCAAAGATACTGGAATGCTTTGCCATTTCCTTCTCCAGTTCATTTTACAGATGAGAAAACTGAGGCAAACAGAATTAAGTGACTTGTCCAGCTAATAAGTATCTGAGGCAGGCTTTGAATGCGGGTCTTCCTGACTCCAGGGCTGGCACTCTACCCACTATGCCACCCAGCTGCCTCTTATTCCTTCTATTAATTCTAATAACTTTTGGACTTCTCTACAACCTTTGACACTATTAGTTTCTTCTCCTGCATACTCTCTCCTTTCTAATGTTTTCATGACATTGTTGTCTCCTGATTCTCCTCCTACCTGTCTGACCTCTGCTCAGTCTCCTTTGGGGGAATCTTCTTCTAGGTCCTACTTACCATCATTATCCCTCTCTTCTGTCTGTCTTGGTGAGTTTTCATTGGTTCATGAGCTTTCATTGGTTCACTTATCTCTATGCAGATGATTCACAGATCTGTTTAGTCCTAACCTCTCTCCTGGGTTCCAGTCTCACATCAACAACTTTCTTTTGTAAATCTTGAACTAGATGTCCCATAGACATCTTTAAATTAACATGTCCAAAGTAAATTTAATTATCGTTCTCCCTTGCCCTCCCCTCTTTCTAATTTCTTTATTTCTAACTTTTAAATTTTTTAACATAATATTTTATTTTTCTCCAATTACATGTTAAATCATTTTTAACATTTTTAAAAATGTCTTGAGCTCTTAAGTTCTATCCTATCCTTCTTCCCCCCCGCTTTTTTTGAGGCAGTGAGCAATCTGATATAGGTTATACGTGTGCAATCATGTAAAATATTTTCATATTAGTTATTTTGTAAAAGAAGACTAGAAGAGAAGGAAGGGAGGAAGGAGGAAGGAAGAAAAAAATTAGTATGCTTCAATCTGTATACAGACTGTCAATTCTCTCTCTGGAGGTGGAAAGCATCTTTCCTCATCCTTTAGAATTGTCTTAGATCATTTTATTGCAGAGAATAGCTAAGTCACTCATAGTTCTTCATCGTACAGTATTGCTGTTGTACTGTGTACAACGTTCTTCTGGTTCTGCTCACTTCACTTTGCATCAGTTCATGTAACTGTTTCCAGGTTTGTTTTTTTTAAATCATCCTTCTTGTCATTTCTTGTAGCACAATAATATTCTGTCACAATCATATACCATAACTTGTTCGGCCATTCCACAATTAATGGGCATCCCTTCAATTTCTAATTCTTTGCCACCACAAAAAGAGCTGCTATAAATATTTTTCTACACATACAAAACTTACACTACATATGTCTTGTAGGTATATTGTTATTTGCTTATTTTCTCCCCATGAGAATGCGAGATCTTTAAAAGCAGTGATCGGGTTTTTGATTTCTGTCTCTCTCCAGTGCTTAGTATAGTATTTTGCACTTAGTGAGCGCTTAATAAATAACTGCCTTATTGACTCCCTCCAAAATCAGGGTGGAGTGATTTCTATAAACCACCACTAGGTATGTTCAGAGCCAACATTCAGTGTACCAAATCCAACCAGGAAGAGCGATGCAAATTCTAAAAAAATTGTATTTCAACCCAATAGGACTAACTGAGGTGAGAGCTGAGTGACTACCCTAAAACCTTCACTCAAACTTTCTATTCTTGGCTCTTAAATCATTCAAGAGATGCAACATATGCCCCCAGTATTTCAGAAAACCTGGGAAGACTGCTGGGCTCTTTTTTTGGTGAGGAAGGGGTGAGAGAGTATATGCTAAGTCCCTGAACCATCCTTACTATGTACTCTAGCTCAATTGCCCTTCCCATTCGGTGTCTAGGCTTGTTAGACTCTTACTTTAAGAGAATTTACCTCCCAAGAATTATGCTTATGCCAGACAGAGGCAACATCGTCAATACCTTAAGCATTTGGCACAGTAATATTGACCATATCTAAGACCTGTAACTCCAACAATTGAGGATACAGATGAATGAAATGAAATATGGAATCTTAGGAGTCCATTTAATCTTACCTTCTCATTTTAATATGTTTGAGGGATTATCAGATCCAGAAAAAATTGAAGGGTGATATAATAATAGTTTTCAAGTATTTGAAGTGGGTAGTGATCATCTATTTTCAATCACAGCAAAACAGAAGGCTTAGATTTATAGACATGGGAACATTTTTCAATTGATTAGATATATTGGGGGGAGGGAATGTGAAATTCAGGATAACACCAAAGTTACAAACTTAGTGATTGGAAGGAGAGCAGATTTTAGGGAAAAGATAATGAATTTTGTTTTGAACATTGTTAATTTTGATATGTCTTCAGGATATACAGGTCAAAATGTTTAATAGGCATTTGGCCTATCAGGAGATTGAAACTCAAGGGAGAAACAGGAACACACATACATAACACACAAACATAAACACACACATACACACACATTTGTCATCTGTAGAGATACATTTAAACCTTAGGAGCTGATGATGTTAGTAAGAGAGACAATATTTAGAGAGAAGAGAGCCTGTCTTGGGAAATACCTGTGTTTAAGGGGCGTGATATGGGTGACGAGCCAGCAAAGGAGCTGGAGAAAAAACAGTCATAGATAAGAAGAGGAGAATGAGGGGAGAGTGGCGTCATGAAGATCTAGAGAGAAGAGAGTATCCTGGAGGTACAGGTGGTAAGCAGTATTAAGTTCAGCAGAGAAGTCAAGAAGGACGAGGACTGAGAAAAGACTACCATATTTGGCAATAAAGAATTTATTGGTAACTGGAGAGAGTAGTTTCAGTTGAGTGATAAGGTTAGAAGCCAAATTACAAAAAGTTGGGCAGTGAGTGAGGAGAGCAAGTAGAGGTAGCAAATGTAGACAGCTTAGAAAAGGGGGAAATAGAAAGGATGAGAGCTTGAGGGGAGTGGTAGGTTCTAGTGAAGACTGATTCAAGACAATCCTAAAGGTCTCATGATGTAAAATGCTCTCCATTTCCAGAAAATGAACGGATGGCATCTGAGTATAGACTGGACTATTTTTCACTCTTTTTGGTTCAATTTTTATTCCACAAAATGACTTAATATGGAAATGTTTTACATGATTGCACATGTATAGCCTGTATCTGATTGCTTACCATCTTGGGGAGAGAGGGATAGAATTTGGAACTCAAAACTTAACAATTTTAGACATTCAGTATTTTTTAAACCAACAAATGCTATAAGTTGTTTTTACATGTAATGGGGGGAAAATAAAATTTTATTTAAAAAAAGGTGGATGAGACTTCAGTATGTTTGAGGGAGGCAGTAGGGAAAGAACCAGTAGATATGAGGGACTTCAAGATACTAGAGGGGTGGAAGGATGATTGAGATTGCAGCCTGCTGAAGAAGATAGAAGGAGATAGGATCAAGCACCTATGTAGGGATTGGCATTTGTAGGGAGAAAGTCCACCTTTGTAAGAGGCTGAGGGAAAAAACTAAAGAATGAGGGATAAAGTCAAAGGATGAAGAGGAAGGGAGAAAAGAAAGCACACACATCAGATAAATTTTCTCAGGAAAGTAAAAGGCAAGGTCCTCAGCTGAAAGACAGAGAGGAGGGAGATCTCTAGGATGTGCGAGGAGGAAAGAGAAGGTTTAGAATCAGTTCTTTGGGGAATGGGATAGGGAATCAGTTAGGGAGGAATAAAAGGAATGCCTTACCGCAATGAAGGTCCAATCGAAGTTGGATGACATGAATTTCTAATGTGCCCAGTCAGCACGGTTGTGAGACTCATTCAGAGAATCCAAGTAGAAGCTGAGGGACAGATGAGAATAATCCAGGGCTTAAGTTTGGCAAGAGATGAATGGAAAAGGACAAGGGACTGAGGGATTCAACATCATAGAACAGGGTAGAGTTGAAATGGCTAACAACAGTGTCAAGATTGGAAAAGCAGGAAAGTCAGATCAGAGCAGGACCAATACCTCAGTAACACACTGAGGAAAAAGGGAACACTGGAGGTCTCTGTAAAGGCAAAGTTGAGGAAGGGTGAGGCATAGAGAGAGATGGAATGGTAGGAAGTTATAGTCAGAGGATCTTTGAGTTTCCAGTTAAGGAAATGGAGCACCGTGGTTAATGATGAGATGCAGCATGTAAGCATCCCTATATGTGGTTGAAGTCGACTGAAGGCGTAGGTAAGTAGATTTGAATTTGAGGAACTGGGAGTTTAAAGAGTTATTAAAAAAGAATTAGGGGATTAAGGAGATTTCAATGTGAAGTTCCCTGGTCTGGGAACTGAGGAAGATGGGAAGAAAGGAGGAAGAATGACTGGGGGGTGGTATACAAACAACCATCATGATTTAAATTGGATGGAAATTTTTGATAGGATATTCTTTGGAGAAGAAGAGATTGTCAAGAGATAGAGGAAAAGGGCAATTGAAAGCAAGGAATAATTGGCTCTCCTTCCAGGGCCAGTGTGTCTGGCTTGGATCAGAAGGTACAGACAGTGATGGAGAGCATATTTGGGGAGGCAGCGTCTAAGTGAGCGCCAACACCAGCAGATGCTGGTTATGGTCCTCCTGGATTTTCTTATAGGGAGATAGCACTCACCAAATATTAGTAATTATTTCTCTACTCAAAGCTACAAGTCAATTTCCACATTGAGCTCACACTAAGAGGACATTAAGGTCACATGTAATCTGAAAAGCAAATAGATGGGTTGATCCATGTGAAAATAAAACATCAGCCCGAGAGCTACATAGGTATCCTTACGATAGTTAGGAATCAAACAGAAGGCTTCCAGCATGTGGGATAAATCTTTTATGGATGATTTGCAGGAAGGGTTGGTAGATAAGCATCACTTAAGCAGAGAATTCCTGGGTGAGTTCAGTGGAGGGGTGAGTAGTCACGGTGAGATTACAGATTAAGCTGAGTAAAATGGCAACCGGCTCTGGCCTTGTTTGATCATTTAATAGATTTAGACTGAGTTTCCAGACAGAGAGAAAACTCATATTTTTGGAGGCTGAAATGTCAATTTAAATTTGAGAGATCTAAATTTTTCATCCCAAGGTATGATGATAGTTTGTGTTCAGTTTCCTATTCCACAAAATGAAATTATCTACCCATTATGATGGTCATGAAAAAAACTGAGTTGAATTGTGCAATAGCGAACAATAGAGCAACTTTGTGTAACTAGAAAGAAGATTTAAGTATGCTTTTAGAATGAGATGGATCTTCTTCGAAAGAAATTATGGAATAACGTAATCCCCTTTGACAGTATTAGAGACTGTACCAAAGATAGGATTTAAATATGAATACAATTTAAATGGCATGCTTTCATACCTTTGCAAGGTTTTGCTACTTTAGGAAGTTTTTTGTCAGTGAAATATTTGGAATCTTAGAGTCTGTCTAGACCTACCTTCTCGTTTTAAGGCGTTTTGAAGATTTTTAGAACTGGAGAACAAAGAAATCTGAGGGTCAATTTATTAATAGTTTCCAAATATTGAAATGGGTAGTGATCATGTATTATAAATCATAAGTCAGAAGGCTTAAATTTTATAGGAAGAGTGTTCTGGGTTAGATATAAGGAAGACCTTTTAATTTCCCTTCCTGCCTGTGAGTTAAGAAGAAACTTACCCTAGTTCTTTTGCTAGGTGTCTTGTAACAATCTGTGGGATTAAAATGCAGTAGTGACTGGTTTGTTTTCTCCAATAAATGCAGTGTATCACAGATAGGTCTACAAAAGGTCCTGAAACAGTTAATGAAATCAGCCCAGTCCAATATGAAAGTTTGTTGGTTTTTTTGCAAGATTCAGAGATTCTAAGTATTGACAATATACTCAAGCTCATACTGTTCATGATTCCGCCTTATTACTATATTAGCACAATCAGTACAAAATGGTATGATGTGACACAAATCATAGAGAAGTCTTATTGCTGCCCAACAAAACCAAAGTCTAGACTCTATGGAGACTGCCTTTTGAGGCAGCCAGAACTGGGCCAATGCCACAAGGCAAAAATAGGCTGTTTGATCAATCTTTTTTTCAAATAAAGTGAAAATATTGATGTCCTCATGTAATCCCACACAGCCTGCTTTTGTTTGCTGATTCCCTTGGGTAGAGATCTACTACTGAGTTTTCTGTTTTTACACCAAAATTAAGGTGGTTTTTCAATAAGTTAAGGGGTCATTTTTGATTTGTGTTTAGGAATACAAAATTAACTCTCTTGTTATTCTGGTAATGGGTTTAGTTGGTCCCATAATACAATGTATCTTTTCATTTTTGTAATACCTTTCTAAGTTGATATTTCATTTTCTATGCTTGCTTGTCACTGGGCTGGTGGTTTTCTTTCCAGGATTTTTTTTTTCCTGCTGAATTGACTGTGATTCAAGCTGTGTGATTAAACTGAATTCTGCTAAATCTCCAGAATGGTGTGTGAAGCCTTATTTTACATTTCACTGAGTACTGTGCCATTCAGTTTCTTTGTATACTCCAGAGAGCAAGAATGTGTGTACATAAACCAAATTAAATCTGTAATGTTGAGCTTGCTTCTTATTAGAAAGTTTATTTGAAGGCTGGACAAGTCAAGCTCTTGGGAAATGGAATAGACTCCTTTATGTGACTAGTGAAGTGCATATGTGATCATAGATTTAGAGGTAACACGTCACTTTCTGTCACTTAGGGCAGATTGTGAGAAGTTGGATGAATGCATGTAAGCTGTAGAGAGGAAATAACTAATAATATTAATAGTTGATAGATAGCAGCTATAAAGTTTGCAAAGCTCCGTCCATAGATGATCTCACTTGATCCTCAACATAATGAGGTAGGTGCTATTATTATCATCCCTATTTTATAGATAAAGAGCCAGGGGCTGACAGAGGTTAAATGAGGAGCGTCATACACCCACTAAGTGTCTGAGGCAGAATTTGAGTATAGGCCTTCCAGATTCCCAGTCTAACACTCCACCCACTGCTCCATCTAAGCACCTATTAATTGTCACTTTGGGGGATGGACCATCAGATGATCACTTAGGTCCCTTCCAGCTATAGGAATTTTTGATTCTACATGTGCAATTTCAAATTTGTGGTAAATGTAAGCTATTTTCTAGCAAGCTCCTAACCACGTTAATGTTCCTTATGTGTTGAAATGTGTCTTGCTCTTCATAAGGTTATTCCAATTTACATACTTATTGGTTTCTACTGTCCACTAGAAGATTCAGCTGGAATTTCCTTTTTTCTGTAATTGAAATCACTCTCATTTGAGTATGTGACTATGACACCACAGTCCACATTCATTTGGATCAAAGAAATTTTATTGAAAGCAGCTGAGTTTATCAAATGATTTGGGATATGCTTTCATTTACTTTGTTCTATTTCAATTATTCCTAGCTTAGGACTTAGAGACCCCCATTTTCCATTTCCTTGAATATAAAAGGACTGACTGAAAGTAGATTATGTAATAATGGCAGCATGTCTACCTATATCTATTCCTCTTAACTCTTCAGAGGGGGTAATTTAGTGGATAACACTTTTACAGATATGCATCAACACAACACACACACACACACACACACACACACACACACACACACACACACACACAGATTAGGGACAATTCATGATCAAGATCCTGTCAGAGAAGTGTGCTTTGCTCTTTTTTTCCAAATCTAAAACCCTACCTAGAAAGAGAGCAGATGCCTTTAGGACAACAGGTAAAAAAGCTATAAACTTCAATCTGAGCCTCGAGCACCAGAAAGTGGCAGCAAAACATCGCACATAAACAAAAATATAAAGCCCCCGTTTGTTCTTCTTTCCTTAAACTGCCTGGAACCAAAATGCCAACTAACTTTATTAGATGGTTATTTTTGGCAAACAGATAAATCTGATTGCTTGCAAGGTGGTGATTTCCATGTAGACTAAATGTTATAAAACTATTCTTAGGTTTATTCTCAAGGATTTGAAATTCATTTAGTAAAGAATTTTTGCTGATACCTTGGTGATGGCCATGGGGGAAAAAAAGGAAAATACATGTTTCTTTCCATTCTTGGTTCTGGCAAGAGAAAAGTGGTATGCATGTGAGTTTTTAATCTTGGAGTTTAGCCTAAAAACATGGTTTCAGAGTCAAACTGTAGGGCGTTCAATGCCATTACAGCATGAAAATTCAGAAAGACACAGAATGGAATTCGTCATAGTGGCATGATCTCAGCTGAGCAATGATTAGCTCTGCTCTCTTTGAATGGGTTCGGTAATAGGAACAAAACTGATGGTATTTGATAGCTAATTTTCCTAGCAGTAGTAAAATAAATAAAATATACTTAGATATCATGATGTCATTTTGTGATGCATTATTTTAATGCCTTATCTCATTTCATCCTCATAACAACCTTATGTGTTATTCTAGTTGACATTTCCACGACTCCGTTTCCTCATCTGCAAAACAAGGTAATTAATAGTACCTACCTCATAGAGTTGTTGTGAGAATCAAATGAGGTCATAAAGGTAAAGTGCTCTAAAAACTTCTAAGTGCAATATAAATATTAGCTATTTTTATTAAGCCAAGTATTGATAGGAAAGTTTCTTTGGGTACTTTTGAACCTCGAGGGTTTTTTTGTTAATTAATTAATTTATTTTTGCAGCTAGGTGGTACAGTAGATAGAGCGCTGCACCTGGAGTCAAAAAGATGAGAGTTCAAATGTGGCCTCAGACACTAGCTGCATGACCCTAGGCAAGTCGCTTAACCTGTGTCTGCCTCAGTTTCTTGATTTGTAGGGTGCAGATAATGCTAGCACTTACCTCCTAAGGTTGTTTTCAGGATAAAATGAGATCGCATCTTAAAGCACTTTTTAAACTTTTAAAATGCTGAATAATTATCAGTTATCCTCATCACCATTTGAGTAATGTGGGTATTTTTGTCTTCATTTTCTAAATAAGGGAATTGAGATTTGCCTAGGATTAGCCAGAAAGTAACCGTTTTAGTCGCGTCTGACTCTTCTGTGACCCTGTGGGGTTTTCCTGGCAGAGATGCTGGAGTGGTTTGCCATTTCCTTCTCTAGTTTATTTTACAAGTGAGGCAAACAGTTATGAGTCCTAGGCTGGATCGGTATCAGGCCTGGTGTTCTATCCACAGCGCTACCTAAATGCCCAAATGAAAGCGGTTTAGCTTTGGGCTCCACATCTGAATCCAAGCACTTTCACTTTGCAAAGGTCAGTGTAAAAAGAGAGTGGTATGGTTTACCTCAGTGTTAGGAGCTCTAATACTAGGACTTGGATGGTCTTCAGGAAGACACTTAATCCAATAACACAAATCCTTTGTCTATGGCTTCCCTTTGATAGAGAGAGCTAGGGGTGGGTGCTTCCCTTTTTATTGAAACATGACTGCTGAGTTCTATAGAATTGGACACTGGGCGACTGAACACTAGCAACAGCTCACCAGAATTGGGAGTTGGTACCTTGGCATGACTACCGAAGGACTGGGCAGTGAGGCCCTGGCCTCGGCTGTGAGCAGGAGACATAGAAAAGAAAGGAAGGTAGTAAATAAAAAAGGCCTAAAAAGAAACCTACATATAACTGCCATCCCCTTTGTTGGGGAGTTACATCTTTCCTCTTTCTCATCGGTTTTATTTAGTACAATAGCTGACATTTATGTAACACTTTAAGGTTACAAAGCACTTTGCACATGTTAGCTCGTATGATCTTCAAAACCACCCTGTGGGCTAGGTACTACTATTAACCCCATTTTACAGATGAGGAATCTGAAGGTGAGAGATGTTAAGTGACTCGTCCACGATGGCACAGCTATTAAGTGTCTGAGGCAGGATTGAACCTGATTCCAAGTCTGGCACACTGTCCAGCAAACGACCAAAAACTGTGTAGGTATCTGTGTCATAACATAAGGAAATGTCCATACTTTCATGTTGAGGAAGGTGCCTGCAAAGGCATCTGGAACCTTGGACTGTAATGTAGGCACTTTGATTTGAGGCTTAAAAAAGGGTAGCCACAGACACTTGTGCATCTGGGGCTTCATAAATAAATATCAAGAAAGGAGACTTTTTAGACAGTTGCTTTTAGAAAGTCCATTTTCTGGTAAAATGTGTATGTGACTTTTAAATGGTCTACTTGCTTCAGGTTCAGTTTTCTTTCTTTCCATGTGAGATGGAAAGGAAAGCATGGCTTTGACCTATACAGGTGCTGGGGGAAGGGAACAACAAAGAGATGTCTTGGAAACTTTTATTTTTTCCAGAGCAGAGAAAATAGTTTTCTTCTTGCCTCTCACAAGGATTGGTGAATGAATAGTTTGATTTAAATTAAATCGAATGGCTCAAAATAAGTTTAAAGTACTTATTTTACAAATGTGGGCATCCTTAATACTGGATTTGAAAATAATTGCAGTTTTGTACATTAGTTTAATTTTTTTTGAGTAGACAAGAAATTAGAGCTTTCTGCCCTCATTGTGTAAATTTGTGAAAAAATAATATACAAATTAGTGTTTTGAATCAGGCCACACTGGTGTGCCAAAGTTCCCCCCAAACTGGCCATAGATGTATGTTAGCCACTTTCGTGTGTCATGGTTTATTAACCGTGTGTGAATGCTCTATGTTGGGTTATAGTCTAAAGATTTGTTTTTAAGTCAGTTATTGAAACTCAATGCATTTCCCCCACAAAAACAATATAAATTGTGGTTGTTTAGTCTGTGTGGTACTATAATAGCAAACTACCATTTGTAGCAATGTTTCTATCACAGGGAAATGGATATTTAGGCAGGAAATGTTAAAACCTAAAAGGTGATTGGGAACTGGGAATGGGGTATGGTGGCAACTTATGCAGTTACAGACACCTGATGTCTACTTTGGCCTGGAGCAAGGGCTCTGCTGGGTGGAACCTGGTTGGGGAGGTCTGAGATAAGCAGTAGGAATGGTGGAAGCGGGGTGGAGTATGGAAATCAGGATCAGTGAAAAGACAGTCTAGGGTTTTAATGTTTCTAATAAGGGTCTTGATGTTTCTAATAAGTGGTGGCTGGAAGAGGATTTTTCTCCCCACCCCAAAATGGACTGAAACTGGAAGAAGTCAAAAGTGAAATGATGGAAAGAGGACAGGAGGATCAAGGCATGGATGGGATCAGAGTTGTGGTCTATAAAGAAAAGAGAAGAGAAAGGCAAGGAATATGGGAGTCAAATCTCCATTGGGTAGGGCAAAGTGAGTTCTCACCACCACTCCTAGTTGTCTCTTGATATGCAAGGACCATACATTGACTGCCACTTAAGTTGGTGATCATCTGTACTCTTTACTTTCTGCGTTTTATCAATGACTTGGATAAAGGCATAGTTGATGTGCTTGTCAAATTTGTGGATGGCACAAAGCTTGGAGGGTGTAACAATGTTGCTAGCAGCTGCTGTGGAAGCGAAAGACCAACAACAAGAGCCGTCCTGTGGACGGCTGCTAACACAGGTTCTTTGATCTGCTTTTGTAAGGAAATCAACTTTAAGGGGTTAACAATCTCACTTTAATTAAACATATACATATACATATACATATATATATATATGTATATATATATATATATATATCATTCACTTCATTCAGGGGAAAAAGTCAGCACTCTGAACTTCGGAGCAAATACAAACAAAAACTTTATAAACAGAACAAAATAACACAAATCAGCAGACTGGCTTCTATCTGTCCATAACAATACATACATAGTTGCCAGAGAGAAGCACCAACATCTAGGTTTTCAAAGCTGGGGGGCTCCATGTTGGCTACCCAGAGTCTCGTCTGGTAAAATCACACAACACTCTTCCAGTGAGCGAGAGCACCAAAACAAAA